>JAQBSW010000538.1:0-193279 GCA_029291075.1 Eudiplozoon nipponicum
AATTCAAATTTTGATTTACCTTACGCTTAAACCTAATGTAGGAGGCAAGATATTTATTACTGTTTCAGAAATTCTGAAATCTATACAAAACAGAGTGTAGATGTAATTGATAAAATATTAAAATTATTTGCACACACTATAACTCAACTATGTAAGACCGCGCATTTTCAACAAGAGAAATTCTCAAATTAATAGATGACCGAACCGTGAAGTGTAGCTTTCTGGAAGCACAAGCAAACTTGAAAAAAACATACTTTCGATGCGAATCATGTTTTATACGTTTACCGCCCGCATCTTCGCACCGCATATTTTTAGACATCCATTAAAATTCCTTTTTCAGCGAAAAGTTCATGACAAGATAGATTGACAAGTCATAAAATAAGTGTTGAATTTCGTTTTTAGAAACTTAGTGGCAAATCACCTAAGAAATATTGACTTGCCATTAGATAATATTTTGTCGCCTATGTGTTTGTGTGTGCGTGTCGACGACATTATATCATTCAAATAAATTTAATAACCACGAAGTGTAACCTCATCTAAATGAAATTACAGGTACCTCGTAATATATACCAGCATTTCACTTCTTAAGCGAACGTCGTGTTTGTGTGTATTTATTAATTCTTAAAATTCATTAAAATATAATTGCATGCACCTGCATGTTCATTTTTTTTAAACTACATTGATAAATTTCAATTAAACCTAGCACTTTTCAGACTAATTGTTTTAATCTCACTTAGTTAAATTAAGTAACTACGAGTAACTTCAAAGATTATTAAGAAGGCAATGTGATGCTAACACAGAAATCGCAAAACTCTTCATACTGAAAAGGATCAAGAGTCCATAAATTAATTATCATATTCAAGACAGAAGTTAAATTCAATGATTTTCAGCAAAGACAACATAATAAATTCTTTTTGGATTAATGTCCAAAGTAAAATTGTAAAGAACCTTGAACAGTTACTTAAAAATTATATTCTGTTATTTTCGGAGAGCTAATATATATGAACTTGTTTATAATGTTTTACGCACTTAGTGACAATTTAGTTCAAATAGGACCGTATGGATCAACCAAAGGAAAAATAAACTGAATTTATAATCCCATGGACACATATGTTCCGTAATTATATGTGACTCATTAGTAGAGGCCGGCAACTGGTTCGATACCCACTATATATTTTGGTCAAGGAATGTGCGATAATTTTAAGATACAATCTCTTATAAGAATGCGTATACAAGCAGTATTGGAGGTAATTCATATAAAGTCTTCGGAAATGCAAAATCAAAACCAACTTGCTATATTATATATATATATATATATATATACATATATATATATATATATATATATATATATATACTGAGCCTGTTAAGGGTATCAACACTATGGTTGTTCAGTCGGTATCCGATACCAACAATATGGTTGTCGAGTCGGTACATGAAACCAACCCATCGGATTACAAGATATGCCAAATTTTACCAAAACTGGAAATTACAAATACTTCTGAAGCAATGGTTTGTTTTAGACACTTCTTCGTTGATCAATCGTTTATGTAAGAAGTCAGTAAAACAACAAATGAGGACATTATGAACGGAACAAATTTAAAAATAAAAACAAGTGGTGTCCAAATGGCACTACAGGTGTCAATTCGAAAAGCAAACATCTTTGTGCTTTTAAATACTGTTTGTTGCGAAGAACTAATATATATGCAAGTATGTATTAGGTGTTGCGAACCTAGTAACAAATTAGTTCAGTTGTGACCAGAAGGATAAACCAAAGGCAGCATGAACGGAAAGTATAATCTCATGCACATTCGTTTCGTGCTTACTGGCGACTCATCAGTAGGAGCCGGTATTACGCCCTTTAACCACTATATATTTGGTCGAAGAATGTGGAATAATAGGTCGGTACAATCTCGTAGATGAATGTGTAAACCTGCAATAGTGAAGCCAACATCATATATAGTCTACGACATTGCGACTTCAACGGTAACTCACACTATTTAATATATATACCGAGTCTGTAAAGCATACTAACACTATGGCTATGGTGTAAGCACGATACGAATGTGCATGAGATTATACTTTCCGTTCATGCTGCCTTTGGTTTATCCTTCTGATCACAACTGAACTAATTTGTTACTAGGTTCGCAAAACCTAATACATACTTGTATATATATATTAGCTCTTCGCAACAAACAGTATTTAACTGTAATATATTGAATTGAATGATGTCATGCTTACCGCGAAATGTAATAACTGATATCGATGAAGGCCAGAGTGTATGGTTTAACTGGAGTAACAGGTGTTCGGAAATTGTTGTAATTCTCAATTTGGGTGAACTTTAGCATAAATCTATATCCATCAGGTTGGTATCATATACAGACTCGGAAACCATAGTGTTAGTATCCGGTACTCATCGATTTCAAAAAAGGTATCAGTTACTCACACAATAGCCATAGTGTTAGTATCCTTTACAGACTCGGTATATATATTATATAGTGTGAGTTAGCGTTGAAGTCGCCTTGTCGTAGGTTTACACATTCGTCTAAGAGATTGTACCGTCCTATTATTCCACATTCTTCGACCAAATATATTCTGGTTAAAGGGCGTATTACCGGTTCCTACTGATGAGTCGCCAGTAAGCACGAAACGAATGTGCATGAGATTATACTTTCCGAACATGCTGCCTTTGTTTTATCCTTCTGGTCACAACTGATCTAATTTGTTACTAGGCTCGCAACGCCTTATTCATACTTGCAAAAAAAATTGCAGCTGGATAGGTCTAAAGCGCTCCTTTTGCTGCATTAAATATGTGTGCTGAAGCCGTTTCCATATTCTCTTTGGATATGTGGTAAATAATGAGCTCCTTAAATAGGATGTGCAAATAGATGATCTTCTTTTCTAGTCCTGCATTCGTCTGATATCTTTGAAAATTCCTTCTCAAAAGGAATTTATCTCAGAAGACCGCAGCGTTCTATTGGATGTTCCCGATATAATTTTAAATATTATATGAGCACTTTACACGAACACTTTTGCGTTAAGATCTACAATGAATTATTGCACAATTTTAATACTGGCGGCATCTTCTGACAATGATGTCTACTTATTCCATATTTTGCCTAATTTCGTGTTAGCTACCATCATGAAATATACCCATCCCTACGTTTAGGATGCAGTCGTCGAAATTCTCCCAGGCACCAAATTACTTGATCCTGACTATACATACGATATTATATTGTTATTGAACAACCAAACTTCTGCCGATGCTACCTTGAATATGTAAACATTTGTCGTTCCGTCTTTTGGTATATAATTCGTACCCTCTAAATTCTAGGTACTTCTACAGGATCATCATTCCTCGCTTCAAATCTGCGGATTTAAAGTGAATATTTGGAGCTAATTATCAATTTCATATAACCTGGTAGCTGAATCAGTAATTTAGTTTATTTAAGCGACTAATCGAATAAAATAATTGCTACGGATAAAGTTTCTTTTTTTCAAAATTGGCCAATCTGGAAAGCTACAGGTATCCTAAAACGCATTAAAAAGCCATATACGGCGCATCTTAACAGGCTTTTTTTTATACACCAATGAAACTTTGGTATTTGGAATCGACGATCTCAGATGTCTACACACACTTAACTACCGTTTTCTGAAATGCATAGATAAGTTAGGCAATCAACAACGAATAAATAACACACAAATCACTTAAAATCTTTTTTAAATTCATCAATTAGTGCTTTGCCTTATACAATCCAACAAAATTCCATATATTTAGCTTTTTGGGTAACGTTTCACGAATGCCTATTATCCAGCTATTCAGTAGAGCGCATTCAATTAGATTTTAAATACGTAATTTTTCTATTCCCAAACACAAATTTCACATAAAAAATTACATTTCTGTCTTCTAAATTGTTGGCAAAAACTTCAGAAATCACGTTCATGTCAAATGAATCAGCTCGTCCTAAATAACATATGATTTCCAACCGCAACACCGCTTCATTTCGTTTTAGCTGGACTATTCTAGAATACGCAAATCTTGTCACTTTCCTCTTCTTAACTCGTACAGAAGATTTGGCGAGCAAAATCTCATAGGAACCGTAAATCCCTAAGATATTGTAGCTAATGCTCTTTCCAACATAATGACTTTTGCACTCTGCATTTTAACATTATCAGTTCATATAACATTATGAAATATTATTTTGGAATTCGATCTGTAATAAAATTTATAATAGCCCTTTCAGATACTAAGATAAAAATAAATTTCATGAAATAATTTAACAGTTTCCTATTCATTTTCTCCTCAACGATCTACAAATTAACATTTATGTAGTCAGTATAATATAAGAATTAAATCAGGTAGATTCATTTCTTTTTAACTGGACTATTTTAGAATACGCCAATCTTGTCACATTTCTGTGCTTATCTCGTACAGGAGATTTGGTGTGCAAAACCTCCAAAGAACCGTAATTCCCTAATATATTGTAGATAATGTTTTTTCCATAATAATCATATTTTCACTCTTCATTTTAACATTATCAGTTCATATAACATTATGAAATAGTATTTTGGAATTCGATCCGTAATAAAATTTATTATAGCCTTCTCCGATACTAAGATAAAATTAAATTTCATGAAATAATTTAACGGTTCCCAATTCATTTTCTCCCTAACGATCTACAAATGAACATCTATATAGTCAGTATAATATAAGCATTGCATCAGGTAGCAAATTCAATTTATTCAAAAGAACAGCTTGCTCCTTAATGGGAACTTTTCAAATTCTGTCCAGAATTTGCAGAGGACGGGACTCGACCTAGGGCACATTTGCTTCGGAGTTTTAAACTATCCATTGCGCTGTTCGTGTCGTCAGATCTATCAGCGTAAGTAAGTCGAACGAAAAAGTATGCATATATATATATTGCTAAATAATTTTTCTGGTCTAAATTAACGACCGTGTCTCATTAAATGCTAGAAATGTGAGTTAGCTTTGAAGTTGCATTTTCGATATCTTAGCTTTACTACCGCAGGTTTACACATTCGTATAGGAGATTGTACCGCCCGATTTTCTAACATTACTTAATCAGATATATAGTTGGTATAGGGCGTAATAATGGCTTCTACGGTTGAATTGCCAGTAACCACGAAACGAATGTGCACATTCGATTATACTTTCCGTTCATGCTGACTTTGGTTTATCCTAATGGTCATATTTGTACTAATTTTTTACTTGGTGCGCTACACCTAATACATCATTAACTTCATCAACTGTCTAGGAATTTCATTAGGCATAAGATAGTTATTTGTTCGAGTATTTCCGCCACCTTTTTAATATAAAATAATGAATCTGTCAATTCTTGAACAGCAGCCGTGAACTGTTGGTACTTAATATTGAAAAGGCACAAAACTGTTAGAATTCACATATTGTGCAAAACTAGTAGGTTTTAATATATCAGTACAACTTGAAAGCAATGTTCATCACTACGACTTATCGTTCATGCATTTCAAAATAAACTTGAGTAGATTACAGTAAAATTTTTCGGTAAACTGCTTCAATTATAATATCAATAATTTCCTCACTTGCAAAATTTGTCAACGACCAAAATTTTATTTTTAACAATAATATCTTGGATTATATTAGCAAACACGAAATTATCGGCAAGTGAATGATTGCATAATAGTATGCTTACTATCCATTTAGCTAATGCATATTACGGACAGTTGAATATTGATAATTTTGTTCTCATTGCGAGTTTTTGGCAGTCCGTAAATTGTTGTTGTACATGATCGAACTAGTCTGAGTTTCTGTGTAAAAACCCTATCAATTAGGCCGACATTGTTAGAGGTTTAAATTTCTTTTTTTTAACTTGCGCTTAAGTGTCTACTTCACCTGATGTATCCTCCAGACGAAAGACGTTTTTATTATCACTCCACACGTTTTCCATCTCCTTTATATAGTCTTATGTATCCATTATAACAATGCTCTTGTCTTTATCAGCGCGTATAATTTTGAGCTCTGCAATTCTGCTGATATCTTTGAGCGCATTCAAATGGTGTTTTCTCATTGCATGGTGTGATGCGCATTTAGACGATTTAAAAAATAGGCCCTGTTCAAACAAACCAGTTTTTATACTCAGTGCTTGTAGGTCCTAAGACGGCTGTTTGTTCAAATAGCAATTCAAATTCTGCGTAAAAATCAATATTGCTTTTCGCTGAAGTACGATTATCATAATTTCGATCCATCGATAGCGCTTCCCCTGTTAGCTAGTCGAGTTGTATTTGTGATAGTTTGAGAAAACGCCTATCAAAATTAGTCTGTATTAAATTACATAAAATATCAAGTATTATATAATTTTGTAATTCAACGTCAAGTAGCGCATTCTTGCAAAGAAGACACACCTCATCCTGAACACCAGACCGACATCGATTTTTATTCGCAATACAGCTTCATCATCCTTTAAAAGTACATTTCTAGTGTATGCGAATCTTTTCAGGTTTCTTCGATTAAAATGCAGAGTGCAAAAATTTTATTGTATAAAGAGCATTGGCCACTATCCAATTACGTTTTCTAAGGGCTCTGGTGTGCGGTTTTGTTAAAGTCAAACCAATAAGTTATGTATTGTACAGATGCACTCTCGATCCACCTGATTTAATGGAGAAATATAACACAAGAATAGCTTTTTATTTAAATATTTTAAAAATCTCCATTTAAAAGGTCCAAAAAATGTAGCATAACGACCAATACTGAACACCTACTACTCCAGCAAAATCTTGCACTCCAGCCGAGATCGATATCAATTATCACATTTTTTGTTAATCATGTCATTTTTAAATTAAATATATAATAGCGATATATAATTTTTTACAGAGATTTAAGATATCTGTGCAATTATATTTTTGATTTTGCTGAATTGGTAACAAAGTTCTTCAAATAGGAACATTTAGGATGCGCAAAAGTCAACGCTAGCTGAGAAAGTCTGAGAGCGTAACCTATTATGCGTATGTCTGATAAAACAGTTTTAGATCCAACTTCATATAAAGCCTTTCGCCATTTTACTTAAAAATCAATACATTATAAATAAAATGCACAAAACCTTTCTTTAAATCAAGTTTTCGAGTTTGAATTGAAGACCAATCCCATTGTATTTGACAAGTCGTCGAACAACATACCAAAACTACCGCCAGTTTCACGCGCTATGTCGTTCGATGACTTGTCAAATACAATGGGATTGGTGTTTAATTCAAACTCACAAACTTTATTTAAAGGATTGTTACCAATACCAGCACAATCATTGAATGTTTAATTGTATGTATCAAACCTGTAAGGATTACCACTTCCCCCACGTAGTGTGTTGTCTAGTCAGTAATGACAGATTGGGGATGGTTAGTTGGATCTTTGCGTCCGAATAGATGTCATATAAACTCCACCTAAAGCAAAAAAATACTAGCCGAGTTACATTAGTTAGTATATTCTTTAAAATTGTGTGTAGTGTGCAGCTGGATGTCTCAGTGGTTAGAGAACCAGAGTCCGAAGTAGACGTGCCCAGGTTCGAGTCCTGTTCGCGGTAAATTCTGGCCAGGACGTGATAAGTTTCCAAGAAGGACCAAAACCGGTCTACTGGATGGATTGCATATTCTACACTATACAATTCTTAGTTTATACTGACAAATGTATGTACTCAATGGGTCAGGTGTTTATGTCAAGTTCCAAACTTTGATTATAGTAAATTTATACTCTTGTCTCCAGCGCCAACAGTTAACTCATTTTCGGGTACTCATGACAATACTTATTAAAATTATGGTGGTTACATATTGTTTTATTTTGTGCAGATTTATTATGAATTTTATTTGTTTGAGTTGTGCCCAGTTTCGAGCCCTGTCCGCGGCAAATTCTGGCCAGGAGGTGATGAGTTCCCAATAAGGACGAAACCTGTCTACTGGATGAATTGTCTTTCTACACTATACAATTCTTAGTTTATACTGACATATGTAAGTAATTTATGGGTCAGATGCTTATATCAAGATCGCAAACTTGATTATAGTAAATGTTATCACCGCCAGCACAACCAATGTTTGTTTGATGTTAGTTTAAATAATGCAACAAGTTAGTTGAAATAGGACCATAATTATATGCCGACGTAAACGTAGACAAGATGAGTAATCTCATTTATAGATACGTTTTGTGCTTAATGGCGTTTTATCGGTGGGAAATAGCAGATGAATAAGAAGGTTTGTTTGAAACAATCTTGACTCCAAATAGAAGTGGGCGACCTAGTGTTTAGCTACAACTCATATTTAACTATGATTTTCATTTTCATTCTGCATTGATTCATAAGTAACGTCGAAGGATAAAATGCTATTTAGTAGTAGATGCAATCCATCACTTTGAATGTAATGCATACCTTTAAAAATCTTCTTAGCGAGTAAAATTATTCAAAAAACATTTATGTTAAAAACATCACTAAAAGTAAATTGCTAAAATTAAAAAGTAGTGAGACTATTAAGTATTACGAAATGTGATGTTTACCCGATTAGCAGGGAGAGCCAATCAGGTTAACTTATATATTAATGTTATACTATCATTATGCCACTAAAGTCTATGCCATCTTGCAGCAGGTCCATTTTGCAAAACCACAAGCATTGTGAATTTTTAATGCATTAACATTTTGTTTTACATTTCTGTTAAGCAAAATATACAGTTGTCAAGTTTTCGTATGTTTTTGCTTTTTTCGTCAGTTAAATAGTGGAATTTGATGCTTGACCAGATAACACCATTGATATATGTAAAGCTATTCTCTACTCACAATTACTCACGTCCTTTTTTATTGTATTTCTGCTTCTTTTAACTATCATGTCGTTTCAGGAGTTAAAACTTCGGAGAAAATCCCCTGCCTCCTCTCTCTATCTTTATACATACACACACACACACACATATATATATATATATATATATATATATATATATATATATATATATATATGAATTATTGTATTCATATCTACAAAATTTATCAAATTCATGGAAATATTTTATATTAATAGGCAAAACAGTAATATAGTTAAATAATACAAATATAGCTTGTCGATTTTTTCCCAAGCTTGTTCAATTTAACATATTTATATTTTTCCAACGCATAAATGAAAACAGAAAACCATGTTCGCGATAGTAATGTAAAATAAGTAATACATCGCATATATAACATCAAAACAAACTCAGGACAATATTACTTAAACGATTTTTTTGTTTTCGTATGTCAGTGCGATTGCATAGGAATTGTGCAGCCGACATTTTCAGTTGAGTGCAATGTTTGCGAGACTGCTAGAGGTGAGAGCAGCATATCTGATTTTGCTTTCCATATATATTCAATACGGTTTGATGCTCGCCAGTCAGTTTACCGTCGTACCCTGATGATGATCATGGAAGCTTGAAACGTGTCAGTGTGTGCGACTGGCGGTAGTTTTGCTATGTCGTTAAATTCAATGGGATTGGTGTTTACTTCAAGCTCGCAAACTTGATTTGAAGAACTGCAGCCGCCAGCAAAGCAATCAATAATTGTTTAATCGTCATTTTTTAAAGTAGAAAAAATTAAAAAGTCAGCCAGCTGTTTTATTTTGCATTTGGAAAAAATCAAAGTAACCGCGTCTTGCTAACTTTTGTTACTGGTCTTATTATTGAGTTTGGAAAATGCACGTATTCTCAACAATTGATCGCAAACCTGTGTTTAGGTCGTCTTTTACGGACGTCAAACCAAAATAAAATATTTTCCAATGCACATACATAATTTAACGTGCATTTTTTAAATTTGAAAATTTATATTTTAAATTTTATTATTAAATTATACAAAATTTAAGCCTACAATTCTTTCCTTGTATTTAATTTTTTTTTAGTAAATACAGCCTGGATAAATAAAAATATTTCTATACAGTTTCATTAAATTAATATAATGGTTACCACTTTGGCATTTGGAAAATATAACGAGCAATGGTTCACAACTTTGTTGGAAATTTGTAGAAGATCGTCATATTAAGTAACACAATGTCATTAATATTGCAATTTGTTAATGATGATAACGTGTTCAGTTGTCTATCAGACAACAGTTTAGTAGTAATGTCAATCTCGTTATTAATAACCTTGGCTGCAAATTTCAGAACCCATGATTATTTTAAAATGTTTATGTATATCAGTTTACATATTCTGGCAGTACTATCAATAATTCAAGCAATATTGTTGACGAGGTGAACATGAGAATCGCGAACGTTAGAGTTGCTTTTTCAAACCTTTGCCATTTATTGCTAAACGCGAGTATTTCTCTCTGTCTTAACGGCTTTGCGTATATTGTATATGTACGTGTAGTTTTATTAGACGCTGATGAGATTTGGTCACTTAGAGTTGATGATTTTCGACGCTTAAAGGTATTCGGCAACCGTTGTTTGAGAAACAGCACATACAGGTTACCAACAACCAATAATCAACGATGACATCCGTAGAGGGATTTTTAGATTGGCCAACAAGGTGTTCTTGATAAAAAAATCTTAACGCTCCATCAACAGCATTGGCTCTGTCACGGTTTGTGTATGCCTTCATTTCGATTGCCCACCGGTGCATTGTACTCACATCCAGCGCCAGATTGACGCAAGAAACAATGTGGACAGATTGTGACACGGCAGAACAGCTAAAGTGAATTACCTTCAAATAGAGTAGTATAGGACCCGCTCGTCTGCCCGGATAGAACCATGTGCGCATTATGATTATTGTATAGAAACTTTGCACAACATGGCTTCGAGTACAGCTCGGTGGCGATCCAGTTGCAGATTTCTTGTAAAATCTTCTTCTTGCCTTTCTTTTCTTAGTTGGGCAGTGTAAACAGTAAGAGTGCTGGTTTACCGATGTTATCTTTCCTTAAAGCTGACTTGGTCATAAAAGAGTTATGCAGATGTTTGATTAGATTCACTCTGTGTGCTATTCAGGTTAACATGCTTTTATTAACTAAGTCATCTCCTTCATAATTCACACTGATTTAATAATATTTTTCTAAATTATTTTAAATGTTAATGCTATTTATAGATTTTCATTATTTTTTTAATTCTATTTTATTTATGTTTTTATTTTATATTATTCTTACAGTTATATGGCAATGAAGCAACAAACACAATCGACTTTTGTACTGCTGGCCGTGATTATGATGATTGGTAAACACTCGGCCTCAACTCTAGATGCGCCATTATATCTAATCGAGGACAGGTTATAGTTTTACAGTTTAAGACGCCCTATTTAGATCAATCAATTTCTAGTTTAAAATTAATTCTAAAATCTCCTCATTTTGACCGGCACTTCTGAATTATTTGCTTAAGGATAGAAACGCCTCGTTAACTGGGTAATGATAATTCTGTTATTGTTAACGAAACCATGATGCTGTCAAAAAAGTGCCTTACAAATTACGAAACTTTGAAGTTTGAACAATAATCATAATGGTTGTATTTGGTTAAAAGTCTGAGAAATTATCTTAGTTAATGTAAATAATGTGCACTTTAGCAAGCATTTATTGATGTTATGCGAACTGTACAGTACGATATGCACAAATTACAACACAATGGCATGCCATGACAGGCATAGTTAATTTTTACCATTATATACTTTGAAGATCATATTCAAGCTGAATCTGGCGAATTTCGAGTTTCATGACCGCGGTGCCAATCTCGCTTAAAGCAGTTCGTTTATAATCAGGATTTCATTTGTATTCGACTCAACGATGCCCTTTGCTAATGGTTACATTTTTACTAGTAAGACCGAGGCAATGCTTAATTATGTGGATAGACTCCACAACTAAAAATATGTGATGAAGCTAAAACCACAAACGACTTTTGTACTAATTAAAAAATAATTGATTGCGCTGTTGTTGGTAATAATTCTTTAAATCAGGTTTGCGAGCTTGAAGTAAACAACAATCCCATTGTATTTAACCAGTCGTTGAACAACATAACAAAACTACCGCCAGTCGCAACGCATTGACGCGTTTCGACCTTCCATGATCATTTATTTTTTAATTTTATTGTCTATATATATTTGTGTAGCGAAAGCTACAAACAGCTAATGTGCGGGACTGCACAGAAATCTTGCAGCCGCCATTTCCAGTAACGTATAATGTATGCAAGACTACTAGAGGTAAGAGCCGCATATCTGATTTTGCTTTCCATATGTATGCAATGCGATTTGATCCTCGCTAGTTAGTTTACAGTCGTACTCTGATGATGAACATGGAAGGTCGAAACGCGTCAGTGCGTTGCGACAGGCGGTAGTTTTGTTATGTTGTTCGACGACTGGTTAAATTCAATGGGATTGGTGTTTACTTCAAGCTAGCAAACTTGATTTAAAGAATTGTTACCACCACCCGCGCAATCAACTATTTGTTAATTGTATTGTCTATATATATTTGTGTCGCGAAAGCTACAAACAGCTAACGTTCGTGATTGCATAGAAATTGTGCAGCCGGTATTTCCAGTAACGTAAAATGTATGCAAGTCTACTAGAGGTAAGACCGGCATATCTGATTTTGTATTCCATATGTATGCAATGCGGTTTGATCCTCGCTAGTTAGTTTACAGTCGTACTCTGACGATGAACATGGAAGGTCGAAACGCGTCAGTGCGTTGCGACAGGTGGTAGTTTTGTTATGTTGTTCGACGACTGGTTAAATCCAGTGGGATTGGTGTTGACTTCAAGCTAGCAAACTTGATTAAAAGAATTGTCACCAACACCGGTGCAATCAATGATTTTTTAATTCTATTGTCTATATATATTTGTGTTGCAAAAGCTAGAAACAGTTAATGTTCGTGACTGAATAGAAATTGTGCAGCCGATATTTCCAGTCACGTATAATGTATGCAAGTCTACTAGATGTAAGACAGGCATATCTGATATTGTTTTCCATATGTATGCAATGCGGTTTAATCCGCGCTAGTTAGTTTACTGTCGTACTTTGACGATGATCATGGAAGGTCAAAACGCGTCAGTGAGTTGCGACTGGCGTTAGTTTTGTTATGTTGTTCGACGACTGGTTAAAGACAATGGGTTTGGTGTTCACTTCAAGCTCGCAAACTTGATTTAAAGTCTTTTCTACTGCTGTCCGTGATTATGATGATTGGTAAACACTCGGCTTCAACTCTAGATGCGCCATTATATCTAATCAGGGACAGGTTTTTATTTTACAGTTTAAGACGCCCTATTTAAATCAATCAATTTCTAGTTTAAAATTAATTCTAAAATCTCCTCATTTTGATCGGCACTTCTGAATTATTTGCTTAAGGATAGCAACGCCTCGTTTACTGGGTAATGATAATTCTGTTATTGTTAACGAAACCATGATGCTGTCAATGAAGTGCCTTCCAAATTACGAAACTTTGAAGTTTGAACAATAAACATAATGGTTGTATTTGGTTAATTGTCTGAGAAATTATCTTAGTTAATGTAAACAATGTGCACTTTAGCAAGCATTTATTGATATTATGCGAACTGTACAGTACGACATGCACAAATTACAACATAATGGCATGCCTTGACAGGCATAGTTAATTCTTACCATTATATTCTTTGAAGTTCATATGCAGGCTGAATCTAGCGAATGTTGAGTTTTATGACCGCTCTGCCAATCTCGATTAAATCAGTTCATTTATAATCAGGATTTCATTTGTATTCGACTCAACAATGCCTTTTGCTAATGGTTACATTTTTACCTGTAAGACCGAGGCAATGCTTCATTAGGTGGATACACTGCCAAACTAAGATTATTTGATGAACAATATCTATGAATTAAGTTATTTGGCATCGCCATTCAGTTAGCTGTTTTTAATAGAACCACGAGTACACTATGAGTTAAGGTTCAAAATAGACGTGTTGTAAATTGATGTTAGTGGTTGAGACACAGAATGATGCTACCTAACTTTCTGTTAAATGAATATCACGAAAAATTGTCTCGTTCGTTAGGGAAAATGTAAAATTCTTCCATATTGTATTTTGCGTTTCCAAAGGCTACAAAAAATCCGCTTTATCTTTTTCACTTTGCAAACAAAATTACAACTCGCTTAGCGCGGCGAGAAATAATGTCTACTGTTCTAACAACTCTGATCAGTTACCATATTTCTTCAGATAATCGACACCCCAACAAGACACCTAGCGAACTATTTATAATATCGGATTCACTATTTAATTACACAAAATATTACCCCCTAAGAATTAGTTGCGCTCGTCTTTATAATTTTCAAGGGACTTAATTTAACGAGTTTTATGTGGGTAGAACTTATCCAGATTGCGATTATTTGTGGTTTTGTGGTTTTGTTAGCGTACCACAGGAAAATTAAATTGAAGGATTTAAAAACATTCAAATATTGGTAATTAGTTCACCGGCAGTCCTGTTTGTGCCGACTTAAGTTGATAGTTTTGTGTCAGATTTGACCAGTTAAGGTCTGCTAAACACCAAAATCGACAGTCCATATATCCGTATACAACACACATTCTTTTGTGCACAACAAGTCGCATATATATATATATATATATATATATATATATATATATATATATATATAAACATGCACAGGAAGGCACGGTAAGTGTGCGTGTAAACTACGTCATGTGATGAATTTTATCGTTAACGTAGCGGTCACAGACGTGTGACACTCAGCTGATACATATAAACTCATAAATATATTTATTTATAATGCATTAACGTGACATTGTATTGGTTGTTTAGTGTTACTTGAAGAGGGTAAAATTCAAACTTCTAATTTGGCCAAGATTAGGGAAAGTATACCAATGTTAACGCATCAAGACGAAGAAATAAGTCCTAAAAATGAAGTTCACTCTCGGATCAACACGACTAATGCCCATGCGAAAAATATCACTGAGCAAAAGTAAGTATTTGATATACATTAGCTGATTAAACGTGTAAGTATGTAGGTTTCAAATTCTTATGCTTAATATTATTAATTATATTTTTTCATGACAGTTTTTCAAACTCAAACTTATTTTCTTTAAAACGTGTTCGTTTAATTGTAAAACATAAAATGCACTCTCTGACCTTTTTCTTATTACTTTCTAAACTAAAATTTGATTACCTCATTATGGGGAACATATATCAAACACTAGCCTAGATAAGCCTAGATGCATTGAAATTTTATATATCCAACACATTAGTAATGCCTTAAGTCTTCCTCGTATTCAACTATTAATTTAAATTTAAACAATTTGTTGGACCGAACAATCTCCTATGCGAATTTGTATTCAAACAGTCGTAGAATAAACTTTATATAAAGTCTTCGGCTGTGAAACTTGATGACCAACTCACAAAGGCTTGTACTTATTGTCCTAGTCAAAATATTCAATGTACAATATATATATATATATATATATATATATATATATATATATATATATTAGTTCTCCGTAAAAAACATGTATAATTATTATACATTTAATTAAGTGATATCATGATTACCACGAAATGTGTCAACTGACGTCAATCAGACCCAGAGTACAATGATTTGCTGGAGTGCCAGGTGTTTGATTTGTCTGATTTTTTAAAATTCCGGTCAAATTTAGCCAATCTCGAAGATCATGGGGTTCATATCTTTTCCAGGTATGCTAAATATTTCATATAGTGAATTGGCTTTGAAATCGCATTTTCGACGACTTTTTATTGAGTTAAGTCCATTTTTACTTGAAAACACATAAGTATAGGAAATGACATCGTCCAATTGACTCACATTTTGAGATCAAATATATAGTGGATTTAGGGCGTAATAACGTCTCCCACTGACGAGTCGTCAGTAATCACGAAACGCAAATCTAAATAGGATTATGCCATTTGATCATACTGACTTTCGTATATCCCTCCAGTTAATTTGATTTAAATTGTTACTCGGTACACAAAACCTAACACAAATTGCATATAACTAGGTCTTTGCAACAAGGAATATATAACCATATATCTTTTATTGAATGATGACACGATTACAACAAAATGTGATAAATTATGTCGATCGATGCCAGAGTATAGGCCTCTGCTAAAATACCAGCTGTTTAAAATTAGATTTTGTTCTCAATTTTGGTCCAAAACCATTGTCCTGGTAAGGAATACAATTAAAACAATAATTAATTGCGCGCGTGGTGGTAAAAATTATTTAAATAAAGTTTGCGAGCTTGAAATAAACACCAATCCCATTGTATTTAATCTGTCGTCGAACAACATAACCAAACTACCGCCAGTCGCAACGCACTGACGCGTTTCGACCTTCCATGATCATCATGAGAGTACGACGGAAAACTGACTATCTTAAGATCAAACCGAATTGCATATATATGGAAAGCAAAATTAAATAGCTTTAGTCTAGGCTAGTGACAAAAATCGTAGTTATTACATGAGTTATGAAATCGAAACGTACTGCATTGAAGATGAACTCGAGAATTGCAGGTTATATTATGGCAGTTTAAATACAACTCCACTCTCCATTAAGCATTTGTCTAGACACGAGACCTTGATTTAATTAATTTTGCTTTATGCTCCAGGGCTACTGAGTTTAAATCATGAATTGTTAAGTCATTTTTTTATAATTGATTCGTATTTTTACCTAGGCGGTTTTCACTACTCTCAATATAAAAAGCGAGCACATAATAAATATTTTGGCAGAATCTATATTTAAAGATTTACACGAAATTGATTTTTGGGCATTGTCTACTTAGTAACAAATAAGTTCAAATAGGACCAGAATGAACAAGCTGTATAATCTAATGTGCACATTCGTTTAGTGCTTACTAGCCGGTGCTACACCCTATACCCATTACATATTTGTTCAAGAGATTTGACACAATTTGATGACACTATTTCCTATACGAATTTGTATTCAAACAGAAATTGAGTTAACTTCATATAAAGTATACGTAAATACGACTTCAACGCAAACTCACTATATATAGTATATAAACTAAGTCTGTAAAGGGTACCATGTACCGAAAATTTACATGGTACCACATTATTGCTACCAAGTCGGTACATGATACCAACAAAATGGATATCAATTTTTGCTGAAGTTCACCAAAATTAGAAATTACAACTTCTTCTGGACATCTGCTACTCCAGAAAATCCATACACTCTGACCTTGATCGATATCAGTTGTCACATTTCGTGTTAATCATAATAAAATATAACGTTTAGAAATTGCTTGTTACGGAGAACTAATATATTTGCAATTATGAATTAGGTTTCCCCATGGAAATAAATTAGTTCAAATATGACCTAAAGGATAAACCATAGACAGTATTAATAGAATGTATAATTTCCTGCAAATCCGTTTCGTGCTTACTGGCGACTCTTTAGTTTAAGCCTGTATTATGCCCTATATTCACTATATATTTGGGTGAGGAATGTGGGAATACGGGACAGTACAATCTCCTACACAAATATGTATACAATCAAAATTGAAGTTAACTTCATATAAATTCTTCGTAAATTCTAATTCAAAGCTAACTCATTATCTATCATTTATACCAAGTCTGTAAAGAGCATCAGCAAAATGGTTTACCAGATCCTAATCCGGTAATGGGTATTAATACAATAGATTTTGAGATAGGCTTAATTTCATCAAAATTAAATACTAGAACCAATTCTGAACATATGTTACTCCATCAAATCCACACACTGGCCATGATCGATATAAGTTATCAAATTTCGAGGTAGTCCTGAAATCATTCATTTATATACATATATATATATATATATATATATATATATATATATATACATACATAGTTATTGCGCGTGTGGTGGTAACAATTCTTTATATCAAGTTTACGAGCTTGATGCAAACACCAATCCCATTGTGTCGTCGAACAACATAGCAAAACTACCGCCAGTCTCACGCACTGACGCATTTCGACCTTCCGTGATTATCATCAGAGTACGACGGAAAACTGTCTAGCGAGGTTTGCTTTCCATATATATGCAATGCGGATTGAATCCTGCTAGTCATTTTGCCGTCGTATTCTGATGATAATCATGGAAGGTGGAAACGCGTCAGCTCGTGCGACTGGCGGTAGTTTGGTTTTGTTGTTCGACGACTGATTAAATGCAATGGAATTGGTGTTTATTTCAAGCCCGCAAATTTGATTTGAAGAATTGTTACCAGCACCCGCGCAATCAATTAATGATTAATTGTATTGCTAAAATATATGCATTTATTAATATAAATGTATTTATGTATACTTATGTGCATAAATATATCTATGTAACGCTTGTTATTAAATAACGTGATATGCGTACATAAGTATATCTCGAGGGGATAACGAGAACCTCCCATAGGATAGCAAATTTAATTTATCTACTAGACCTTTGTTAAATCGGTATTGGTTCATTCCTTAGTTTATATATATATATATATATATATATACATATATATATATATATATATGTTTGTGTGTGTGTGTATTTCTTTAATATTCAACGTTAGTTAGTGGATTCACCATTTTCAATATTTTAAGTACTTTCAAAATTGAGCATTGGGATAATATCAGTTCCTGCAGTCAAAATACTTTGGATTCATTTGTGGTTTTTGTCGTTAATCTAGTAAAGTGTGAAACAACGAGGCTAATCAGGTAGCGGATCACATTTTTCCAGGCAATGCTGTTATTCGTAATGTCAAAATGCACAAATTTTATATTTCGTAAACCAGATAATGTGTTAATGTATACTTATTGTGCTTGCATTCTTGCTATGCCATTGAAGACTATTTAAATGTGTATTATGATCTAATTGATCACATAAACCGATAAGTTTCGAAAGTACTTCAAAACTTATCTTTCAGCTATCAGTTTATTATTTGAGCATTTGGGCAAACGACCAGTTGAAACTGAATGGGGAGAACAAAAACTATACCATGGTTCGAGCCACGTCAACTCTGCGTCTCATCGTCGTAATTTTGTACACAAATGAAGTTAAAGGAGACTTCCAGTTGGCCAACTATTCCATGGCACCCTCCAAAAGGCCCCAATATTGGCCATAAGCAAAGAATATCGAGACAATGACTAAATGTTTTGCCATGTGGATTAACTAGTAATTTTAATCTTATGTAATGTGAATAAACGACTAAAAATCCACACCATTAGTTTAATTCAGTCGTGTAGCAATTGCTGAATACACCAAAAACTATTATTTGCAGAGTTGTACAGATTATTGATTCCGTATTAAGGGAGGGTTACGGGTTTGTTTATTAAATCGGGTTTCTTCATTGTTCATTAGTCTATTTCTGCAAATGACTTATTTATTTCCGAGTTTCAGTCAATATTTTGAAATAATCATAATAAAATTATTTATATTCCTTAAAAACTCCTTGCATCCCTGTTCAAAAAAATCAGTTTTCATCGTTATCCGTCAATTTATTTTCCAAATCACCATGATCCTAATTTTCTGACTTCAGTTGTAGGTTATTTAACGTATAACATGGATATTTTTTAAGTCAAACTTGATAACTTGATTAAAAGAGTTCGTATCCCTGTCCACACCATCATTGGTCGTTTAGGTTTATAAATTTTACATCACCTGTCCGATCCTCCTCACGAGCAAATATGTTACCCGCTAGTTATTTGAGTGTAAATTATTAAATTTTTAAGATCGTATGACAGTAATAGATCTAAGCATGTTTTAATCGACAAATCAGCTGGACGTTGTACAAATTGTAAAGCTCTTCGAAATAGTATGAAATGGTACATATAACAAGCGTAAAATCGTTCTTCTTCTCTAGCCAGCTTTAATCTCATTTGCAATGATCGTGTATGTTCTGATAATTTGTCCCGAGACACTACAACTTTTGCAATTCGATCACCGCAGTCTTTTGTTGGGTAAACAAACTAATCCTTGAAACCTTTTGCATTATTTTAATTTAATCAAGGTTGTGATCTTGAAATAAACACCTGAACCCTTATTCACACACATTTGTCAGTAAAAACCAAGCATTGTATAATTTAGAAAAGGCAAATCATCAAAAAGACTGGTGAAGTGGTATTGAAACGAACATTTATATAAATAAACGAACACTGGTTGTGCGGGCCGTGATAACAATTATTATAATCAAGGTTGCGATCTTGATATAATCACCTGGCCCATTAATTACTTGCATATGTCAGTATAAACTAAGATTTGTACAGTGTAGAAAAGGCAATTCATCCAGAAGACAGGTTTCGTCATTATTAGTAACTCATCACATATTGTCCAGAATTTGCCTTATATAGAGCTCGAACCTGGGCACGTCTGATTTAGAATCTGTTGCTATAACAACTGAGCCATCCTGCCATACACTACACACAATTCTAAATTATGTACTAAATAATTTCTTTGATTAGCCTTTCCTTTAGGTGCAGACTATAGGGCATCCCTTTAGATCTGAAGTTCAAACTAACCATCCCTGATTTGTTATTATAGAACAGATACCACGTTACATGGGAAAGTGGTATTAAAGTGAATATTTTAATAATTAAACAAGCATTGGCTGCGCGGGAGGTGATATTAGTTTATTTCAATCAAGGTTGCGATCTTGATATAAGCATATTTCCTCTTACGCATATTTATTTGCCAGTATTATCTAAGCATTATACAGCGTATTAAACGAAATTTATTCAGTAGAGCGGTTTCATCCTTATTAAGAACGCATCACGTACTGTCCATAATTTGCCGCGCATAGACCTCGAACCTGGGCACATATGATTTGGAATCTGATGCTCTAACCAATGAGCCAACCTCCCACACTCTATACACAAGTTTCAGTTATATGCTAACTAATGTCTTTGGTTATCCTTTCGTTTTTGTGTAGCCTATATGACATCCATTTAGACCTGTAGTTCCAACTAACCATCCAAAATTTGCCATTATAGAACAGATACCACGTAACATGGGGAAGCGGTAATATAGAGAAAATTTTTATAATTAAGCGAACGTTGATTGCGCGGGCGGTGATAACAATTAATTTTGCGATCTTGATGTATACTCCTGGCCCATTTTAAACATACATTTGTCAGTATAAATTAAGACTAGTATAGTGAATAAAACACAATACGTCCAGTAGACCGGTATAGTCCTTATTGGAAACTCAGGGAGGCTCAGTAGTTAAAGTAACAGATTCTGAATCAGACGTGCCTAGGTTCGAGTCCTGTCCACGCTAAATTCTGGACAGTACGGGATAAATTCTCAACAAGGACGAAATCGGTATGCTGTTTGAATTGCCTTTTGTACACCATATGATACGTAGTTTATACTGACAAATTTATGTACATAATGGGTCAGGTGTCCATATCAAGATCGCAAACTTGATTAAAAGTAGTTGTTATCACAACTTGCGCTACCAATTTTCATTTAATTACGTTTTTTCAAATGCGATATATCCATTAATTTCTAGCTAACACCGTGTTGAGCAGACTTAACAACACATTTTACATCATATAATAGCAGAATAATTAATCCAGTTTGCTCCAGCTATTTTAGCGAAATTATCCTAGACCTGGCACTAGTAATGTGTCATTTTCTCAAAATAAATTTATTTAAGTAGATCGCAAATCGATCGTCTAACTGGTCGTATGACTCATTTTTAGCATATATCAATAACTGAATATGCACACATAGCTATTTTCAGTTGCATTCCCTTTTCATTTTGAGTCTCTTCGTAATCAATGCTGAAGAAACTGAAAGCTTTAAAAAGGCGCAAACAAGTCCACAATTTTTCGGCCATAGATTATGTTAAAATTATTTGTGGAATAAAATATTTTTCAATAACACAATTTTGTTATATATATATATATATATATATATATATATATATATATATATATACGCACTGATTATATATTTAAACCATATATGAGAGCAGGATTGAATTGCTACTTTGTAAACAGATGAATATGGGAAAGTAAAAGTTATTCTCTTTTAAGTTAGCCGTATTGCCCTGCGTTTTTAATTCTTTTGGTAATTAGTTTGCACGGTATTTCGATTTTGAAAAACAAACATACCAATAGGTGCCGCCGCTTATATGTAGTCGCTTTGTCTTTGGTTGATCTTTAGACTCCGTGTCATTTTAATAAACTGCTTGATATATCAATTTCTCTCTCATTTTTCATTCAATACTATCACATAAGTTAGGAATCCTGCTGAAATGATTTGCTAAATTTTGTCAACCAAACTACAGGCCAGGTTTCTTTGGGAAATTGTGACAGCACTCTAATATTTCTTTTACTCTCCTGTTCATTTCAAATTTAGGACGAAATTTCTCCATAAACTACTTTCTGCCTATGTGAATATCAATAAAATTAATCAATCACGGGTTGCACGGGTGGTAATAACAATTATTCAGATCAAGTTCGCAGATTTTATATTAACTCCCATCCTATTATGTTACAGGGAAAGTTTGTATTTGTTTCTATGCTACACATGAAGCTAAAGGAAAGATAAACAGAATACAAATTATTTAAGCATATTATTTATTTTTACATATTTATTGATCTTAATGAAAACCTTATTGACATTCCAGATATATATATATATATATATATATATATATATATATATATATGGTAATATTTTATTAATACTTATTTAAAATGGTGTGTTTTAACCATGTACATAACTGCAGAGAAAGGTGGACCATCATAAGACCTGCTCATTGATGTTTCGTCCTATTGCATGAATTATTAGACATTGAATTGAAAAAGAACATCCTAAGTGCATTTAAGAAACTGCGCTAAAATTGCTAAAAGAATGTCCAAAAGAATTAATTGTAGCAAAATGCGATTTATGCTACAAGAAATAGTAGTGAAGTACATCCACATTTCTCTGTGTGTATAACCTATTGCAAACAGAATTGGATTAGGTAACCTGGGGTATTTGAGGATTACTGCAATATTGAAATCAAAATTTTGCTGATCCTTCTATGCGTCCGGAACAGCAACTAAAAATATTGACATCATGGATAAGCGTGTATGTCAATCGATAAGGTTTGCTTATAGTCATTCGATAAATGTCACTTTAGTAGAATACGCATATGTGTTTATAGGTGATTGTGTGCGCGGAGTGGGACAGGAATAAGTTTTTTGCATACATTTGAGTATTGGAGACTAGTTTATGATGACCGGATATTAGGAAGACAATAAAAATACTTTTGGAACTAAATTTTTAAAAAATTATCTGTCTAGAACGTGGATACCACATTTGCCACAAATTGTGTTTTATTCCTGTGCGTATTGTGTCAACCCTGAAGATGGGAATGGAAATTAGGTCCTGAAAATTTGGAAAAAGAAGAGTGGAAAATCTTGTTCTAACGTCATTTTCAGACAATCAGCTGATGGAAGGCTTAAAAAGAGAAGTGACAAGTGAGAACCCATCAATCAAGGCCAATAATCAGAGCACCTGAAAATGTACAACTTTCAAGATTTTACCGACCTAAAAGTGCTATCAATTGTCCCGCACAAGAAAAATGCGGTCAAATCCACAATCAAATAACTAAGTTTGTCATACCGCCTTAAGTATTTACCACAATGACGGGTGCATAAACTTTCAATTATGTAAAATTCTATTTCCAATTTTGTATGCATGTGTAATAGTTGCTCTGAGCACTATGCTACAAAGGGTGAAAGACAACTAAAGAAACAAATTCAAATGCATTTTAGACGAAGCATAGCTGGCAAAACTGACGAAGCTTTTGCAATCGCAGCAGATAACTCTTAAATAATTTATTATCTAAACCTGGCGGTTGATGAGATTTAAATTCACGAAATTATAATTAATTGCAAATCATCAACAGAGTAACTTGTGAAATTATTATTCCGCAGCTGAATAAGTAAAAAAATGTTCGCAATAATTAAACTAAGCTTTATGCTCTGTCTCTATATTTATGAGGGTATGGATTTTATTACGATTCTGATGATTTTAATGTCTGAAAATGCAGGTTAGGTTGCGTTTTTTAATTTTAATTTTATATTTTCAACAGATTATCTAACCGAATCATTTCTGTGTTTCTCCTTATTAATAAATGAAGTACCACACATTTCTGTCAAAATGAACTCATGCGAAAAGATGGGACTATTTTGGATCATAACCCTGTTTTAAATTATATTTTAGCTTGAAATTACAATGTGTTCTACCATTTCCCTTACTTTTACGAAAGTGGCTAAATTAGCAATTCATTTACTGAAATCATGTTTAACTAGTTTACATAAATACAAAATTTACCACTCGTTTACCGCCTTCTGGCGTGATTCCAATATAAACTAAAAGTGATGCCAACCCTCAGTGTGCTTGCTTTAGATAGATGAAATTCTACTTTCAAGCATGGCTGTCTTAAATTAATTTCACAACCTATGCAACCGCTAATTGCCAGACCGTGTAAATTGTATGAGGGTAACGAGAGCTGTAAACATGTTTTAATCATGAAGGAATAGAAATTTTACAGTCGGCAGTTCCCTCAATTTCAATGGATTTCAGGCTTCTAGCTGCATATCAGCTTATTTATTTAATTTTAATTTAGTTTTGTTTGATCACCTTTAATTAGTTTTTGGTCGCACTTGTTGACCACGAATGCTGAAATACATCAATATGTGTAACCGGGGACAGTTTGCCATTTGAGGGTATAATTTTCGTTCATTGTGACTGTGGATTAGCCTTGGAGTCTCCTTTTTTACTAAATTGTTACTAGGTAGCAATACCTAAAAAAACTGCATATATATATGTGTGTCAAATCTCAGTAACTAGTACTCTGATGATGATCATGGAAGGTCGAAACGCATCAGTGCGTTGCGGCTGGCGGTAGTTTTGTTATGTTGTTCAACGACTGGTTAAACAAAATGGGATTGGTGTTTATTTCAAGCTCGCAAACTTGATTTAAAGAATTGTTACCACCACCCGCCCAATCAATTATTGTCAAAGTTTGTCATTTTGACCGACTGGCTCCAGGAATCGTAGAATTATAGTTTACCTCCAGTTCGCAATTCTGAATTAAATATCTGTCATCACAGCTCACCCAATATTTGAATAAATAATTTCGCGAGCAAATTATTTTATTTCCAATTTAACGTGGGATACGTTTGTCTTAGTTTATGTGACCCAAAACCGCTGGTATCTAATATTTACTGCTTCTATCGGGGCTTTACAACAATGAAACTTGTACGGGCTACCATTAAATTTGTGTTCGACTCGTGTTACTTTGATTTGGCATTGTTTGGCCATGTACCATATTGATAAAATGCGATTTTGCCAATGCACAAACCTACTTCACTAATTTTTTATTAAAGTTTATCTGAAATCTTGGCCGCGCACTTCTTTGTGTCTAAAATATGGTTGTAAAATTGGTGTTTGGCATAAATCAAAATATTTCGAAAAATCCAGGCATTCAACACCGACGAAAGATCCAGTCTGATATGCAACACTGAAGCTTCGTGATAATCATTCACTGTCACTCAAAGGTAAATTATTTTTATTCTTGTTGTCGCTTCGAGTAACATACCATTTACCTGAATTCATATTTACCATCACTATTAGCAAGCAAGTCCTTCATACTCTAGAACAACAGCATTTCAATTTCTTACGGATAAAATTGCCTATTGATTTTTTAAAGAATAATCATCACAACTACATGACTTTATTGATGACAAACACGAGTAACCATATTAATAATAATTTAAATCCGAAAACGATAGAAGTGATCTAAGTTTGATTTTGTGTTGACATGATCTTGGGTGTGACAGTGTGCTTGAATGGTGATTCCAGCTAATTGCGTTACTTTTTAGCTAAACTACGTATTTCATTTCTAAATATCATTCTATATAGCTATTACAGTGTTAGCAGGCTTTCTATATTTTCTTAAAATATGCGCGCAATTCTTTATTTGCATGATTCCTGTTTTTGCGAAATTTCGCCAGATTTTATTGATTTGTGCTCCAAGAAGCAAAACATGAAATATAGCTCTTAGTTTTAATCACGTTTATTTGTGCTTTATCAAATATTAATAATCATGATATTTTGTTTGTAATTCGATTTTTATTTTGAGAAAACTGGATTTCCTGTTGCCTTTTCTTTTTGTAAGATTGGTTGCTCATATCATAAAATAGACAAGGTTTATATTAAGCCTGCTGTTTGTGGAGAGAATCGTTCAACGACACGTCATATTCGGTGCTATACTTGAACATAGTGGAGGCTCTGTTCGTTGAAAGTATCTGCACGATGCGATCAAATTTTGATTGGTACAGAAGAAAATAACTGGTTCTACTTAAATATACTTGTTGGCTTTTATAGTTCATTGTTAATTAGCTGTCGTTTCTTGCTGCTGGAACGTTTGCAACTTAAGATGGTTAGCCTGATATTTGATCAAAACATATTTGTAGATATAAAATAGCATTTTCGATTTCGCATTATGTCAAGTATTTACATTTTAAATTGACTATGTGTGTAGAAGTTAATACTTGTTAAACCACCATAAGTTTTTCCATCGTCATAAAACCGAACCGTCCACATAATTTGGCTCATTACCTGCAATTTGTTTTCCTTTCAACCGTTGGTACAGTTTATCAAATCTTGCTACAACTTCCACAGCAGTCTCATGTAGAATTCAAGATGAACAAGCAACTACTTCAATAATATGAAAAAGACAAAATATTATAAAATATTGTCAGCTTATATAGCCTTCTTGTATATTTATTCAGATAAAAACATCCAATGAACTGCGATCATATTAAATCACATTTATAATTTTGGCACTCAATCCAAACGTCTAAAAAACAAGCATAGCTAAGTAGTCTATACGAATATCCCTACGCCAAAATAGCCATCTGTGTGACCGAAATAATCGCTTAATTAATTAAATGAACATAAACACAGTACATACCTTTAGTAAAAAGCTCAAATAAGGAAACCGAATAATAAAGTTTATAACGCTTATAACGTGTTTGATCTACAATTAAGCACAAACTTTGTATTATATTAGTAGTTCTATAAAAAATATAACTGTATAGCTTCTAATACTAACTGACAACCTGGACGATCAAAAATTAACAATAAAGACCATATAAAAGTATATGCATATAGTCCATAGTTAAAAAAAGCAGACACAAACACAAAACCATGATTGTGATAATAAATCAGGTGATCACTCCACTGTGTATCAGCAAATCCATACGCCGATTATGCCAAACAGTCAGTTCGGTCTACTTCCGCTACTACAGGGTGCCTGATTTTAAGTACCTATTCGACAATCCTTATGTTATTTCTGCATTACTCATTGTAAAATTTAAGCAAGGCCATTCAGCTTGTAGACCGGCTTCGCCCTTACTTGAAACTCATCACCTACTGTCTACAATTTTCTGTAGACAGGGCTTAAAACGTGGCACATCTGACTCGGAATTTGTTACTCTAAATTCTGAGCTACCCTGTCACATACTACGCACAAGTTAGTTGTAACTTTAGGTCTAAAAGGATGTCGCTTAGACTCCACCTAAAGGAAAGTCTAATCAAGTAATATAATTTAGCATACAACTGAAAATTGTGTGTAGTGTGCGGCAGAGTGGTTCAGTGGTTAGAGCAACAGATTCCGAAGCAGACGTGTCCAGGTTCGAGCCCTGTCCGCGGTAAATTGTGGATAGTTAATGATGGGTTCCCAGTAAGGACGAAACCTGTCTACTGGATGAATTGCCTTTTCTTGCATCGATTAGTTTATAATGTCAAATATATGTACATAATGGGACAGGTGTTTATATCTAAATCTCAATCTTGATTTAATTTATTCTGGCTTACTCGTTTGATAAATTGTTTGCTTAAAATCAGGACTGCTATTGCACATTGGACAAGCTTTTTATGCATGATGACCCACACTATAACAAAACAAATTAGATCTGTTTGTGTGAATTCGCATTCGATTAGCCATGAGTCATCCAGCACCAACAGGAATATTCCAGTTTATCATCCTAACCGGATTAGCTTATATTCGACATAATCAATGACAGATGGTGGATAAACCACTAATCTGCTTTATAATTATCATCATTTCCGGAGACAAGATAATTTCGAATGACAAACTCAATGCTATCATGACGTTTTTTAAACAGTGATATACACGTTAGCAGTTATATTATAGTAATAATCAATGAAAAGTGCACAAATAAAAGAACAGTTAAGATAGCTATTTTTAATTTACAACAGTAGCAAAGTTACAAGCTGCTGCTATAATTTGTAAATCTGAAAAGAACCAAAGGCGTAACTGAGATTAATAGTAAAGATATATAATTTGTCAGCATATCGCTAATTCTTGGAAGAAATTTATTTGTGCTCAGTCTGGATTGCCAAGCGTAAACTTAATCTAACATATTTACATTTACGTTCGTGTTAAGTGATGATGACAAATGAGTAGATCAAAGGTGAAATATCGATGTAATATATCACCAAATAATAATGGAAAGATTTAACGATATATTGCTGGTTCAGTCTAAACAATACATACGATTAAACGAACATTGGTTGCGCAGGCGTTTATAACATTTACTATAATCAAGGTTGCGATCTTGATATACACACCTGGCCCATTAAATACATAAATTTGTAAGTATTAAATAAGAATTGTATAGTGTAGAAAAGGCAATTCATCCGGTAGACTGGTTTCGTCCTTATTGGAAACTTATCAGTGGTCAGATCACCAGGTTCCGTAGCAGACGTCCCCAGGTTCGAGCCCTATGCGGGGAAAATACTGGCCATTACGTGATGAGTTTCCAATAAGGATGAAATTGGTCTGCTGGATGAATTTCCTTTTGTACACTATTTAAGTCTTAGTTTATACTAACAAGTATATTTACTTAATACATATGATAGTAAATAACATCCGTTTACCAGACCACAGTTTCTTCAGTAGTGGAACAATTTTAAAAGTAAGCTTTTTGTTGAAATTGATTCGAAAGCGTTTGTGTACAATATCAATGTTCAATTTAAAAAGTTAACGACAAATTTCACCATTTAGACACATTCGTTAGATTTTCTGTGTCAATTAGAATCTGCAGACTAAACTTGTTATTTATTTTATCATACCGGCAGAGATCCCGGTTACTAGTGTTTTGGGTCCAATTTGGGATAGAACCATGTGCTATCAAATGGATTGGCCGGTGATTTCAAATTCAATGCTTTTGTTAATACAACAAAATGTGTATATAATTAGGCGCTGTCATAAAGCCTTAATATACCTTCTATTAATTTATAGTACCAGATATTGGAATCAATGCCGATTTTTGAAATGCTCATACTGTAGCAAATCTAAAAAATATCAAAATTCACAATAACTTGGCTTCTATGTATCACTTCGACTTAAAGTGTTTTAAGACATCGAGTGGAGCGATTCAATTTTGCGCAATTTAACCGAACAGTAATGTTTTTCCAAAAATAAAACATTAGGGAGACGCAGGCAGCAGACAATCACAAAAGATTCCGGAACTGGTTAGAACCACTGCCAGAAGTGGAGCTTAAAGCTCGAGTGTCGCCATTGACAGAACTGATGCAAGGAGAATCCCGCAACAGGTTTATTGCGCTTTACAACATAACTGTAATTATACTGGCATTTGTGGTCATAGACTGGCTAGTCACCGAAAGCTTTATGCGACCGCTGCTTCAGCTTCTTCTCCAAATACCTGGAGCAAATAAGGTGAGTTTAGATAACTTTAAAATCTGATTTATTACTACGAAATCCTGTTACACATATTTTTCAACACGTAGGGGACAAAGCGTATATTCTTGTCAGATATACATTGTGATTATTTGCGTTTTAACTTTGAAATGATATTTTACAGCAAATGTTAGATGTCGTGTGACGGGAGCTACCAATCTGTACATTTAATAATTTTCTTAAGAATTTCGCATGACGAAGAAGTTAATACATATAGATAGTGATTGTGCAATATACTAACTGTTTCTATTTTTGTTCATATATATATATATAAATATACTTATTTATTTATTTACTTATTTGTTTGTCATTTCACTGTATAACAAGGCATCGATTGTCTGTATTTGTGATTGGTCATAAAGAGACACTGACTACAAGCGAAGGTCAGCACTCTGTTGTAATAAAAAGTACACCTTATTAACTGTATGTGCAAATAAACCAGAAAGGCATGAATTAATTACCTAATTGAACATTGTTCTTAACTTAACAATATGATCACAAATAAATTGTAATGATGTATTAAAATTTAGTTCTATAAGTATAGAAATACAAATGTCTCTACGAAAGGCCTATATAAATACTCCATTCTATATATAAAGAAATTGTGTGGCAAGATTTTGAATATTTATATTTATTGAAATCCAGGTTGTGAGATTGAGAAAAGCAAAAATCAAATTATATATATATATATATATATATATATATATATAATAAACTCAGTGTTGTATAAGGTAGCAAATGAATTCCGCCTGTAGCACAGTTCTGTCGTTTTAGGTAGCTTGCCAAGTAATGTCCAGGATTGTACTGCTGATGGGTCTCGAACTGGCACACATTTGCTTCGGAGTCTGGGACTATCCACTACGCCATCCTAATGCAAACTACACTTAATTTTTAGTATATACTTACTTATGTTATTGGCTAGCCTCTTTCCTTCAGTCGGAGCCGGTGGAGTATCTCTTACGACGTAGAGTTTAATCTAACGACCTCTAATTTGTCATCTTAGAAAAGACACCACGCCTATCAGTGTCTCGCATTGCTCAAAACCTTATATGAAGTTACCTTCACTTTTGTTTGAAGACACCTTTGTATAGGACATTGTACTCCTTAAATGTGTCATATTTCGTGACCAAATATATGATTGGATTAAGGCGTTTTACTGACTCCTACTTTTTAATGCCTAGTAAACACGAAACGAATGCGTATATGAGAGTATAATTTTCGTTCATTGTGACTGTGGATTAGCCTTGTGGTCTCATTTTTTACTAAATTGTTACTAGGTAGCAATACCTAAATGCATATATATATATATATATATATATATATATATATATATATATATATATATATATATATATATGTCAAATCTCAGTAACAAGTAATCCGATGATGATCATGGAAGGTCGAAACGCGTCAGTGCGTTGCAGCTGGCGGTAGTTTTGTTATGTTGTTTGATGACTGGTTAAATACAATGGGATTGGTGTTTACTTCAAGAGCGCAAACTTGATTTAAAGAATTGTTACCAGCACCTGCACAATAAATTATTGTTTAAGGAAAATATAAGTGGAATGGCTGCTTGGCTTATTAACTGGGCTTATAATTCAAAAGTATTCAATTGATCCGATATTGATTTTGTTCATTTTCGGCAACACGATCGCAGTGGCCATAACCAAACGTAGAGTTAATTATAATTTAGTGACAGCCGCTCCACTACGATGTGTGTGCATGTCTATAAATTACGCTTAACCGAATACTTGTCAGATACTTAGTTAAACAATGCACATGTGCACATTAGTAACTTGCGTCTATCTAATGAATTGGCAGTTTCTATCACGTAATTAGCTCGTAATTATCACCAATCGAGAGGTTTGAGTGAAATTTTGCACTTTCATTGCTTGTCCGTCTAATTTTTATCACTTACATTTACATAATGTCACTGAGGGTGTATTTGATTTATTTTGCATCACCCCACCCTAAAATGTGAGTTTATCCTCGTGTACGTCATTTCACATGGTGAATAGTAAACAAACAGTCGAACGCGTGTAGAGGGTAAAATAAAATTCCTCCACTCGAATTTCACACACTTGGTTGTACAAAATAGTTATATTGAAACATCAATTAGCTATTAGGAGACTAACCGATCAGAAATATAAATTAAACGGTTTAAAGAAATATACTTTCTTTACTATTTTGCTCCTAAGACTTGTGATGAATTGCGCGCCGATGAATATATATATCATGCAGAGCCATACAAAAGCCAAAATTGACTAATGTTTCACTGCCATATAACCATAAGTCGTTCATGGTTATATGTGGACTGTAAAAGAACACTAGGTCGCCCATTCCTAGTGAGGATGGTTTGTATTCAGAGTTTTCCTTCTCTAGATAGTCTGCCAACCAAGGCTGATGAGCAATATCTGCCCAGATGCCAGTGGCCAAAGTTTCCTTCAGCAGCCGAAACTTGCCCTTCGCGTCTGGCACGCTTGCTCTCATTCCGTCATACACATTTAACAATAAAAGTTACTGCGCAGTTAGACCAAACTCGAGGCTTCACATGAAACAGGATGATGGCTGTGTCCCTTTAGACCCGGCAAGTTTCATGCTACCATTCCCGGACTGACTAGCTTCTGCCCGCCGGTCGTCAGGCCGGAATTTCTATGGCTACGAGCCACCGATAAAGGATACCGAGACAGGTATCCGAAATATTTCCAGCAGAGGAAGCAACTAGGAAAAATCCTGCGCTAGTCATAACACAGATCTGGTAATTATGAAATACCCAGATTCGCAGTCAAAATTGTATTAGCTTACACTGAAACGGCTGTTTGGCTTAGTCAGCCAGCTCATAATTCAAAGGCATTCCGCTGAACAGGCGTCGATTTTTTCCATATTCGCCAACACTCACGTAGCGATAAGAAGCACCAGTTGGACCGAAACCGTTAACTTATAATTTACAAGTTAGTTCTTTTCACCAAATACTCAATGACAAAAACTAAAGAGTTGAGACAAAGACGTGATTTAAAATAGTAATGGCAAGTATTGTGGGATATTTGAACTCCATTTTACAAATCTTAGATAATCTTCAATCGCATTTTGTTAACTGTTCGCAAAACATAACAAGCACTTTTAACAATTAGATATATTTAACTTAATATTATTTTCATTAAAGCAGGAATCTGGTAACCAAAGTGTTTACACATTTCGAAAACATGGTAAGTCATTTTTCTGTGATCGTTGTTGGTTTTCATAAGACCTAATTTTAGAATGTCTTCTTCCACATAAAGCGTAATGCGGAATAAATCTAAATCGAATTAAATTTGCTTCTATAATTCGTGAGTTCATTAGTACATCCCGCGTTAATCATTGGTACTGGCTTCCATTTAATGCTGATTTTCTTCGAATTCACATATATCGATATGTCTTGCCAATTTACAATATGATAAACTTGAATCTTTTCCAATTATAATTAGCTCCAGCACTTTTATCAAAAAAGTAATTGAGTAGTATGGATTATATACTTTGAGTAGGGTTTATATTCCAAGCAGTATATTGCAATGCCTTATACTTAGTTTAATTATTTGATTTCTTCCTAATTAATTTGTCATCAATTTTATTACTATATATGAGATTCACTTCCCTATCTTGGCCATTATTGATTCTCTCTAATATATTCTTATTCAGTCTCAAAAGTTAAAGCCCTGTAAGGCTCACTTATATATCTATATCCAATAACTTATGTGGAGATCAACAATACTCCATGTATAGATTTAATTGATTTTTATTTTTGAACATTTTAAGTTTCCCTTGTTTTCTTATAAAAAGTTGATGTGAAATGAAATTTAATCAATTTCCCCGGAATTCTTTTCATTTAAATTGAAAATACTTTCAGTTTTTACTTGTTCATTTGAAAAGAAGTTTTTAGCCTTTGAATTTTAATTTGGAAGTTCCAGTTTAGATATATTCTGGTGTTGGCGCGGCAGAGAACTGATTTACCTGTTTTCTTGATCCTAAATTGGTTATAGATCAAATATTTAAAACTATTGGACTTGCATAACGTGGATTAAACTATTTTTTGGTAAAATATGAAGAATCTCAATTTCGACTTTGGATATTTTGGCCTCCGTGCTTCATTTTAAGGCATTTGTCTACGTTATTTGTACACTACGGGAATTCTTGAGAAAGTGAGCTATCACACTAATTTTTTTAATAACACTATATTGACTTAGCTTCATTTTATCGAGACGAAGATAAACCTCAAATGTGAGGACACGAAGTGCATGACTAAATCAACTATATCTAGCCTAAGAAAGAGGACAGAGAGGGTTGGTGAATCCAGATTAAATGGTCAGCACATTCGCTCTAGTTTTAGTTGTTATCCAAGCAATCTTGCAGGTACGAACTTGACGTCTGATGAACTGTCAATAAGTAGTGAGTTGAGAGCCTAAATATTTAAACGAACATTGGTTGCGCGGGTGGTGATAACAATTATTATAATCAAGGTTGCGGTCTTGATATAAACACCTGACCAATTAATTACTTACATATGTCAGTATAAACTAAGAATTGTATGGTGTAGAAAAGGCAATTCATCCAGTAGACCGGTTTCGTCCTTATTGGGAACTCATCGTAACACTGGCTCAGTGGTAAGAGCACCAGATTCCGAAGCAGACGTGCCCATGTTCGAGTCCTGTACGCGGAAGATTCTGGACAGGACGTGATGAGTTCCCTGCGAGGACGAGACCGGTCTTCTGGATGATTTTACTTTACATTATGCAATGCTTAGTTTATACTGACAAATGTAAGTAATTAATGGGTCAGGTGTTTATATCAAGACCGCAACCTTGATTAGCCTAAACATTTATTTCATATGATATTGACAACTAAAAACACAATAAACTCAAAATGGTTTAACATAAATTTTATAAAATTATGTGATTGATGTTATGGGCTCTAGAGACTATTCGATCACTTCAAAATATCGATTTTATCATATTAATTAATCTTGTGAGTTCTTATAAAGGAAACATACAAAAATAAATATATAATTATAAGGCATATAAAGATGCTTAACCTGTAGGAAATAGTTTGTCGGTGTTTGCAATACTTAGCAAATATATCTCGAAGTTAAATCAAATAGTACGCGTAATTTATTTTATCACATCAAAACACAAGTCTTGTAGGATAATTAGTTTTTAAAAAAGAGAAGTTTTTCAAAAACGTGAATAAAAAAAGCAACATATTCTACTGGAGCACATTTGCTTTTTCTTTGCAACTAAATTAATAGAGGACAGACACTCAGGAGTTAATTTAGTTCATATAGAAATAACCGTCCACACAAACAGTGCACAATATATATATATATATATATATATATATATATATATATATGTGTGTGTGTGTGTATGTATAAATAAATATATACATATATTAGGTTAATTAATGAGGAGAACTAGACTCTGAAACTTCTTTAGAAGTATTTTTTATGTGTTAGCAAGATAAATGATAACCTTAATAAAAGTGTTTGGAGATATTATGTCTGGCCTAGGCGGAACGATTATTGTTAGTAGTGAGGGAATTGACATAAAGGTCCCAAACCCTATGTGCGAAGACAATAATTATCATCAATTGTGACGTTTAAGTATCTTGCTTAGACGTTAAATTAAATCTTGGGCAGCAGTAAAATTCTGGCCTTGAAAAGGGCCCTTTATGACGTTAACCATAATGTCACTGTATTATTGTATGCAAGAGAGAAAAGGTGGCTGTTAGAAACCACCGCCGTGAATTACAGATTGTGCCTTTCATGTTCGTCTGCACCTTGTCCAAATAAGAATATGCTTAGGGCAAAATAAATGACCTTCTTTGTAATTAGAATTCGAGCAGTGCATATTCTCTCTTGGATTTACTGGGATGTTATCCAAAATACGTTTCCAGATATTTTAGTTTCGATTTTGTGACTTCCAGTTTTATAAGCAGATACGATCGCTAAGGTCAGTAACGAATGGTTTGTGCAGTTATGCCATATTCCGATTTTATATACCCGATGACCGGAATCCTTTTCTATTTATCTGCGACCAATTGGCAACAAGTGCATATCTAAATTCTGTTCAACGCTGGTGTGACCTCGCATTTAATGTGCTATATACAAATAACAACAGCAAAAAATATTTCGTTTTTTAGCAAAATTTATTATTACTACTAGAGTAGTATACAATTAAGAAAGCAATTTTTGTTATGATGGAGAGCACGTAAATTAGGCTTCTAGTTAAAGAAATCAGATTTACTTCCGTAAAAATAAAAATTTGAAATATTTTCTTTAACACAGTTGGAATTTTTAAATGTTTTCTGATCAAATATACTTTTCCGACTTCGAGCACAACCCAGATACGTGTTCAGTCACGATTAAATTGAATATAAAGTTAATAAACTGTAATCCACACTTTTTCTTAGAAATTATTATATAATTTGCAAAAAATGGTTCCTTTCAACTTTATTGCATTATTTGTTCTGAATAACTCTGCTGATCATAGAAAACTACTCTGAAGATCTGTTATATAACAGTGCACGCATAATGTAAACGTGTTTTATACACAGTTAAAATTTCATTTTTCATGTGAAGGATTAAGTCTGTCGAATGAAATAATGTCAATTTGATTATTTGCAAGTATGTATTAGGTTTTGCGAACCTAGTAACAAATTAGTTAAGTTGTGACCAGAAGGATAAACCAAAGGCAGCATGAACGGAGTATAATTTCGTGCACATTCTTTCGTGCTTACTGGCGACTCATCAGTAGGAGCCGGTATTACGCCCTTTAACCACTATATATTTGGTAGAAGAATGTGGAATAATAGGACGGTACCACATTCTTCTACCAAATATATAGTGGTTAAAGGGCGTAATACCGGCTCCTACTGATGAGTCGCCAGTAGGCACGAAACGAATGTGCATGAGATTATACTTTCCGTTCATGCTGCCTTTGGTTTATCCTTCTGGTCACAACTGAACTAATTTGTTACTAGGTTCGTAAAACCTAATACATACTTGCATATATATTAGTTCTTCGCAACAAACAGTATTTAACTGTAATTTGATTATTTTCAAGCATGATCCATAATTTTAATTATACATTTCTTTACGCGACTGAATGTTGTCCATTTGTTTGGTCATTATGTTTTCTTAGGATAATTTTTCCATCCATATCAACTTTATATTTCACATTTTTCAAAACACATTTCCATGTATCCTCTGCAGTCTAAGAGAAACCTTTCGCGTGACACAGAATCGAATAATTACTTAAACCTTGTTTTATGAAATAAGGGTTTATCTACTGTCCACAATGAGGCGACTCACATTTCTGGGCCGTCTTCGAAGTCTCAATGTCAATGTTAAACTTATTGCAACAAGAAATTTTCCAATTTCTAGGTCCAGTTTTAAATTTCGTTTAACAAGCTTCATTTATACTTATTGTTGAATACATTAATCATAACTGAAATTTCACATGATAAATTATTTCCTTTGTGTGTACGTTGATTTTGTAAAACTACAATGATTAGTGTTTATTTGTGTTTGCAAATGCTAGTCTAATTGTTTTACATGCAGGTCCGTATACTCTACTCAAATCACATTCAGTCACGTTGTATTTTTCACGAGAAAGTAACACATGGCGAAATATGAAATCCGATTCTACTAGTTTTATAGCTAACAGTAGGAATTGGCTCGGCGTTCCGACCGCTCTCAAATGTCTACTGCCCATGGACCTTAACTGAAACTCCAAAATATTCAGTGGATAGTACACGTGTTGAAGCCTTCAGGGTGACGAAACCAGTAAGAATCTATCAATCAATGAGACATAAATGTCCTGAATCTAGAAGCGGAAGAGATTTAAATAAATGCAGATATACAATTACTAATCTACTATTACTAAGAAAAATGTTCAAATTGACAGTTAGATGGCGAATATTTCGAACCTTTGATAATGCTAACTGTTTAAAGAAAATTATTTTTGGAAACATAGAATTTTATACAATCATTCAGTCTGCTGTTTCGCAATCCTTTCCTAGAAAAAATTGAAGCAAAATTTGGTATTAAAGCATAAAAAACTGTCAATTATTCCATTTTATGTTTTTTAATTCGCCTTTAACTATGGGCTTTTATAAGAAAATTCAGATCTCGTGAAATAAAGCCATCAAACAACCTGAAAATTAAAATTAGCGAACCAAAATTGGACGCTTTTTAAGTCTAGTAACAGATTAGTTCAAATAGGACTATAAGGATATACGAAATTACATGCTTTTATTTAGTGTCAAAGAAGTTTGGAGGCGCTGTAGGTACTTTTTAACTGATAAGGAGACAACTATACTGAATGTGCTTAGGAAAAAGTTCCCTAAAGCCAAAGTGATAGAGGTAGATGACGTAAGTGGAGGGTGTGGAGCTATGTTTAAATTGAAAGTCGTCACGGAAGATTTTAACGGGCTTTCCGTTCTTTCTCAACATAGAAGTGTCAAAGAGGCTCTTAAAAAAGAAATAGTCGACATGCATGGATTAACTATTTCTACCAGTGAAAAGTAGTTTTCTGCTCATTATTTTTACAATCAATATGATTGTCAATAACTAAATTTTACTTTGGTTATGGCAAATTTAAGCGTTTGTATCATTTAGAGGTATTTTCTTCGGCAATAAATCAACTACTGTCATTAAAAAAATAATAATAAAAAGTTTAATCTCATGTACACATGCGTTTCATGCTTGCTGGTGACTTATATGTAGCTGCTGGAACTACGCCCTGTATCAGATATACATTAGTCAAAGAATGTGGGAAAATTGAACAGTACAATCTCCTACACGAATGTGTAAACATGCAGTAGTGAAGCTAACTTCATATTGAGTCTTTGGCAATTAGTGTTCAGAGCCAACTAACTATGCATATTATAGATCGAGCCTGTAAATTGTACACATGAGATTTTACCTTTCGTTCAAGCTGTCTCTAGTTGTCTTTCTGGTCCTGTTTTAATTAATTTGTTACTAGATACGCAATGCCTAATAAACAATAGCATATATATATTAGATCTCCGCAACAAACAGTATCTGACTGCTGATTAAACCTGTAAAATGTGTGGCAATCGAATTCAATCAACAGTTTTAAACGTATTGATCCAATTAAATAATTAGACGGACATTGGTTGCGCGGATGGTGATAACAAATACTTTTAATCACGATTGGGTTCTTGATATAAACACCTAACCCGTTATGTCAGTATAAACTAAGCATCGTATGGTGTAGAAAAGGCAATTCATCATCATTCTCTATAAGGACGAAACCGATCTACTGGATGAATTTCCTTTTCTACAACGTACAATGCTTTGTATACTGACGACTATATGTGCATAATGGGTCAGGTGTTTATACCAATATCGCCTACCTGTTCCATTTTTCATACTTGCACTTTATGCATTCATTATATGCGTAGCGTCGTTTTGTTATCCATGTTACAGACAGAAAATCTGACAAAACTGAAATTAGCAGAAGCAATGTCGCTGCTCAATAAGGATTTATCCTGCCTTAAACGGTGGTTCGGTCAGGGGGCTCAAGCAACAGTGATGATGTGGCTAGGCATGACGGCCAGCACGCTGTTCATGCCCTTTATCGGTATATACTGTTGGCATAATCTTCGCCAGATTAAAGGAATCAAGCGTTTGGTCGATATAATGGCACTTCTTATCTACATCGCTTATCAGGTAATACTTTTTCATTTATTAAAACAAAACGCGTTCAAAGATAAAGAAAAATTTAATCAAGTTTTAAAAAATTACCGTTAACATTGAAATTATGCCAAATGAACATCACGAAATAAATAACAAAATTAAAGTCATCTAATTATCAACTGAATCAGTGATGAGTCTTAGTAATTCGCCCAGGTGAACGATTAGTTTAGTCGTCTGTGAAACAATGCCATTTCTACCCTCATAAAACTATGCGCGAAATTACGTACCTATAGTTTATGCCAAATACTTATTAGGATCCATCAACACATATTAATAATTATAACTCATTTACTCCTATGAAACAAGCGCAAGGACTTCAAGATCACACCCTCTGACTGTCCTACTATTTTAAATGTTCGTCTGTCTAAATATTACAAATTACATAGATTGACCTCAGGACAAGTTCCTACTAATGTGAAACAAATAAACAAAAAACGCATGTGTACATGCTCTGTGATTTTCTAAATTGCAATGTCATTTTTATCACACTGGTCTTCACTTCATCACCAAAGGTAAGCAACCTTTTGTTGGGGCGTTAGTATTTCACAAGCTTACCCTTTTTAGCAAATGTCCGTGTATTTTTAAAATTTAGCAATGAGTATTTTTAATCCAGTTTTAATTTAATATTGGCTCATTTTGCTTTCGCACAATGCTTCAAAATTGATAAAGGTAATGATGTATAATTTACCTGGGTGATGATGACATTGTATTTGTTTCATTCTACTCTGATTTTACTGTTTTGAAAACATGTCTTATTGAATCTATCGAAGTTATGGCTCATCTGATAGTGTGTTCGCTAGTTTACATTGTCAAAAGTAACGTTGAGATATTTTTTTTAAATCACTGGCTATTTCCATTGTTTTATAAACTTATTGAACACTTTGAACCCTAGTTTCAGATCTAACTGTAGCTCCTTAATATTTCATAAAATAATCTCAATAAGCGATTATTTATTGTTTTTTGTTTAATTCTTTACAAGATAGGTGTTTATTATTGTTCTACTTTGTCTAGGATGAAATTACATTGCATGTACTAGATGTAATTTCTGACGAATCAGATCGAGGTTTTAGATTTGAAATCCACTTTTCATTGCTAGCAATGTAGATAATGTATCATATTGAGTTTTTTTGTATTTCTTTTCTATTAACTTGAATATTTAAAAGTACGAAAAATGAAAATAAAGAAAAAAATTAACTTGATAATATATTGGTTTACTTTTTAGTGTGCTGCAGTATAGCCTAACTCTTGAATTAGTCAAAGTTTAAAATTATTTTCTTCATTTGAGGAATGTTTACGAAGTCATGGGCAGTAGATTTTGATGAGATTGAAACAAATGTTGATATAATTGTGTCTTGTAATTATTGTCCCTTAAGAAAGTGCTATGTTGTTCGACTTGTTAAATACAATGGGATTGCTGTTTACTTCAAGCTCGCAAACTAGATTTAAACTATCGTTATAAACACCCACGCAATGCATGATAGTTTAATTTTCCACTTTTCCTATTAATATAACTTTTAACTTTTGATTCACCTTTGATAAATATTTCCACACGCACAGTTAAATACATTTAATAATTTAAAATATTTATGAGATCATTTTAGCAGAAATACCACTGGCATGGTCATTGCGGAAATTAAAGGAAAATAATATCAGTGAAATAAAGCTTATAGTAAATTGCTGTGGATGTAAACAACAGCTTTTCATTATTATTTAAATCAAGTTTGCGAGCTTGAAGTAAACACCAATCCCATTGTATTTAACCAGTCGTCGAACAACAACAAAACTACCGCAACCGCAACTCACTGACGCTTTTCGACCTTCCTTGATCATCATCAGAGTACGACGGCAAACTGACTATCGAGGATCGAAACGCATTGAATATATATAGAAATCAAATTTAGATATGCGGCTCTCACCTCTAGCAGTCTCGCATACATTGAACGCGACTGGAAATGTCGGCTGCACAATTTCTATGCAGTCACGAACATTAACTGTTTGTAGCTTTCGCCACATATACATATATAGGTAATACAAATTAACAATAATTGTTTGCGCGGGTGGTGGTAACAATTCTTTAAATCAAGTTTGCGAGCTTGAAGTAAACACCAATCCCATTGTATTTAACCAGTCGTCGAACAACATAACAAAACTACCGCCAGTCACAACGCACTGGCGCGTTTCGACCTTACATGATCATCATCAGAGTACGACGGCAAACTGACTAGCGAGGAACAAACCGCAAAATTAGATAGGCGGCTCTCACGTCTAGTAGTCTTGCATACATTGTACGCTTGTCATTATTTATTTCTGGTTGTGAAACATTTATGTTCAGGTAGAAATCTATACAATACCTTATCTGTAGCCGTTATTTTGCTCCATCTATTCAACTGAATTTATCTGGAAATGAAACAGTTGAATTAATTAGGTCTAAATTGAAAGACAGTATTAAAAACCAAGAAAAATATTATTACAGCCTGGTCAAATATAAGAAGTTTGAATAAACAACGTTTCGTATGGTGCTAAGAGAGGACCAATGGTATAGCCAGTAAACGAACAAATTGTTGTTTGTTTACCCGGTTTTATACATTTATTTATAGCATTTGCCTCGAAATTGGGAAGTATTTTCGCGCACCTTTCATTAATTAAACATAAAAAGCTTTTTGTTGGTCTGTCGCACTTTTCGCATGACAAGGTATGTTTAGTTCTAGTGATACGTGCAACAAAAATCTTGTCTTTACAACACCAACTTGGTATGCGCTCCGACAAGCGCAAATCCAGTCTTCTGGTGCATCTATCTAAATAAGATTGATCATACATTCAATTCCCATTTTAAATAAAGTTTGATGCAGATTGATTGCCAATTCATAATTTTATGTTAGATGAATATTCATCAAATTCTTACCTGTTTTCCAGGTATTGATAACGCGTTTAATTACATCATTAGGTTTGTTTTTATTTATAAAATGTGGTTGGTAATCATTTATGATGATATAAATTTGCACAACATCTAAGTCTACCTTCAAGCAATCAAGCGGACATATACGCAATACCCTATTGTACAATGTTCTAAGCAAATCCTTTTCTTTAATTTCAAGAAGCAATACTGTTGAATTGTTAAGTTTGCCCTCCATGTTGTCTTGTGGAAAAATGATCTGCGCAATGTGCCATCAGTTTTACGTTTGAGTTGCGCATCTATAAATGTCAGTGTGTCCTCTTCTTCTTTATTAATTTTAACGCGAATATACTGTTTCTATTTGTTGACTTTTTCAAACAATTTTCAGCACACGACAAATTTAACAGGTCAAAATTATGTCACCACCATAACGTTTGTAAAATGTCGTTTCAATCAGTAGCTCAGAGTTCATTTGTGATAGCATGCACAAAAGCATATCGGCCATGATTGGAGTCAAAACGGAACCCATCCCATTGTTTTGTTTAGTCCCTCAGTATTGGCAATAATAATTTCATGTAGGCGACACTTCGTGCTTTATAACTACAATGGTGAAATATGCATTTAATCAACTAAATTACGAACCAGCTCCTCCAAACCAGAAATAAAAGCTGTTTCTATATTTACTTGCCACAAAGAGTTCGTTAAAACAATACGTTTCTCTAGGTTTGCTCAAAAACGCGTGGCTCTAAATTAAGACAGATTAAAACAATAATTCTTCATTTATTATTATTATTATTATTATTATTATTATTATTATTATTATTATTATTATTATTATTATTATTATTATTATACTATTTATACATAAATAGAGCCATCGGCACGTTCAACGCCTTATAGATATCCACTGCAACATCTTTCGCCCTCATATGGCTGCTTCGGTACCCTGCTTAAGCGGTAGAGTACCACAACACGGGGTTTACCAGGCAATTTAACGCAAACAGTATTATGCTGCGCCTCGACCTTTTTCACAAATCGAGGACCACCGTTGACGACGTTTAGCGCCATGTGATCAGCCACAGTCCTCATGAAGTACTTTCCTGTCCGTAGGCGAGTCCGATTAATATTTTTGGCATAGATTTGGTAATGGGTGGTGCACATTGCTTGAGTTAAACTGTATTAGACGCTTCTGAAGTGTTACTTTCTTGATTAATTTTTCGGTCCCTTGGGTTACGGGTTTGTCCACAGACCTATCTGTACTCAATAGACTATAGTTGCCGGAGCATAGTCTATAGTCGTTGATAGTGTAAATCAATTGATCCGCTCATCTAAACGTAATTTGTCTCGCGATGACCCAGAAGCCTTGGGGCATCAACATCACAAAACTCTATTCATTATTCGATGCGCTCATTCAGCCGTCGGGTTTGTTTGAGAATGATTAGTTACTGAGGGATAATGCTTTATGTCTAGGTGCTTGCAACATTGAATAAAGTCCTGAAACTCAAGCTCTTAACTATAGACGATAACAATAACTTGTGGTGCACCAATATGACTAATCCATTGCGCTCTTCCAGGCACCTTATATTTCTCTCCGCTATGATATGATTCAACAATAAAAACTCGACCAATCGGGTAAACTCATCTATCATGAACAGCACGTGGGCTAAGCTGTCGCGTCTAAGGCTACAAACCTACCAAGTTATGAAAAACTGTATTGTGTTTAATGGCATCGAGAGCAACATGAAGTGACTTCCTCTCAATTGTGTGGCTTATAAAGCCAATACGTCGTGAGCTATTGAAAGAAGCGCCGAATATACTTTGCCATGCCGAATCAATACAATTGTGACCGCAATATTGCGATTGGGCATGGTCTTTTATTTACAGCTGACCTGTAGCACAAACTATTTTAATGTTTGCCTTCTATTGCACCAGTAGCCCGTTTTTCCGAGTTAGGGCTTTATAGGGAGCGGACAACGGAATTCCGCTTTTTAGCTATCTGGCTACGTTCTAGCATGCGGCATCATTTTCCTGCTCATCAGACTTTCATTAGCGGCGATAGCAGAGCAAAAGAAATATTTTTAACGCATTTTCTGCAGCATTTTATGTAGTTGTGAAACAGTACATCGTATTCATTGAGCTCTTCAACAGCCCGATGAACTCGGTGATACACAATGCTTAAATACCACCAATTCAGTAGTTACTGATCACCGTTAAAGACGACCATATGTCCACCGACGACAAAATATATGAACATTTGGAGAGCTTATTCTACTGCTATTAGTTCCTCGTCACTGACGGTATAATTCTGCTTCGCTTTCGTGAGGGTGCGAGTTGCATTTTGTACTGGACGTTCGTCAGTCTTTAATGCTGCTGCTATGCCTATTTCGGAGGCAGTATTGGTATGCATCCTACCAGCAAAGTTAAAAAAGTGGCGCCATAAATTTTTGCTAATATGGGACCAGCACTTCTTGGACATCTTTCGTCGATCAAAACGAAATTTTGTTACTCGTTTGCTAAGCCAAAGTTTGTTGAAAGACCACCATCCTCTCGAGGTATGGGCAATATTTGTTATCATGTCAAGAAACGTTGCAAGCGTTTTCATTGATTATCGCCGATTAATTTTCAATAGGCTGCAAATTATATTATGACGGAATACAATTGTCATTCTACTGCTTTGATCAGGTTATAGTAAAGTTTAAATCCTACGCGAGAGCGTCCATTATTCATTGAAACATGTTAGGTGAGTTTTTTAGACAAAAGGGTAACTAGAGGCGCCTGTAACGCCAATTTCCAATAATCTTCGAGCCGGACGACATTCCGTTAAATACTCTGCTTTAGGTATAGCGTAGCAAACCACAGGTTACTCGCTACTTGCAGGAATAAATTGCACAGAGCCGGCATACTATATGGGTCCAATTTAGGCACAATGTTTGAAAGCCGCAAATCAGCCGCAAATCAGCCGCAAAACGGAGCGAACCATCTGTTTTATAACATAAATCCTAGGAGATCAAAGCACAGACAAAGATGGCTCGGGAACGTCGGTGTCAGTCATCTCTTGCGTTACTCGAGTACCTTCCGCTAACGTTTTACGTAAGAACTCCATATACTCGTGGTAGTTTATATTTTTGGGTAATTGTTATCCACAGCTTAAACCGGACGACCGAAAGCCCGGGGATTTCGGTGTTATCACGAAGCTGTAATATAGTGTCTTACTAGAGTCGAAACACTTTCCACAACGCGAACGGCTGAGTTGTCTTGCTTTGACTCGCTGTGATGTATATCGTCTGTTTGGGACTCGACCTCGATAGTCATGTAAGGTGAAGCTTACAATCAATAATTCTAACTCAGTTCATAATGAAATATAAAACGAAATGGGTGACTGGGTGTATCGCCACAACAAACAAACAGACTAGATATCATCATTTTTAAGAAATGTTTAATTAATTCACATGCAGCCACGAGCACCCACAAGACGTCTGATACAACTTTGTAATTACAGGTCGTATCCTGTTAAGAGGCTTTGACATAAGCAAAGCCAAAACATCTGCGTCGGTATCCAATTGTTTAATCAGAGGCTGTAAATTGAAGGGTTCTAAAAGTTTAATTTTATTATAAACTCATACGTGTGACAATTTCCCTGACTTAATTTTAACACGTGGGCCAGGTACTTCCATAAAAACGTTAAGGTTATATGCGGAATTCTGCACGTAGACTCATAATTCTGTGCACCGAAATGTTTTTGAATATGATATTCATGTTAATGAGATGGTGCACAATGTTACCACCTTGAAAAGTCTTTCTCACGGAGTACTAAACTGACGAATTATTGATACGGATGCTGGTGTCTCGACATACTTTGACTGTCCCTAAGCCACTGTTTGTTGTCGCTCTTGATGGACGCACAGCATAGTATGCTGAAAAATACCAGAAAGAATTAAACGAGCATAGGTTGCGCGGGTGGTGATAACAATTACTTAATTCAAGGTTGCGATCTTGATATTATAACTTGACCAATTATGTACATACATTTGTCAGTATAAACTAAGAATTGTATAGTGTGGAAAAGGCAATTCATCTAGTAGACCGGTTTCGTCTTTTTGTGAACTCATGACAGTACGTGGTCAGAGTTTCCATGCGGACAGGGCACGTGCTGTATCTTTGTGCCATTGAAATCTCTATCCGCGTGTATCACTCACATCCATGGACATCTTCAGTGTCAAAGAGTATTTTGAGCATCCGCTCGGAAAGCGCGTTATTCTCAACTTTTGTACACCACTTTAATTATGGTTGTGATCCTGGTATAAACAGCGCCAGTTGGCTCAGTGGTTAGAGCAACAGATTCCGAAGCAGACGTGTCCAGGTTCGAGTCCTGTCCGCGGCAAATTCTGGCCAGTACATGATGAGTTCCTAATAAAGACGAAACCGGTCTACTGGATGAATTGCCTTTTCTACACTATACAGTTCTTAGTTTATACTGACCTATGTAAGTAATTAATGAGTCAGGTGCTTATATCAAGACCGCAACCTTGATTAAAATAATTGGCTACTTATTCTTTAAATCAAGTTTGCGAGCTTGAAGTAAACACCAATCCCGTTGTATTTAACCAGTCGTCGAACAACATAACAAAACTACCGCCAGCCGCAACGCACTGACGCGTTTCGACCTTCCATGATCATCATCAGAGTACGACGGCAAACTGACTATCGAGGATCAAACCGCATTGAATATATATGGAAATCAAATTTAGATATGCGGCTCTCACCTCTAGCAGTCTCGCATACATTGAACTTGACTGGAAATGTCGGCTGCACAATTTCTATGCAGTCACGAACATTAACTGTTTGCAGCTTTCTCCACATATACATATATAGGCAATACAATTTAACAATAATTGATTGCGCGGGTGGTGGTAACAATTCTTTAAATCAAGTTTGCGAGCTTGAAGTAAACACCAATCCCATTGTATTTAACCAGTCGTCGAACAACATAACAAAACTACCGCCAGCCGCAACGCAATCGGACAGTGTAACAAATTGTATGTTGTTCGACGACTGGTTAAATACAATGGGATTGGTGTTTACTTCAAGCTCGCAAACTTGATTTAAAGAATTGTTACCACCACCCGCGCAATCAATTATTGTTAAATTGTATTGCCTATATATGTATATGTGGCGAAAGCTGCAAACAGTTAATGTTCGTGACTGCATAGAAATTGTGCAGCCGACATTTCCAGTCAAGTTCAATGTATGCGAGACTGCTAGAGGTGAGAGCCGCATATCTAAATTTGATTTCCATATATATTCAATGCGGTTTGATCCTCGATAGTCAGTTTGCCGTCGTACTCTGATGATGATCATGGAAGGTCGAAACGCGTCAGTGCGTTGCGGCTGGCGGTAGTTTTGTTATGTTGTTCGACGACTGGTTAAATACAATGGGATTGGTGTTTACTTCAAGCTCGCAAACTTGATTTAAAGCATTGTTACCACCACCCGCGCAATCCATTATTGTTAATTTGGCTGCTTAGATTTAATGTCAAATACTTTGCTTGAAGTTATCCTCATTATTGCTTGAATACACATTCATGAAGTCGATTGTACTTTCAAACTACTCTACACTACTTTAACAAATGTATAATGGATAGTGAGTGTTGAACCGGCTCCTACAGATGCGTTGCCATTAAGCACAAAAGGAAGATTTAAATGAGAATAAAGCTTATGCTTATGCTGACTTCTGTAAATCACCATAATCCTATTTGAACTAATTTTTTAACAGGTACGTAATACCTAATAGATAATTTCTCAAATATCAGTTCTTCCAAAATATAATATAAAACTGCTGTATATCTAATTAACTGGTGTCTTGATTAGCACGAAATGTAACTACTGATACCGATCGAGACCAAATGTATGTATTTCTGGATTAAAAATTGTTTAGAATTTCTCCAAATTCTCATTTTTTTCAAATTTAGCCTATTTAGGAAAACATTATGGCGGTAACCGGTAAATGTTTGACATTTTGAGAAACATTGTGTTGAGACAACGTACACGCTCGGTATTTTCAAAACTATTTTGTTACCATTTACAGGCTCTGTATTTGAAACTAATGTGTTGGTTTCCCTTACATTTTCCATATATATTATATCTAGTGAGTTGGCGCTGAATCAGAATTGCCAAAGACTTCATATGAAGCTAAATCCACTGCTACTTGAATACCCATTCATATAGGAGATTTTAAAGTCAAAATGCTCCATATCTCTTGGCAGAATGTATAGTAGACATTTGATGTAGTACCGGCTCCTACTGATATGTGGCTATATTATATCAGAACACAAGGCAAGAATTGGAAGATTATATTGAAAATTGTTGTAATCGTTTATAATGGAAAGAAATGTTAAAATGCAGCAGACCAAAATTTTAGAACCAGACAGGAAGCGAGATACTCAAAAACTGAAAATAGCGCATAATTTTAAAAATCAAGTATTTAAACAAAGAATGTTCTGGAAAATAAAAGGAAAAAATTCTTTTTAAATAAAGTTGTTACAATCAACTATGGTGGTTTAAATTTATCATTCAAGGTCATTTTATATAAGGCGGAGGATTCAACATCCTCCACATATGTTCCAAATAAAAAATCTTATCTTTGATGCCGATTAACATTCGCATAATAATAGTCCATTATAAGCAAAACATGTTTTTGCATGTAAGTGACGACAAACATGTGCGTATACTTAATCTGAAAGACAACTTACGGAAATATTGGTAGTCATTAGGATGTGCATAAGCATATAAAGCAATAAAAACAATTATTGTTCGCGCGGTCCGTGATAAAAATTCTTTATGTCAAATTTGCGAGCTTGAAGTAAACACCAATCCAATTGTATTCAACCAGTCGCACAACACAACAAAACCACCGTCAGTTACACGTACTGACACGTTTCGACCTTGCATGATCGTCATCGGAGCACGACGATAAATTGATTAACGAGGCTCAAATCGCAATCCATATATAAGGACAACAAAATTGGATATGTGACCATCACATCTAGTAGCCTCGCATACATTTTACTTGTCCAGAATTGGCGGCCGTACAGTTTCTATGCAGTCACAACATTGACTTTTGGATGATTTAGCCAAATGTGTATAAGTTATACAATCAAAAAATCAAGGAGTGCGTGGGTGTTGATAAACTTTCTTCAACCAGTCGCATAACCTAGCCAAACTGCCGTCGATCGCACGTACTGGCGCGTTTCGAGCATCCATGACCATCACTAGAGCACTATGGCAAACTTATTAAATTTGCTTTCCTTTTATATGACTTTTGGTTTGATCCTCGCTAGTTAGTTTGCCGTCGAACAACGTCCATACGTGTGATTGACTGTGGTTATATAAAACGTTATTAGTGATTGTATCAAGCACGCTGACATGATTATTAAAATATTATCACTACCCGTGCAATCAATGATTGTTTAACTGTATAACCTATATAAAGGCGGTAAAAGCTGCAATATATTCATGTTCATGACTGATTAAATACTGTGCAACCGACATTTCCGGTCAAGTAAAACGTATTTAATACTACTAAAGGTGAGAGTCGTATTTCAAATTTTGCTTTTCTTATATACAAATTTCGGTTTGAGCCTCGCTAGTCTGTTTTCTGTCGTGCTCTGATGTTTACCATGGAAAGTCGAAGCGCACGTGGCTGACGGTTGTTTTGATGTTGGGCGACTGGTTAAGTACAACGGGATTAGAGTCCGTATCAAAGATGCAAACTTCATTTAAAGTATGTAAAACATTTTTTATAAACCTGTGATAAAATTGTGCTGCCAAATTGCTTAAAACACTGAAATACAAATATTACATATTCCGATTAAACTGGAGCAGATGAATAAAAATGTACTGCAAATGATCACCGTGTTTAACAGGCACATCTCAAATATTAATAATATTTCATGCACATGCATGCACACTTCAATTATTTAATTCAAGTTTGTCTACCTAAAATAAACAGCAACACACGGAACCTCCATTTATCATCAACAGAGCATGAAAAGAAAACAACGAGAAATGATCAAATCGCAATTAGCATCTGATATCATGAATTCCAGAAATGCGACTCCACAACAAGCAGCTTCCGATACGTAGTACTTGACTGGAATTCCGGACGCAAAATTTCTACGCGATCATAATAATAACCTTTTGACAGTTTTCACGGCTTTCAGATAATTTTTGCTGTAAAATAATCACTGCTTTAAAATGTATTTTCACTGGCTGCATATTCAGTGTCCGTTTGTTATTTCAATAGTTAGTTGTTTTGTTTGAATAGAATGTATGCTCACAAAAGCAGTTTTGATTTCAACATAAGTCAGTCATTTATAAAAGCCTTTGTAGTTATGCCGCTAGGCAGAGCTCACTGTCTGGAAAAATTCTCATTTAAGTAAGGCAGACAGGAAGCTCTGTTTGTCTGGTTAGATCAGCAAATTGTGTTTGTTATGTTTTCTATTTGAACAATTGAACTTGTGTATATCTTTGTGTTTTTATTTTTATTAATTATTAAATTAAGCAGGCTACTCAGGGCCAGATGTTATAGAAGTATAATTGTTTTAGAAACCGTTTAATGTTTTACTTGCTTGAACTTCGGATTATATATATATATATCATATATATATATATATATATATATATATTGTGTATTTATATTTAAATTAATTTATATCACCAAGATGATCATAAAATCTTATACAGATAATGGCTTTTAAACTATTTATTTATGCTTTTTCTGGTTAACTTTCTTGGCTAGTAGGTATATATTTTGTGTGCTTTTATGTGAAATTATTTTTTATTTAACAAAGTTAATTACTTCTGAGACTTAGTTTTTTAAGAAATATGGGCTGCAAGATTTATAGTATAAAACTATATAAATTAACAATTTTCGTTATGACTGTCCCAAAATCCTATAAAAAGGCCACCTTCGTTGTCTTGACTTTGTATTGGAAACCGGAAGGCAATCATTCTAGCCGAATTAGGTAAACTGTACCGACAGTAGAGAGTAATGTGTTTACACTACAAAATTTAGACTATGAGGAAGAGTCGACTATCAGATGATGAAGTCATTTGTGGCAGTTCAACTGGCGTTGATCACTGCGGCCTCCTCCAACCGTTCGAAAGCGTGAAAAATTAGCTTTCGTTTTATTAAAGCAGCTACTCGTACTCATAGACCTTCTCTAATGGCTAAGATAAAGGGCATAGTTAAATCTGTAGTTAAAATAGTCAAATAAGATTATCCTGTTTTATTTATGAAATTTTTACGACTGGATTCGTGGTTTTGGATTTCTAAACCTATTAAAAGCACTTTATTTATTTTGGCGAAACGTTGTTAAGTTCAAGTGAGATGATGGAAAATTGTTCTAATTTACTTAAACCTAAAGTTATTTAAGTAAAACTTTGCACGTTTTACTGTGATTTAGTAGAGAGAACTACCTCCAGCTACAATTGCTTCAATCTTCCATTATACAATTTTCATCACCAAAACATAATGGAAATTTAACGGAGGCTAACTGAAATGCACAGTAGAAAAAAAATTTAACCAAGTAAAATGTGATCTTCATATATAATAGTCTATATGCACTTTTCTTGTACGAATGAAATGGCTTTAGAACCACGAAAGTAAATTCTCTTGCCACTTTATCGAAGTTATTTAGTTCAACAAATTATTTAGTTCTTCAAATTGATCAATATTAATTATATTAAGCTTGTAGACTTCAAGAAGCACTAAACCTATATATCTTTTTTAATTAAACAGAATAGTAATCTACCGTTGTATCACTCACAGGTGCATTTCAATTTACCTTGGTTACCGTCACAGCTGTTGAATGAAGCCAAGTTTAATTGCGCTTGTAATTGAACTTATTATTAAAACGCCTATAGATTTAAAATAGACGCTTTCTCTATTCTTTGATTTTTATAGTCCGCCACAATTATACGCACTCACGCATTTTTGACTTACCGTGGTCATAATAAATTTACACAAAAAAACTGACAAGGGTAAAAGATATTTTAAATACAAAAATGCGTTTAAATACAAAATTGTGATTCTTAAAATTTGCAGCATTTTATATGTTGTGCTCGATAATATTGTATATTGAGCAATTTCGATAAAGACACGAAAATTACGATATCAAGCATTGTTGTTCATTTTGAATCCGCAAACTTGACTTAAACACCTCATATCACCAAAGGCGAAATAAAATCATTGCTTAATTCAATAAATAAATAAAATTTTATCTTATTTACCTAACAATTGACGTCGTCTGCAATAAACGCTGTGCATCATTTATTTGAGCTATTAATTTCTTTGATTTATTCTACGTTATTTTCCAGTGCAAACTTTGGGGAGCACAGAAAATCTAAACAGCAAATTTCCTATAATGATATGCACAAATGATGCAGAAACGAAACATAAGAATGAATTCAAAAGCTTTGATCATGTTAAATGATTATTGAAACAAATAAAATTTTGAATTTGAACGCATCTTCAAAATTGTAGATTTGGATTCAAAATTAGCCAATAATTTTGAAAGTCCACTGTAGCAGTGCAGCTATAAAGAGCTGACTGCCTGGATATAGCATCATTATAGCAGGAAAAAAAGGTAGCCCTGTGTGTCTGGCTGTGTTAGATATGTGTCCATTTTGAACAGTCAAATATGTGTATATTTGATTCTCAGTTTATTTAAAACCCGTTAAAATTTAAATTTGTTGGATAGAAATTATTCAAATATATATTTTTGTATATATATATACATATTTAATCGTTATTTGTGTATTTTAGGTGGCGTTCATTGTATTTCCAGCTATTGGCATAACCAAATTCCACTTATCCGTATCCAACCGACTTGCTGTGTGTCTAGAGCAGCTGCGCTTTACTATGAAATCCCATGCATTTGTCAGACAAAATGTAGCTCATCTAATAAATAAAGTTGACGCTAAAAAAAAAGACTTTCGAAAGCCTTCTAGCCTAGTTCTCATCATTAGAAATTATAACTATTTCTTATGGTTGCCAGTTCTTGTCTATCGGGATAAGTACCCGCGAACGCAATGTACTCGTTGGCGATTTGTTATACAATGGGCTATTCAGTTTACCTGCACTTTGTTAATCGGATATTGCCTGCTTACCAAGTGGATATTTCCACCAATCAGACAGTGGGTGGTCAGTGTAATGCAACAGCCGGGTTATTCTGGTTACTTCAGTTTAATGCTTCAAATATCACTTCCGTGTAGCCTAATGGTATTGTTAACTTTCTATGCCTTTCTTCACTGTTGGTCTAACATGTTTGCCGAGATCATGTGTTTTGCTGATCGTCAATTCTATGAGGACTGGTGGAATTCCCTGAACCACAAACAAGCTATGCGACGCTGGAATAGGCTAGTTTACCTTTGGTTATATACCTATATCTTTCGAGATGCTCATATTTTGCTGTTAAAAGTTATAAGAAACAGCAGATTTTCGTATTCGCTTTATATTATACCACTTTTTGTTGTAATGTTGATATCTGGCTTCTTTCATGAGTACGTATGGCGTGTTGTTCTGGATGTATGGTTGCCATTAATGTTTGTTACACTATATGTGTTAGGTTTCCCATTGAGTTTAACGCGCAATCAACACAAATTCACGCGAGTTTTTGTGTGGTTTACATTACTGACACTTAGTCCGACCGATTTCATTATTTATGCTGGTGAATGGCATGCACAAAGGCTGCACAATCTTGCAATTGCTGAGAATGGTACATCAACAAAAGAAGAGATGAAAAGTGTGTGGTTTTCTTATCTGCTAAATGGTAAACTTAACCAATATAAAATAAGATAATCACTTGTATAATCCTTAAATAACAAGAAAATCAACAAACCTTATTTAGCGTACAGCTGATTGACAGACATTTTATATCAGCTTACAACAATAGCTTTACTATTTGCATAATATTAAAACGTGATTTTTATTCAACCAACTGTAGATATAAACTGTAATCGCATAATTTTGGAGAAACGTTTTTTGTCAAATATTGCATTTTACTGGTTAATTCCTCAGAATGTTTAACTAACGTCTCTCAGAAAGGTCCATTTTTTATTAATTTCAGAAATTAAGAGTTAGTTTGGTCAGTATATATTTCATTCTTATCGATTTAATGAAATTTTATACAAATTATTTGAACTAGTATAAATTTTCCCAGTGACGACATTGCTTGTTTTATTTTTACTTGAATTTCTTAGTTAAAACTAAAAAGTATAGCCTTAAATTGTTAATCTTTCTTGATTTTTTGTTGTCTGACTACAGCTGCATCATTTATAACAAAAACTGAAGATGCATTTATTTACTTCGATTTCGATTTAAGACATTCAAATATTCCTTTTAGTTGTTAGAATAAAATGCTTATTACTGTGATATTTATTTTAGTATTTCTTTAAAGGTAGATAATGCAGACTATCAGTTGGAGATAGATTACCTATTTGATTGTTGTTTTTTGTTCAATTTCTTACATCTACACAATAAATGGTTTTAACTGTGCGAAAAATAAAAAACTCAAAATGATCGATCAAATCATATGACTAAATACAGTCATTGGTCATTGGAGTCAGATTTTGAAGAATCGCAGTTTTAGAGATGAAGCCATGGTCAAATGAGCGGATCTTGTATAAGGAAAACACGCTCTTAATCATTTGGCCTACTAAAACAGAAATATTTATTTAGACGATTTATTCATTAAATAATCTTGCATATAACTCTTAATTTAACCTCTTCTCAAGTATATACGAGGAGAATAACAAGGATAAATTCATTTTAATGAACTACTGACTTTGGAAGTTAAATTATTATGGAATTATTGTGGCTCCTACCTGTAAAAACACACTTCATTAATATGTTTTCAACAAAATTTGGATTATTGTTTCCTTCCTACTTATTTTGTATATGCACACAACTGTATTCTGTTAAACCTAGATTTAAGCTCGTTACAATTCAATTATTTTTAAAATCCTTTTTCTTTCAATAGATAGACTATTTTTGCTATTTGACCTACTGCAAGTAACTTATTTAGATATGCTGCTGCTCTAACTTGGAGAAGAATCTATTCGTTGGTCTATTTATGCTTGGCTATATTTTGCAATATACATATTCGACAAATTGTACATTTTGGTAAAGTAGCTGAGCCTATTCCCATAAAAATGATATGTTAGTGAATCTGGACACTGATAATAACAAATTATTCTCAGCTCTGTGTAAAAAAATTATAGTAATACAGCTAGACACAAAATGTTGTGACCGTTTGTCTATCATTTGCTCTTGATACGCTCAATTTGTCGGACATAATTAATTCGAAATTATTACAAAACAAATGACGAAAACTGAACCATGCAGACAAAACTGTTTTGAAAATATGAGCTGACAATCCTGTATAGTTACCAAGATATTAACAAAAGCTTATTACTATTTCCAGTAAAATAATTTATAAACTGTACGAATGAAATTAAAAAAATAACATTCAAATATTGAAAAATATTACAACGGATCGCAAATAAACCAGCCATTAGCATTCTATTCATCTACGTAATAAATATGAATACACCCTCACTCGTTGTCCTTTTTCATTACGCTGAACAGAAGAAATTTATGTCATGAATAATTCCAAAATAGTTCGACACCTATACAAGCTGAGTTTTGCATTCTATTTAAGAATTTATATCAGTCCCTGCATATATCACTCCAACTTTACGGTCGTAGAGATTTTTTACCTCTAAGAGTTTATTTGCAAGTACTTAGAATAAATATCGTTAAAGAAAAGTCTGAATCAATAGGCTGGTATACAATTCCGAAAACGAATAATTCTCAGTCTAGAAAACTATATACTTGTTAGATACTGTTTGTGGCGAAGAACTAATATATATATATATATGCTATTATGGATGAGATGTTGCACACCAAGTAACAAATAAGTTCAATTATGACCAGAAGGATAAACCAAAGATACCAGGAACGGAAGATATAATCTCATGTACAGTCGTTTCATGCTAACTGGGGACTCATCGGTAGGAGGCGGTATTACGCCATTTACCCACTATATATTTGGGAGAAGAATGTGGAAAAATAGGACTGTACAATCTCCTATATGAATGTGTAAACCTGCAGTAATGAGGCTAAAATCATGTCTTCGACAATGCGACTTTCTCACCCAAATATATAGTGAGTAAAGGGCGTAATACCGGCCCCTGCTGATGAGTCCCCAGTAAGCACGAAACGAATGTGCATAAGATTATATTTTCCGTTCCTGATATCTTTGGTTTATCCTTCTGGTCATAATTAAACTAATTTGTTACTAGGTGCGCAATACCTAAAACATAATTGCATATATATTAGCTATCCGCCACAAACAGTATCTGACTGTTATATATTTAAGTGAATGATGTCATTATTACTGCGAAATGTGACAACTTATATCGATCAAGGCCAGAGTCTATGGATTTACTGGAGTAATAGTTGTTCATAAATAGTTGTAATTCACAATTTCTATGAACTATAGCATACATTGAAATCCATTGTGTTGGTACCATGTACCGACTCTGCAACCATAGTGTTAGTACCATGTACCTTTTCGGTACTATATTGTTGGTATCGGGTACTGACACAATAGTCATAGTGTTGGTATCCTTTACAGACTCGGTATATATATTATATACAATGAGTTAGCGTTGAAGTCGCATTTCCGAAGACTTTATATGATTTTAGCTTCACTATTGCAGGTTTACACATTCGTATAGGAGATTGTACTGTCCTATTTTCACACATTCCTGACTTAAATATATTGTGGGTAAAGTGCGTAATACCGACTCCTACGGAGTCCCAGTAAGCGCGAAACGAATGTGCACGAGATTATACTTTCCGTTCATGCTGTCTTTTGTTTATCCTTCTGGTCATAATTGAACGAATTTGTTACTAGGTGCACAAACTATATACCTCTTGGTCTATTTAAGTTACATAATTTACGTAAATACTTAAACGATCATTGATTGCGCTGGTGGTGATAAAAATGATTTAAATCAGGGTTGTGAACTTGATATAACCACTAATCCATATATATATATAATATATATATATATATATATATATATATATATACTTGACAGTAAAAAGGTAATTCAACAGTAGACTTGTTACATCCTTATTGTGAACTCTTTAAGTGCTTGCCTGAATTTTTCCGCGGACAGTACTCAAATATAATCACAGCTGCTTCTGTGTCTGTGATTCTATCAAATGCGCTACTATGTTACCTGCCAAACACTACTTTCAGTTATTTACTAACTTCTTTTCGTTTTTATTAGCCTATTTTTTCAGGTGGATCCGCTGTGGCATCACATTTTATCCAAAGTTTCAACTAGCAACTCCAACCCGTCACTATAGACCGAATACCAAGCTACCTGGGCAAATGGAATTAAATTGAAAATTTATATAATTAAGCAATCATGGATTGCGCGAGAGATTATAACATTTATTTAAAGATTCCTGTAACTCGGCAATACACCTTTCTCATCTGCTGACGAATCGCAAACTTCACTCAAACTCTCTAATGCAACCGGAAATTTGCCTTCTGGTAGTTTCTAGAAGACTACCTTTTGCTCGGTCTTCACTCTTTCCACCGCTGTTCATGGTTTACAATGCTGTTGGATCGATCTGACTTTCCAAGAATTATTACTTCCACCAGCTGGTATTGAACACTGTTCGTAGAACCGGCTCGTCCGGCAAGTGTATCTCTGATCGCATTATCAAAGCAGTCGGAGCAAATCCAGTTGCAGTAGGCTGTAAACCGCGCCACTCTCTTGATTGATTGTAGTCGATTACGCCATTTACTGGGTTAATTGTGGCATCAATATTATAGAACCTCCGTTAACGTAAGATGAGTGCATTCTGTTGTAGATTTGGTCTGCGGAAAATATGTTACCTACATGCATGTTCCACTTCTAAAGTATGACCTCATGAATTGAACTCCGTTCTTTCAAAATGCGAACCTTGATCATTGACTATTGTTGCCGGTGCATCAAAACTGCATAGTTATGACTCTTTTAGAAACTCAATGACCCAAAATGTCTTACTGTCAATCAGCAGCACAAATACTTCCCAATGTGTTGTTATATCGACCAATACGTACATGTATGTAACATCTTAACGAGCCACGGGTAATGACTCCAACTAAATCAAACATTAGGAACTGAAACATTTGTGTAGCATTGAATGGCATCGGTGTGACATTCTTGCATCTATGCGGCTTATATAGTTGACAAAGGGCGCATTTACGGCCTTATATTTGAATATCACGCCTCTCCAGAACAGCCAATTTTGAAACACTTTTGACGGCCTAGTTGCGCCAAGATGACCCGACGTTCCATTCATAACAGCTCAGCACGTAGCACTGCACCGTCTTACAGTCTTCGCGCACCAATACGCCATCGACATAGGAATGCAACCGGTACTGCATAGATACAACCTCATCACATCGCAATTGCTTCAACAAGTGCTGTCACATTTCGTTTTTCAGATGTTCTTCACTAGTGCACAATATTGGAGATGTTTGCAACCTATAGGAGCGACATATAGCTTTTGCCCGGAATATAATGCATGTTCAGCTTATACCCAGCCAGTTCCTCGACTGTCCGATGCAGCTTGACGCTAATCAATAAACAGCGACCGCCAATTTATCAATACTTAATTTTCTATGTAGATGATCACCGGGCCTTCGCTGATGACGTTCCCATTGCATTGCAAGTAGCTCATTTACCATAGTGGTTTTGTAGAGTTCCGCTTTAGATAGCGTGTCACCGTCGTATTTTGTCGCACAACTATCAGTCTGCAGCACCGTGTTGATGCCGAAATCTGAGACCTCTGTAACAATTGACATCTAATCTGTAGGTAATCCAAAAATCGTTGCCTCTACTAGCTTTTGCTCACAATGGTTAAAGACATGTGCTTCTCATCTGGCCAGCGGAACGGCAACTTGGGACTAGTTAACTGTGACAACTTTCTTTGCGTTATGACTATTTCTGGATTCGTTAGTATATTCGTTCATCCAATCCAACTGTACATTTGTCGTAACAAATCTCCTCTTCGTTATGTTAGCCTCTGTTTTTGCGCAATTTAGACCACTACTTCTGCGCAATTTGGACCACTCCTTTTGCGTAACGTCATTTGGTGTGTCATCGCTTTCATTGTAATTGCGTCCATAATTGATGGATGTATCGTATTTTGCGAAACGTTGGCTATTTTTGAAGGCCTGTCAGTTATGCCTTTGTTCCAGTCCAATTTAATTTCTTTTTGAATTATTTTCTGCACGCAAAATACGACACATCCATCAATTACGGACGCAATTACAATGGAATTGATAACACACCAAATGACGTAACGCAAAAGGAGTGGACTAAATTGCTCAAAACAGAGGCTAACGTGACGAAGATGAGTATGTATTAGGTGTTGCGAACCTAGTAACAAATTAGTTCAGTTGTGACCAGAAGGATAAACCAAAGGCAGCATGAACGGAAAGTATAATCTCATGCACATTCGTTTCGTGCTTACTGACGACTCATCAGTAGGAGCCGGTATTACGCCCTTTAACCACTATATATTTGGCTCCTACTGATGAGTCGCCAGTAAGCACGAAACGAATGTGCATGAGATTATACTTTCCGTTCATGCTGCCTTTGGTTTATCCTTCTGGTCACAACTGAACTAATTTGTTACTAGGTTCGCAAAACCTAATACATACTTGCATATATATTAGCTCTTCGCAACAAACAGTATTTAACTGTAATAACGAAGAGGAGATTGGTTACGACAAATGTACAGTTGGGATTGGATGAACGAATATACTAACGAATCCAGAATAATGGCTGTAGATACTGGTGGAAATAAGATTTATTAATAAATGTTATTCCATGGAGTACGTTGTTTTGTTCTTATATTTTAAAAAATTATGAAAATAGAAACGATCAATATATTTTAAAAGATCCATTTTGTGAACAGTGGAAAATCTTGTTCCAACGTCATTTTTAGACAATCAGCTAATTGATGGCTTAAAGAAGAAGGGACAAGTGAGAACCCATCAATTGAGGCTAAAAATTACATCATCTGAAAATGGACCTATGAGTGCTATCAATTGTCCCGCACAAGAAAAATGCGGTCAAATCCACAACGATCAATATATATATATATATATATATATATAAATATATATATATATATATATATATATATTATTTTTAAACGCGAGCTTCAAAAAATTCATTGTACCCATCCTGTGTGTTTTTTGCACACAGGAAGAGTACAATGAATATATATATATATATATATATATATATATATATATATATATATATATATATATATATATATAGTTATATATATATATATAATTATATATATACATAAATAGCTAATATTATAATCGGAAGAAGTCTTAGTGTGATTCTTTGGTTTATCTGTGTAGTTTGTTTAAAATTTCGCTGAAGATAAACAACGCAAAATGCTTGATTAGAAATTATCTGAGTGAACAGTCAATTTAAAAAGGAAATGTATTGCGTGCAATAAATTAAAAAATGTTAATTTCGTTAGCTCGCACATTTAATGCAGCTAAAAAACAGATTTTATTAGAGGTCGCCTTTAACAGCAATAGAAAAGCTGTTAATTTCGACCTAAAGTTACATTTGGCAAAAAATATGCGTAATTCGTCGATCTACTTAAGTAGGCCGATCGACCAATCGGTTAAAACTTAAAGTAGGAAACATTACAAATTTCAACAAGTGGATCAATTTGAGTGCCAAAGAGACGTTCACAAATGCACTCACGTTAACAAATAATCGTTTTCAAGACTTGCAAAATGCAAAAATCGAAATGAGTTGGCGATCTTTGATGCGCTGTAGAATAGGAAATTTCAGCTCTATGTAATTAAGGAAATAAAGCATTTCCAGATGTTTACCTTTTATTGAATTTGCTGATTGAATAGTATTGGCCGTTTCTCTTTGTGAGATCCTCGTCTTTTCAATTTTTTTGCTTATTTGGCTTCTCCAACTGATTTTATTAAAAATGAAAGGAAATATTTCCGGTATCTGATAAAATATCATTACATTTTTTCTCGTGTGATAGGTACTATGAATTATATAAAAGTTCGCATTGCCTAAGAGTGGAAGTTTCTTTCATACGTCATATGTGTGAGTAGTTATTATAGATGTTAGGTGTGTAATTTGAAATCGTGCTGATTTTGTTGACTTTTGCTGGGTGTCTGATCTAATGCATCTTAACGTATTCAATGGACGTTGTCTGCGCTGCGTATTAATCAGTGTGCTATCTTTTTGTTTAGCTTTTGTACTCCTGTTTTTTCAAGAAAATAATTTTGTTTCGTGTTAACGTAGTTAAAATACTATACAATTATTCACATTTAATAACCAAGCAAAATAAATGGGATATAATTAAACGAACATTGATTGCGCGGGTTGTGATAACAATTATTATAATCAAGGTTGCGGTCTTGATATAAACACCTGACCCATTAATTACTTACATATGTCAGTATAAACTAAGAATTGTATAGTGTAGAAAAGGCAATTCATCCAGTAGACCGGTTTCGTCCTTATTGGAACTCATCATGTACTGGCCAGAATTTGGTGCGGACAGAACTCGAACCTGGCACCTCTTGGAACCTGGTGCTCTAACCACTGAGCCATCCTGCCGCACATTACAAGCACACAATTTTCAGTTATACACTAACTAATGTAACGTGGTTAGTCTATTTTTCCTTTAGGTGGAGCTCATATGGCATCCATTTAGACCAAAAGTTACAACTAACCATCCCCAATCTGTCATTACTGAACAAGACCGCAATCTTGATTATAATAATTATTATCACCACCCGCGCAATCAATGTTCGTTTAATTATATAAATGTTCATTTCAATACCACTTCCCGATGTAGTGTGGTGTCTGTTCAGAAATGACAGATTGGTGATGATTAGTTGGAACTTTGGGTCTAAATGGATGCCATATGTGCTCCACCTAAGGGAAAATAGACTAACCAAGTTACATTAGTTAGTATATAACTGAAAATTGTGTGCAGTGTAGTGTGCGGCAGGATGGCTCAGTGGTTAGAGCACCAGGTTCCGAAGCAGACGTGCCCAGGTTCGAGTCCTGTCCGCGGCAAATTCTGGCCAGTACATGATGAGTTCCCAATAAGGACGAAACCGGTCTACTGGATGAATTGCCTTTTCTACACTATAGAGTTCTTAGTTTATACTGACATATGTAAGTAATTAATGGGTCAGGAGTTTATATCAAGACCGCAACCTTGATTATAATAAATGGGATATGTTGCTGATTGTTCTTCTGGCTGCTTCATATCAGATTGTTACTGTCCTGGTAGTCGGGCCCTGATAAATTCAAAAAGTTAAATTGAGACTGATGTTCTGCCTCCATGATTTATACCACGTTTTGACAACATTTTTAGAGTAAATAGTGGTACAGATGTTCTTTTATGACCTGAACGTACACAGGTTTGTCTTATATTTATACATCATTAGAGAATTTGGCTAGACGTACAACGCAGGCGATAGGTTAGCTATGTTGTCCGACGACTGGTTAAATACAATGGGATTGGTGTTTGTTTCAAGCTCGCAAACTTTATTTAAAGAATTGTTACCACCACTCGCGCAATCAATGATTGTTAAATTGTATTGCCTATATATGTATATGTGGCGAAACAGTTAATGTTCGTGCCTGCATAGAAATTGTGCAGCCGACATTTCCAGTCAAGTTCAATGTATGCGAGACTGCTAGAGGTGAGAGCCGCATATCTAACTTTGATTTCCATATATATTCAATATGGTTTGATCCTAGATAGTCAGTTTGCCGCCATACTCTGATGATGATCATGGAAGGTCGAAAAGCGTCAGTGCGTGCAACTGGCGATAGGTTTGCTATGTTGTCCGACGACTGGTTGAATACAACGGGATTGGTGTTTACTTCAAGCTCGCAAACTTTATTTAAAGAATTGTTAGCACCACCCACGTAATCAATTATTGTTAAATTAATAAAAACCTATTTCTACCAGTATCCACAGCCGTTATACTGAATTCATTAATATCTTCGCTCATCTAATCCCAAATGTACATTTGTCGTAACCAACCCCCCCTTAGCTATGTCTGTGTTTGTTTTGCGCAATTTAGACTTTTCCTTTTGCCTAACGCCATGTTATGTGTCATCGCTTTCATTGTAAATTTGTCCGCGATCATTGGTTGTGTCGTATTTTGAGGCACATCCCTTACTTTTTATTAATAAATGTTATTTCATGTATTAATGAACGAATTTTCCACAAAATATGGCACACACATCAATTGCGGACATACATTCACAATGAAAGTGATGACACACCAAATGACGTTACACAAAAGGAGAAGTCGAAATTGCGCAAAGCAAATACCGGCATATATAAGATTGAATTAGTTAAGAAAAATGTACAGTTGGGATCGGATGAGCCAAAATGTTAACGAATCAAAAGTAATCGCTGTAGATACTGGTAGAAATAAGATATTCTATTAAATTTTATTACATGGATTGCGGATATTTTTCGCATATTTTAAAAATATGGTAAAATTAGTAATTATATATAAATTTGTCAGTATAAACTAAGCAACGCATATGATAGTAAAGGAAATTCATCCATAATACCGGTTTCGTTCTTATTGGGAACTCGCAAAGTATTGTCCTTAATTTTCCGCGGACTGGACTCTAATCGAGGCACATTTGTTTCAAAGTCCGAGACTCTATTCACTGAACCACTTCTACCGCACATTAAATGAAATTTTCATTTATATATTAATCTAAGATTTTAGCATCTCTTTCAACATAAAGTTCAAGCTAGCCCTGTTAATCTGTAGTTATAAAACCGACACGATGTCATCTGAAGAAATGACTACAAATAATTTTCAGTACAAACTAGGCATTACATATGTAATAAAAAGCAATTCATCCAGTAGACCGGTTTCGTCCTTATTGGGAACTCATCAAGTTCTCTCCAGAATCTGCCGTGGATGGGATTAGAACAGAGACACATTTTCTTCGAAGTCTGGGACTAACTACTACTACTACGTAGCTGCCGCACAATACAGGCAAATTTTAGTTGTATAATTACTTATGCCTATTGTTAAACTTTCCTTCAGGAGGGTCTTTTGAGTCATTTCTTTCGATTTAAATGTCTAAAGTGTGTGGCAAATTATTAACAGTACTTGACAAAGTACAAATACGAACCAAGCCGGTCAACTGAATGAATTTAACAATAATTTATTGCGCGGGTGGTGGTAACTATGCTTTAAATCAAGTTTGCGAGTTTGAATGCGATTGGTGTTTACTTCAAGCGCGCAAACTTGATTTAAAGTACTGAATGAATTTCCTTGCATGATGTGTACAATGCTTGGTTTATACAGACAAACAAATGCAAAAATATTTTTGCAATAAATCTTTAATTCAATGGCACTTCGCAAAGTGGCATGACCTCTGTTCTATGGGGACAGATTGGGCCTGGCTAGGTGGAACTTTATGTCATAAAACATAGTCTAGTGCATAAATGAAAACTGTGTATTATGCGGCGAGGTGGTGAAGTGGATCAAGTTATAGAATTCAAAATGAACGAATCGAGGTTCGAGCTCCGTCCGCGGAAAATTTTGTACCGTACTTAAACAATTCCCAATAAGGACGAGACCAATCTACTGGAAGAATTGCCTTTGCTATCGTACGCCATACGTGGTGTATAGTGACAAATATATAAAACCAAATCCTGCCATAAATCTTCAATGTATATATATCACCAATAATATCAATCATTTTGCTCAAACGATCATTAGATGCGCGGGCGGTGATAACATCTTTTAAATGAACGTAGCGATCATAATATAAAAACCAATCTCACTATAAAAAAATATATATATCAGTTTAAGCTATGCATTGTTTAATAGATAAATGGCAATTTATCCAGTAAATCGGTTTCGTCCTTATTGGGAACTCTTCAAGTACTATTCGGAATTTTTCGCGCACAAGGCTCGAACCTGACGAATGTAGACACGTAGTGAGATTGGTGTTTATATCAAGATCGAAACTTTGGTTTAATAATATCCGTTTTTGTTTTGCCTATGTATTTATATTTTGTTTTTGTTTGGCCATTTAGTTTTTTTTTTTTTTTTTATTTATTTATTTATAATCCGAAGATCGGAACCGAAATGAAAAATTGCGCCTGAATCATTAATGAAATCATGCTTAAAACCTATAATGACGATATTTTCATTAATATTATCATCACCTGCAGAGGAATGTTTCCGCGAGACTAGGAAATAATACACCATTATTTGGTGTAAATGGTATAGCTAAGATTTAGTAAGCCCTCATCGATCAAAATTATCGGAGAAAACGAAGTGGCAGAAGTTAAATTCAAACGGACACATGCAAGTAATGAAAATCTATTATCGTTAGTGAAGTCATCATTGAAGTCACACACTGCTGCAAACACCTGCACAGGAGATTTCATGAAATAATTGCAGTGAGAGAGAGAACAGACAGTCGTAAGATATAAAATCATACAATTATTTACTAGGGCTGCAATTGCAGGATAAAAATTGTAGAAGCCTACGCGTAGTAAACACATAAATTCAAGCGACGTTATCAGATATAAGTTGCTCTGGGTCAGAGAAAATTCTCTAATGAATAAATCCAACCCATGTTTCAAAACGAATGGTCACACATACACGCAGAAACCAGCTTATGAACACACTATGACGGGTATCTTTAATGTATTACAATAACTCTTATTTCATATATTAAAACATTTTCAAATACCAACTATTATCATTTTATTATATAGAAGTCCAAATAGAAACTTATGAATTGTTAAACTGCGCAGACTAATAAGTAAATTCGTGATCTCCAAGAATGAGCAAAAATAAAAGTCATAAATGCCAAATTATTCTTCTTTTCGGTTCCGATCTATGCATAAGATACATATGTTTATGTAGCTAGGCGTTTCTACGGGCCTTTTGAACTGGTTCTTTTTTAGGCACTTTTACTCTGGTATTTATTGAATTATAATTTTACTTCGACTGGAAAGTTTATTCTTGGTCATTTGATTAAACTAAGAATAGTGTTCATTTTTTATTAGTCAATCATTCTTTTAGAAAAATCTCAATGGATTTAGTGGTTACGGTCAATTTTTATTTTTATTTTAAACGTTCTTCTTGGTTGTTGTTTGTTTTTTTATTCGGTCAATTGTCAGTGCACATTTGCAAGACGTATGCCAATTTATAAGCACAAACAAACTATGAACGATAGTCCTGAATGCTCACATTACTACACTTGACTGCCACTTGGTATACACCAACGCTCAAACACGACTTTCCTGTGTAATATTTTGGTTTTACGAACGTTAGTCGAACAATAGACCACGGTATTCCAACCAACCTGTATACGCAATAAAATAACTAATACATTTCAACATCACGCCTAGGTGTATAGCTATTTTGCAGTGAAGTGAATTAGGATTTGGCGCATTATTTTACACTTATGGTGTAGTAAAGTTATTTTTTCTTGGTTTAAATATCAATATACAAATGTTTAAATGCTTTAAATTCTAACTTTGAGGTTTAATAATAAGATTTCCGTGACAAGTCTTTGATTTAGAATAGGCTTGTCAAATAGATACACACATCCACACACGCATTTTTTTCATGTGTTCTAATAAATTCTACCGTTACATTTACGCGCAATCCTTTTTGTGCCATTCTTACGGGAATATACAGAAGCAAAATGACAATTATGACAAATTTCAACATATTTATGCAATAGTTCTCAATTGCCATGCATTAACGCACCAATTATGTTCTTCTAATAATATTATGTTCTACTTTATTGGTTTTTCTAAATTGCAGGTAGTATTTATCACTTTTCCTGCCAGAGGAATCGCAGCTTACAAGTTATCCGTAATCAATGGCTTTATAATAAGTCTCGAACAAATGCGCTATTTGATGAAATCGCATGCCTTTGTTCGAGTAGAGGCTGAAGAACACGCAGACTTAGACAGGCAGGAAAAGACAAAGCAACTACGCAAGTGGAGACACAAATTTCAGAACTTCAACCGGTTTTTGTGGATGCCTGTTCTGGTGTATCGCAACGAATATCCTCAAAGTCGACGTGTACGTTGGAATTTAGTAGGGAATTATGCAGTACAAATGCTGGCTATGCTTGTTGTTGGCTACTGTCTTCTGACCAAATGGATATTTCCACCCATCAAAGAGTGGACAATGAACGTAATAAAGGGCCATTCTGACGTTGGAGCTCTATTAAGCATAATTATTCGTCTGTCAACACCAACCAGCCTTATGATAATATTTTCCTTCTACTCATTTCTGCATTGTTGGTCAAACATGTTCGCAGAGGCACTACAATTTGAAGATCGTCAGTTCTACGCCGACTGGTGGAACGCGCAGAGCATTCGACAACTTATGCGTCGATGGAACACACTCGTATACAACTGGCTTTATACCTATATCTACCGAGATGTACACCTTCTTCTAATACATTGGCCAATCATTCGTCAGAGCAGAATTCTGCTTTACACTGGGCCATATCTGGCTGTTATGCTAATATCGGGTTACTTTCATGACTACGTATTTCGTATGGCGTTGAACTTCTGGATGCCCATGACATTCGTGACGATCTACCTGCTCAATATACCGCTTGGTTTACTGCCGATTAACAAGCGTGCGTTTAAGGTTATGAATCAAGTCTTTTCACTTTTTACTGGATCATTCGCGTGGCTCTCTTATTCTGGAGAGTGGCATGCTCAACAGATGTGTAAATCGAATTTTAGCGAATCAAAAGGCTCTTTCGTGCCACTTTTACTAACATGTAGATTGAATGAAGATAGCAGCGAGGCTTTCCATTGAACAGCTTTGCTACATTTGGCCAGAAGAAGATTTGTAGGTGAAAATTTATTTAGCATCTTCAAGTCATTATTTAACCGCATGATGGTGATTCTATCTTTTACCTTACCTAATTTTATCTGCGCGAAGATTCATTACTGTGGCGTTTTAGTTAATTTTCTTTTAGTAGGTAAATTATCAGAATAAAAATAACGATTTCTATTGTTCAAACAGACGTTTTTTCGCAGATTTTTTTAAAATAAAGCACATTATGCTATTTTAAAATTAAAATTTGAAGTCATAAACAACTCGAGTTTTGAAATAAACTTAGTTTCTTTAGAAAAACATGACAGTTCTAATCTAATCGTAAATCCGTCATCATGCTACAGGTAATAATGAAACCGGAATGCGAAGTCATATGAGTAATTTATCCTATTAATGCAAAATTCAGTATATTCTCCTTAATTCATTTAATTGTGGCTGAGTATTTAAAGATTGCTTATCACCTGCGCAATCACTAATTGTGAAATTAAACAGCTTACGTATGCGCGGCGAATGCTGTAAAAGTTTTTTAAATCAAGTTTGCGAGCTTGAAGTAAACACCAATCCCATTCTATTTAACCAGTCGTCGAACAACATAACAAAACTACCGCCAGCTGCAACGCACTGGCGCGTTTGGACCTTCCATGATCATCATCAGAGTACGACGGCAAATTGACTATCGAGGATCAAACCGCATTGAATATATATGGAAATCAAATTTAGATATGCGGCTCTCACCTCTAGCAGTCTCGCATACATTGAACTTGACTGGAAATGTCGGCTGCACAATTTCTATGCAGTCACGAACATTAACTGTTTGCAGCTTTCGCCACATATACATATATAGGCAATACAATTTAAACAATAATTGATTGCGCGGGTGGTGGTAACAATTCTTTAAATCAAGTTTGCGAGCTTGAAGTAAACACCAATCCCATTGTATTTAACCAGTCGTCGAACAACATAACAAAACTACCGCCAGCTGCAACGCACTGACGCGTTTCGACCTTCCATGATCATCATCAGAGTACGACGGCAAACTGACTATCGAGGATCAAACCGCATTGAATATATATAGAAATCAAATTTAGATATGCGGCTCTCACTTCTAGCAGTCTCGCATACATTGAACTTGACTGGAAATGTCGGCTGCACAATTTCTATGCAGTCACGAACATTAGCTGTTTGCAGCTTTCGCCACATATACATATATAGGCAATGCAATTTAAAAGCTGTAAAAGTTCTTGTTTGTGACTGCGTAGAAATTGTGCAGGTGACATTTCCAGTCAAGTTCAATGTATGCGAGACTGCTAGAGGTGAGAGCCGCATATCTAAATTTGATTTCCATATATATTCAATGCGGTTTGATCCTCGATAGTCAGTTTGCCGTCGTACTCTGATGATGATGATGGAAGGTCGAAACGCGTCAGTGCGTTGCAGCTGGCGGTAGTTTTGTTATGTTGTTCGATGACTGTTTAAATACAATTGGATTGGTGTTTACTTCAAGCTCGCAAACTTGATTTAAAGAATTGTCACCACCACCCGCGCAATCAATTATTGTTTAAATTGTATTGCCTATATATGTATATGTGGCGAAAGCGGCAAACAGTTAAATTCGTGACTGCATAGAAATTGTGCAGCCGACATTTCCAGTCAAGTTCAATGTATGCGAGACTGCTAGAGGTGAGAGCCGCATATCTAAATTTGATTTCCATATATATTCAATGCGGTTTGATCCTCGATAGTCAGTTTGCCGTCGTACTCTGATGATGATCATGGAAGGTCGAAACGCGTCAGTGCGTTGCAGCTGGCGGTAGTTTTGTTATGTTGTTCGACGACTGGTTAAATACAATGGGATTGGTGTTTACTTCAAGCTCGCAAACTTGATTTAAAGAATTGTTACCACCACCCGCGCAATCAATTATTGTTTAAATTGTATTGCCTATATATGTATATGTGGCGAAAGCTGCAAACAGTTAATGTTCGTGACTGCATAGAAATTGTGCAGCCGACATTTCCAGTCAAGTTCAATGTATGCGAGATCATAGAGGTGAGAGCCGCATATCTAAACTTGATTTCCATATATTCAATGCGGTTTGATCCTCGATGGTCAGTTTGCCGTCGTACTGATGATGATCATGGAAGGTTGAAACGCGTCAGTGCGGTGCGACTGGCGATAGGTTTGCTATGTTGTCCGACGACTGGTTAAATACAATGGGATTGGTGTTTACTTCAAGCTCGCAAACTTGATTTGAAGAATATATTGAACTTGACTGGAAATGTCGGCTGTACAATTTCTATACAGTCAAGAACATTAGCTGTTTGCAGCTTTCGCCACATATACATATATGGGCAATACAATTTAAAAGCTGTAAAAGTTCTTGTTTGTGACTCCGTAGAAATTGTGCAGGTGACATTCCCAATCAAGTACAAGTTGTACGAGACTACGCGAGGTAAGTGTCAAATATCTCATTTTCCTTTTCATTTATATTGGTTGCGGTTTAATCCTCGTCAGTCAGTCTGCCTTCGTGTACTAATGATGGCCATAAAAGGCCGAAAGGCGTCAATACGAGCGAATCGTTTTGGTATATTGAGCGTCTGGTTAAATACAATGGGATTGGTGTTTATCTCAAACTCGCAAACTTGATTTAAAGAAATGAATGAATAAACAATAGTAAGAATGTGCACACCTTTCAAAAACAGACAGCATACGAAGCCGGAACAGTCAACCAGTTGTTAGTAAACACATAGCCAAATATCATAAAAACTAGAAATTAAATTTACAAACAGACATAATAAAATTCTCGCCCAAGACAAACAAACTAATCAGAGATTTGAAATATATAATATAATCTCAATAAACTTTAATAATTCAGTTAGAAATCTATATGCACTCCAAGTGTAATTCAATTTTTATGCAGTTAACATTAATCAAAATATTTCATCAAGATTCAGCCAAAATTATTCACGAATAAATTTACTTTCAATGAGAGCGTTTTTCTTCCTACGAAATAATAAATTATATATACGTATAAGTGAATCACCCTTTTTGTGCAGAAATCGGTTTCTTCATAGATGTATAAATAAGAAAATTTGCCTGATCTTTTTGAGACAAATATAGGCTGAATTCCAATTGGTTTTTTCATTGAAGATATTTTGGTAGCCTGTGATGGCTACCATCATCAGTTCACCAATTATGTCAAGTTTAAATAAAACTAATTAAGAAGTACAATATTTCCTCTATGCATATCATTTACAATTCAGACTGACCTTTATCTAGATAATACAATTTAGCAATAATTGATTGCGCGGATGGTGGTAAAAATTCTTTAAATCAAATTTGCGAGCTTGAAGTAAACACCAATCTCATTGTATTTAACCAGTCGTCGGCTGGCGGTAGTTTTGTTATGTTGTTCGACGACCGGTTAAATACAATGGGATTGGTGTTTACTTTAACTAGATAGTTAAGTATCACATGTGTGGGGGTTTATTTCTATCATTGTTATGTTCATTCAACTTAAGTGAAGCTAGAGTGGCCGAATATGCATTTAGTTTTTACATGCATCTGACTATTGGTTATATAATTAAACGAACATTGGTTGCGCGGGTGGTGATAACAATTATTATAATCAAGGTAGCGGTCTTGATATAAACACCTGACCCATTAATTACTTACATATGTCAGTATAAACTAAGAATTGTATAGTGTAGAAAAGGCAATTCATCCAGTCGACCGCTTTCGTTCTCATTGGAAACTCATCATGTACTGGCCAGAATTTCCCGCGGACATGACTCGAACATGGGCACGTCGGCTTCGGAATGTGGTGTTCCAACCACTGGTTATATACCTGATTATCGGGTTGCGATCCGATTTGTTTGCATCCGCTGTCTTCCTGATTTTTCCAAAATATTCGATTTCCGGATATGGATATCTTTTTCAAACTTGATTTTCCAAAATTTTTTCGATTTCCGGCTGATTTTGGTTATATACTCTCCATGTGAAATGACGTAATTGAGGTCGCCCTCATATTTTCGGGTGAAGGGAGCCCAATAAATCGGATACACTTTTCATAACCTTATACCATTATAAGTGATAAAATTAGAAATCAGACGAGTCATGCACGTGTGAAATTTCACTCAAACCACTCAAGTCGTAACTTGATTAACAACGATATAATAAGTAGCATTAAATGCATCACGCATGTGCGTGTGTCGTGTATACTAACTAAAAGATTTAGTAATATATATTAATACACGTGTAACATTAAGATTCAGTTGTAGATTCTAATTTATAATTATTTAAATCAGCTTGGGAGCTTGAAGTCACATCCGATTGTATTATTCAGTCGCTCGAACAACATAACGTTGCGGCTGGCGGTAGTTTTGTTATGTTGTTCGACGACTGATTAAATACAATGGGATTGGTGTTCACTTCAAGCTCGCAAACTTGATTTAAATAATTATAAATTAGAATCTACTGGCTACAATTTCGTTTAGATGTATGTACACGTGTATTAATTATATATTACTAAATATTTTTTAGTTATGTATACACGCACACACGCACATGCGTGACGTGCGCTTATTTAATGCTACTTTATTATATTGTTGTTAATCAAGCCAATCCGAGTTACGACTTGAGTGGTTTGAGTGAAATTTCACATGTGCATGGATCCTCTGATCACTAATTTTATCACTTATAATGGCATGAGGTTATGAAAAGTGTATCCGATTTATTGGGCTCCCTTCACCCGAAAAAAAAATACATATATGATTTGTATAAACTCATTATTGCATTAGATAGCAAAGGCAATAGAATCAGTGGAACGTTTTCGTCCTTAATGATAATTCTTCCAATATTGTCCAGAATTTGCCGCGGACGGGATGCAAAACCGGGCGCATTTGCTTCATAATATGTGACTGCCCACTGCACCACACGGGCAGCATACTACACTTAATTTGAAGTCATATACCAACTTATATATTTGGGTGTCCTCTGCTTTAATTAAACGAACATTGGTTGCGCGGGTGGTGATAACAATTATTAATCAAGGTTGCGGTCTTGATATAAACACCTGACCCATTAATTGCTTACATATGTCAGTATAAACTAAGAATTGTATAGTGTAGAAAAGGCAATTCATCCAGTAGACCGGTTTCGTCCTTATTGGGAACTCATCAAGTACTGGCCAGAATTTGCCGCGGACAGGATACGAACCTGGGCACGTCTGCTTCGGAATCTGGTGCTCTAACCACTGAGCTATCCTGCTTTAGTCGATTTAGACTCTTTTAATAACTAACTATCCACGATCTGACTCTATATAAGAGATACCATACCATTTGGGGAAGAGATATAGATGTCATTTGTTATTACACGGAATTTGACAATATAAACGCAATATTGCATCAGGTAGCAAACGCAATTTCTCCAGTAGACCAGTTTATGGACAGGAAGAAACAGATCTACTGGATGAACTGCCTCTGCCCGCTGATGCAATATTGAGTTCATACTGACAATATATATATATATTTATATATATATATATATATATATATATGTATTTATGCGTGTGTTTTGTGTCTGCTTTGATTTCAATACTAGAACAGCCGTTAGCAAAATTTAAAATTAACACTCATTACAATAAATATAAATATATTTATCTGAATTTTATATTTTAATTTTAAAAATACTCTAATGATTAAATATATATCAGTATTTTGATAGAGCAGTACGCCGTTTCATTACTGAATCGAATTTTAAGATTCAAATATCTTACATGTTTTTGTATCTAATCTGAACATACTGTATGAGTATTACATCTTGGCATGGCTAAATGCCACATAATAAGATTGCGCCAAAAATCGAGACCTATATATGGGATTTTGATGAGCCCCAACAGGTTCAACCACATCGGATGTCATATTTCTATATATAAACAAGACCGAACACGCCCTCGACCAGACTCAACAAACATTCAATCGGATTGGCAACAAACTGAAGAGAAAAAAAACAGATACACATATGGTGACAGAAATTTCCAAACAATATGAGCGTTCAACCCTGCAATCCGCACTTGCGCTGTTACCAAGTGAAGAAAACAAATTTGCGCAAAAGGGTGAAACGAAAGACTACACTCGGAAAAATAGCACTCGTACACGTAACAGCGAACACTGCGAACTGATGGTTAACTCTCAAGCCATCAATACAATAATGACAAGGTCTCAGATATCACTTTGCAAAACAGCGAGAAAGACCCTTACATGCAAAAGGGCACACACACAGATACAAAGACATACACACTTACTAATCAGCCAAAACAATAAATAGAAGTAACACCGAGTCTGATTTGTTGCCACCCGCTTAATCAAATGCAAACCTAGAATGTATATAAACGAAGGATTGTAAAGCGAAGTTTAGTAATCTCGAAATAAATGGCCATTATCCACTTTGTTTTTAATGTTTTTTCATCATAATTATAATATATATATATATATATATATATATATATATATATACTTATATATGAAAAGGCAACTAGTTATGTGGTTCTCACTATTAGTCCCGCATACACTGAACTAGACTGCAGATGTCGGCTAAATAATATATATATATATATATATATATATATATATATATATAGAGAGAGAGAGAGAGAGAGTATTTAAGGGTAAAACACATTGAACGAAAGGTATAATCTCATGTACACATGTGTTTCATACTTACTGAACGAATTAGCTGTAGGAGCCGGTACTTTGCCGAATATACACTATATATTTGGTCAATAGAACGATAAAATCTTCTACAAAATGTGTATTCAAGCAATACTTATAGTGAGTGTATGACGTAATAACGGCTCCTACTGATGAGAAGCCTGTTTAAACTAAATGCATTTGGACACAAGATCATACCTTTTATTCATGCAGACTTTGGTTTATCCTTCCGGTCCTTTTTGAACTAATAGGTTAATAGGAACGCAACACCTAATACAAAACTGGATGATATCTAGGCTGATTTTCATTTTAATTTGCTTTTCTTTGCAGCATTTGTATGACTGATGGTTACTTGCGTTATTATTTGTGAGTGCGAATTAGTGTGTAGGAATCATTCCTATTCTACTACGCAGTGATGTTTGAAGTAAACGAATATTAGTTGCGCAGGCGTTGATAACAATTACTAAAATCAAGGCTCCTATCTTGATATAAACACCTGACTCATTAAGTACATATATTTGTCAGTTTAAATTAAGTATTGTATAGTGTTGAAAAATCAATTCATCCAGTTGACCAGTTTCGTCCTTATTGGGATCTCATCGCGTACAGGCCACAATTTGCCGCAGACAAGGCTCGAACCTGGGTACGTCTGTTTCAGAATCTGGTCTCTAACCACTAAGCCACCCTACCGCACTCTACGCCCAATTTTCAGTTAAATACTAACTAATGTAATACAGTTAGTCTTTTCTTTTCATATGGCGTTTATTGACACCCAAAGTGCCAACTATCCTCAATCTATCATTATTGAACAGACACCACACTTCCTGGGGACGTGGTATTGAAATTAACATTTATATAATTAAACGAACATAGGTTGCGCGGACGGTGATAACAACTACTATAATCAAGGATGCGATCTTGATAAAAACACCTGACCCATTAATTACATACATTTAAATACTGTTTGTTGCGAAGAACTAATATATATGCAATTATGTATTAGGTGTTGCGAACCTAGTAGCAAATTAGTTCAGTTGTGACCAGAAGGATAAACCCAAGACAGCATGAACGTAAATTATAATCTCATGCACATTCGTTTCGTGTTTACTGGCGACTCATCAGTAGGAGTCGGTATTACGCCCCTTAACTATGAGATTATACTTTCCGTTCATGCTGTCTTTGGTTTATCCCTCTGGTCACAACTGAACTAATTTGTTACTAGGTTCGCAACACCTAATACATAATTACATACATTTGTCAGTTTAAATGAAAAATTGTATAGTTTAGAAAAGGCAATTCATTCAGTAGACCGTTTTCGTCTATATTGGGAAATCTTCATGTAATAGCCAGAATTCGCCGCGGACAAAGCTCGAACCTTGGCGCGTCTGCTTTGGAATCCGGTGCTCTAATCACTGTGCACCCTACCGCACACTACACACAATTTGTAGTTATATACTAACTAATGCAACACGGTTAGTTATTTTTCTTTGAGGTAGAGCTCATGTGGCGTCAATTTAGACCCAAAGTGGCTCAGTGGATAGAGCACCAGATTCCGAAACAGACGTTCCCAGTTTCGAGCCTTGTCCACGGCAAAATCTGTCAAGTCTTTGATGAGTTCACAAAAAGGACGAAGCTGGTCTAATGGATGAATTGCCTTTACTACACTATACAATTCTTTGTATAATCTCACAAATGTATTTACTTAATGTGGCATGGTATTTATATCAAGATCCCAACTTTGATTATAGTCATTTTTATCAGCGCCCGCGCAACCAATCTTCATTTAATTGTATGAATGTTCAATTCAACAACACTTTCACAGGTAATGTTGTGTTCGTTCAATAATGATAGATGGGGAATGGTTAGTTTAGGTCTAAATGGAGGAGTGGTGAGGGGACACCACTTGTACCAAATTCCCAAGAAACTCCATGAAATGTGGAGCCGGCTTATCCTCCAAAAGGAGTCAGCCGCAGTAAAGTAAAGTAAGTAAGTCTAAATGGACGCTATATGAGCTCCACCTAAAAGAAAAAAGACTAAACGTGTTACATTAGTTAATATATACCTGAAATTATTTGTAGTGTGCGGTATGGTGACTTAGTGGTTAGAGCACCAGATTCCGAAGCAGAGGTGCCCAGTTTCGAGCCTTGTCCACGGCAAATTCTGGCCAGTACGTCATGAATTCCCAATAAGGACGAAACCCGTCTACTGGGTGAATTGCCTTTTCTACAATAAAAAATTCTTGGCCTAAACTGCCAAATACAAGTATTTAATGAGTTAGGTGTTTATATCAAGATAGCAACCTTGATTATAATAAAAGTTTGATGTATGATTATTCTTTTATTATCGGATTCATTTTTAACCATGCTTTCGCTCTGTCGGCTATAGTTTTCTCCTTCATGTTGACTCTGGCGTCGTATTATCCATGAGTTATATTTTTTCTCCAGGGCAATAGCACAGGATGTGTAGATTGAAGTGTTACTGGGTTATCTTCTCGTTCTATTCATATTACTACTAATTATACTGGTGATGTCGTTTGTAAAGTTATATTTCTTTCAGGTTGGTGCCAATCCGGTCGAATGTTTGTTGATGATAGACAAATGGGTGATCAGAATGGCATAAGTACATTTTTTGCGTGATTCGTGGCTGGTAAAGTAAAATATCATGTTTGTGGAATTTAAAAATTTTGAGCCGGGAACGTTTTGTTTAGTATAAACTTCCTTCCGACTTTTCTCATAATGTGACTTAGAAATTCGTTGAATTGGCTGTGCATCCAGTTTTAAATATATGTAGCGAAATGGCTGCTTTTCTTGATGGTGCCAGGCCTTCTTTATCAATTCGCACTCACAATAACAGACCCAGTTCAAACATACACAGTTTCACTTAATTTTTAACTTGCTTGCCCTAGCCATTGAACTTACTTAATTGCATATCTGTACGCGTATCAATTTACAAGCATGACAACCAATGGATAATTTAATTTAAACTAATTAGACAAGGTTGACCATGTTGGCTTACGAAATAGTATCAAATATTAGAGCGAATGAACTCGTTACCCATGAATGAAATTGAAGAACTGAGACTAATCAAACAATACGTCTAAGTAGCGAGGGCGTTTGGAATGGAAAGGCGATGGTAGAAAGTATAACCAAAGTGATCGCGATAAGGCCTCATGCGAAAATGCATATCGCATGCTTTACCGATAAAATGGAATAAAGTTTTAAAAAATGGAAATTTATAGATTCATCCAGTCTCATTTTCTTGCCTACGACTAATGTCTCAATAAGCAATGGACCTAGCAATTTTTCCTCTACTCATGACTCATTCGTAATATTATTCCTCTATTTTATTTTAATTGATTCTTTTAAACACTTAATCTATCTACTGTGGTTGCATATGGTGAAGCTTTTAGTGTTTCAAATCTAATTGATGGCCAGATTCTTGTGAATGCTTACCTGTCTGATTCCTGGGTGTGGCCATATTTATACTAGTTTACGTTCTTCTTTTCTAACTGTAATTGGGTGCATAGTTTTCCCTATATACATCAGATTAAACTTTGCCGTTAATTTTATATACCCCTGAAGTGTTTAAGGATACTATTTTTTTTCTTTTTTGTTTGGAAGTTTACTACCTTAGTTGAATGGTTGGTCTAATAGTTTCGCTCCTAATGTTCTTATTTCCTACTAAATTTCGAATCTGGTATTACCAAGGTCGTGCGATAATCTTTCGGTTTAGCCTGCCTGACATGTGTCGAGTCAGATTCCAAATTCATTATTGCCCCCTCAATTTTCTCACCTAACAATTAATGTGAATATCCACTTTCCTTTAATATATCCTTAAGTTTACTCAATTCACCTTTTCTATATTTCAAATTAGCTAACGAATGCTACTAGTAACTGCCAATTTATGACAATCAAATGTATTGCTTCTGCGTTTAACACCACACTAAGCATAATGTTATCCATCGTGCAGAGAAATAGGCGAAAAAACCGGCTGGAATTTGAATTGAGAAAAAAATCTTGTATTGAAGCATGAATTTATTAAAAAGCTATCCTTCGCCATAACTCAAATCGACTGAAATATTTGGTACTTTATACAGTACATTTTGAAAAGTGGGATTAAGTTGAATTAAATACATGCATTGTACAAAACCAAACGTAAATCAGTAAAAATACAGCCGCAGAGACACACATGAATTCACACACATGCGCGCACAAAGTATCACCAATTTCTGTGCAATTCATGTGCAAACGATTTTTTTCTTTATTTAACAACGTATTAAAGATTTTGCCATTAGGTCTCAGATATATCTGAACAAACAGTTTATAAAAATCAAATTCAAAACATGGCCGATTTCCAGACGAATTTTTAAAACAAAAAACAAGTGTTACTCGTAGCGCAAACTGATAATTTCAACATCCTTAATCCGAAGCTACCTACAAAAATGAAGACTGAACACGAATAGAAGTTACTTTAATCACGATTACGATCTTGATACACAGACCTGAACCATTATGTACACACATTTTCCAATATAAACTAAGAATTGTATTACGTATAAAAGACAATTTATTCAATAGACAGGTTTCATCCTTAACAGGAACTAAAAAAGCACTGTCCAGGAATTACCGCGGACAGGGCTCGAACCTGGGTTCGTCTGGTACGGAATCTGTTTCTACCGAGCCATCCCACCGCACACTACACACGTTTCAATACAGGAAAAGTTCCCAGTAAGGATGAGACTGGTCTACTGGATTAATATTCATTTTTACATAACAAAGTTTATACTGACAAACGTGTTTGCATAATGGGTCAGGTGTTTATATCAAGATCGTAGCATTCATTTAAATATTTGTTATCACTGCACGCACAATCAATTCGAACACAAATTGCATAACAAAAACGAAACCACAATCTAACGAACAGATTGTTTTGAGTGAATAATTGTTAAAGAAAGGAACAATCAGAGCAGCAGCCAAAATAACTTGTCCACTCACCATGTCTTCCAGACATTGGTGGCCGAATTCGTCTTGATGCCTAGAGAGCAACGGTAGAAATTTAATCAAAGAACCACATACGTTGTACACCCGTAAATAAGGACGACGCGTTTTAAAAAAATCATCTAGTGCAAATTAATCGCCCATTTCAGTAAGATATTTTAAGTCAGAATTCGATGACATCATTGTGCCCAGCTTTAAATATTATCCCAATAACTTGTTAATTCTATTTGTCGTATTGGTTACAACGTAAAATGTAGAAAAACCCAATTGTGTGAACTCGTGTTTGACATCAAACAATGAAACATTAAAAAAAGTAAAAATCTAAAATAATTTTAAATCCACTTTTAAGGAATAAGAAAGGAAATCAGAATAATAACAGTAATGTAAAGTTAAAAATTTCACGAGTCGGAAACGGTTGGATAGATATATTTTGATGATAACTTAAGTTAAGTTGGTCTTGATTATAACAGATTATTATAGCAGACTTAATTATATTTTAATATAAACAGTCTGCTGTTTCTAAGCAGCGAGGTAATGTCAGCATGGATTGTCGCAGGAAACACATTTTAAACATATTAGTATTGAAGAACGAAAGTACAAACGTAAACATTGGTGTATTCACAGCATTATGCGTATTAAACAATAATTAATTGCGCGAGTGGTGGTAACAATTCTTTAAATCAAGTTTGCGAGCTTTAAATAAACACCGATCCCATTGTATTTAACCAGTCGTCGTAGTTTTGGAATGCTGTCCGACGACTGGTTAAATACAATGGGATTGGTGTTTACTTCAAGCACGCAAACTTGATTTAAAGCATTATGCGGATTTGTCTTGTCATCTTTGAGATCATAGAGAAATGAATGATGTAAATTAAAATCAACAAAAGTGTTCAGCATTAATATGACCAACAGTAAACTAGATCAATAATGAAGCTACTGTAGAAAACGCTAACCTACCTGAGAACCGATCAAAACATATTCATTTGGAATACGTGCTAGAATAAAATTCATAATGATCTTCACCTGTATAAAGTTGAAATAAAGTAATAAATATAAAACTGTTTCATTCACATTTTCCCCGCAAATGCCAACATATATATATATATATATATATATATATATATATATATATATATATATATATATATATATATATATATATATACCATTAGTGGAGACGATACATAAAGGTTCCCAAAATAATCCGCGAATTTTAATTCGGCAAATCGCAATTTCAAGGTGGCACTATGTGCATCTCGCGACCAGTCAGAGTGGCTTACGGCATTCCTATTAGTACTACTAGGTAAACGACAAAGGTATCGCAGTAGCATAAAAGCATCAATTGCACAGGTCACTTTTAGTCACATTTCAGACTTAATGAGTGGTTTTGTAGTTAATGATGAATCACCGGCAGCGCAATTAACACAACAGCTACAACGTGTTCTAAATAGTCTACGTGCGCAACCAACGAGAGAACAAAATCCACTTGTGTGTATTTACAAAGCGTTAAACACATCTGACCATCCCATGTCCGAATATACATTCTGCTGTCGACGTTGAAGCTGATGTATACCACACCTCATCCGATAATCAAGCACGGTCCTACGTTCTTCGTAATTGATTATAATAAATGTCCTTAACCAGCTTACATTGATCGTTAGAAGCCTGCATTGGAGTTCCGGAATAGGACACCAATTAGAACGGGTTGTGTTAATGAAAAAACAAGAGCCACCATTTCGTCAAGGGACAATGACTACCTCAGAGCATATGAAGCACGCCGTCACACAGATGGCGTGAATTTTGGCAGCGGGTAATGGAGCACAGCCATGTTTAGGGTCATTTTTTCTTGTATGTACAGATCACACTTTTCAGTTTAACAGTCATGTGTAATGATGTTAGTTATTTTATATTAGGAATATTCCTCAATTTCGTAAATTATGCCATTTTTCTATAATTGTCTTTTTCGTTTATTTAAATTACTATTACCAATCTTACTTAAACTCAGTTGGGGTGATTGGATGTCATCGTGAAAAGTGATTAAAACTTTTTTTAAAACATGGTTTTGATTATAAACAAATGTAATTTAAAAATTGTACATATAATGACCGGTGTTCAACATATAATTCATTCTAAAATCTGTATTCGTTTTTAATATTTTCATCGAATAGATAACTGACTAAACGAACATTGGTTGCGCGGGCGGTGATAAAATTTATTAAAATCAAGGTTGCGCTCTTGATATAAGCACCTGACCCATTAATTACTTACTACGTCAGTATAAACTAAGAATTGTATAGTGTAGAAAAGGTAAGAAAATTGACTAAACGGTTTGCGCCGGCATACACACACACACATATATATATATATATATATATATATATATATATATATATATATATATATATTTGTATTTATCAAATTAAAGTGTTATAATACATCAATTCTATATCTGCATATTTCTTTGAGAGAAAACAAAATTTTTCCACATACTGGTCTTTCAGACAATACCTGTATCACAGAAATTCAAAAAGATGTGCGCTAAAACCTTTTTACAGAAAGCGGCCATTCTCCTGACCAGGTACGGAATCATAAAACGCATATTGAGCATTCTATAGATCCTTGCCCGGTCTCGAGAACAAAAAAATATTTGTTTATTAAGCATAGCGCCGAGAAAGTCCCATTTTAATACGAAAACAATGATGCAAACAAATGGGGCATAGTTTAAGCCCTTCATTTCCATTGTATAAAGGGGTTTGGATTAGAATTTTAAACGACTCAATCCAAATTAAGCGTGTTAGCAGAAAGACTAGATCAGAAATAACGTGCAGCTGTGACTAATATTTCATAGATAGCGTGTAAACTCTCCGCTATCAGTTTATCAGAGTATTTATTACCAATAGTAATCATTATCACTCGGTGATGAATCACGATCACGGTCTGCAGATATGTTAACGGATCGAGAAGAGTCAAAATTGGTAGTAGAAGCGTGTGAACCATAAAAGGGGTCTGTGACACCAGACTGTGAAACAAATACAGCCGGAGACACCACGTTAGCTCCATCTGATGACATTATACCGCCTATTTCTGCTGGATTAGAATGCTGATGTTGCTGAACATGAGTCTGTGGTTGATTAATGTCATCATTTACAGTAAACCCAACCGACTGAGAGTTGCTGGAAGCTTGTAAATCGTCAAAATGATTTGCTAATTGCTGACCGTCTACACCTTGAGGTATAGAGTTTGCCGACATTATTACATCCGGAGGTCCAGTCTGTGTGTTATTCGCTCTGCGTTTAGTAGCACGATTTATCCGTCTGGGCTGTGGTTCTTGGACTTTAACGTGAAAGAAAATGATATTTGATATCAGCAAATATTTTAAACAGTGTTATAATTCAGTTATTTTATAAAAAAGTAGGCTTTAAATATCTTGAAACCAACTTACAATAACTTATTTTAAATTTGATTACAAGTTAAAAGAATTTTCTACCACGGCATAAGATTAAATCAGTAAAACATTTTTACCGAAAATATAGTTTGTATCATATAGCTGGCTCACCAAGTTAATTATTGTACTAAATATAATCCTTTAATGTACACAGTTCATGTGTTCTGTCTACCCGTCACTAGAAACCGAGGTTAAGCGCCAAATGAACGATTGGAATGTCAGTTATTTTTCTTTGCTGCCAAAGCAATAGCAAATAGGATAGAACTTTCATAGATATCCGCTTTCTGTTTATTCAAGTTCACTGCAAATTGAGCGTCAGGGGGAATTAACCAAAACCCACGAGCCAATCTTATTTATTCGGCAGCTAGCGACTGGTATAATTTATTCGCATGTATTTAAGAAACATAGATTGATTTGGTTACGCCACGTCCTTCGAATTTTTGCTGATGCACTCCGCTTGCACGATTGCATAAGCGATTCCGACAAGTGCTTATACATGAATAAGACGAGGGTAAAAACTTGATTGGCCTGTCACTTGTATCTAGCTTGAACCTAGACAATTGGCACTACGTAGCCATCCACATTTGACAGTCTATGATGGTTTCAAATTCAGCCAACTAGCTCCTCGCTTTATTGAAGCCCTCTGTGCATAAGATTTCGATCTGTATTTACATAAGTATGAATGTACGTAGTAGCATTAAAATGGGACTTTTGAACAGCAATTTAGAGGCCTAAAATTATATTTATGCTTTAAAAAAGTATTTGCATAAAAAGATTGAATGATTATCTAGTTGAACAAATTTTAGTTATCATATAAGCAAGCTAGGTATGTTATTTTGTCACGTTTTAAAAATAAAGTGTATTATAAGCACGCAGTTTAAATAGATTGCATTCAACAAATAATAGAACAGGAAAGAGCATTTACAACCTTCCATTACAATTATTTAATCAAGGTTGCGAGCTTAATTAAAATAATGGCTATCACAGCTCGTGCAATTAATGTTCGTTTAATTATTGCATTACAATTTTAAAAAATTCACATAGAACGTGAGAAATCAGTGCCAACAGGGCATGTTCCCTACAATTAAAGGTACTCAGAATGTTTGCAAAAACAACATTGTCTATTTTTTACCTGATTTTCGGATTGCGTACCGAAATATTTGAATCCACTGTCATCATGATTTTTGCATATATTTCGGGCTCCAATTACGGAGCCCTTTTTCAATGCCAAACACATCACACACTTTGTTGACAATCAATATGTCAAGTGGAAATATTAATTTAAACCGTCTCATTTATACTTGATTTTAGATCTCTTAAGCATAACGTTTTTTTTATAAAAATGTTAGGAAAGTGTATTTTAAATTGGTTTGTGTATGTGTCTACATGTATACACTCTTCGCAATGAGATTACAGTGATATAATGACAATTAATGACAACTCACTAGATAAGCGTACGTCATGCCTGTGTGTATGTGTTCCTGTTTGTTTTGAATTGAGGAGTAATCAGTTAATGCAAGTGTACACTCATCCCAGTGAAATTACAGCGATTTGGCAACATCTGACTATTCACTGGATAAGCGTGTTTGTGTGTATGTGCGTGAGCGTTTACTTAAAACAAAGAGCTAATCAGTTACATGTAATTACAGGCACGTGTAACGGTCATACAAGTAAAACTAAAATGATAACTATCATTTCCTAGCTGCACACGTCAGACCTATTTTACACTCACTTTTCTAAATGAAGTAATTACGAGTGGCATTTCGGTGAGGAGGGGGAATGACACTATTAAAAATTGCCGGATAAAGAAGATACTAGTAATAGTGCAAAGAAAATAAGATAAAATAAACCTTGCCATCATGTATAGATAAATGTATGTTAAAGGCGCTACACTAACAACAAGTAATCAAGGATGAAATAATCAAAATAAATTAGGCGATATTGAATTAATCAATCTCCACCTCTGTAAGTTAATATCAGTCCAGTGTTCTTATTCTTTTACTTGAGCGAGTTTCTGATTCTGATTCTGATTCGTGCAATCTTCGTTTTCTACCATTACTTAGTGCTGTATTCCAAATAGGACCTAGTGATTTTTCTACGGCTGTTTCATTCATTATGTCATTTCTCGATTTAATTTCGATGGATTCTCTAATCAGTCTAGTCGATCTGCTACGGCTACAAATTGATATACGTCTGCACCCATCCCAATTAATTGTGTGTCCTGTCTCTACTGTATGGCGTGCAAGATCTGATCTATTAACATGGGCATACTTGCATGCGGTTTTATGTTCCCTCTCTTCTAACCTTAATTGAGCGCATGGTTTCACCCACATACATCAAGTTACAGTCGTTACATGGAATTTCATATACTCCTGATGTGTCTAGCGGTTCTATTTTTTCCTTTTGGTTGGGAAGTATAATACCTAGTGTAAGGGTCTGTTTTAAAATAGTACGTATATTGTATTTTGATGCTACCATTTTTATTTTCCTACTTAGTTTAGAGTCAGGTATAACCATTACCCTCCGGTCATCTTTTAATTTATTTGACTTCACGTACTTCCAGTCATGATTAAATTTACTTATAACGCTCATTATAGTTGCTTCAATTAACTTTAGAGGATACCCATTAGCACTGAATATTTCTCGCAGTCTCCCTAATTCAATCTCTCTATGTTTATTATCTGTTAATCTTAAGCTTCTTATTATCATCGATTTTAAGATACCGATTTTCATTCTATATGGATGATTTGAATCGAAATTAAGAAGGATACCTGAGTAAGTATCCTTCCTATAAACATCCTGTTCTAGTTTTGTACCATTTCTAATTAACTTGACATCCAGAAATGGTAATTCGCCACATGATTCATTTTCAATTGTAAATTTAAGCTCGCTCACCTGATTTGCTATGTTTAAGAAATTTATCAGATGATCCTCCCCGTGATTCCAAATAACTAATATATCATCCAAATATCGTACATACAATTTAGGATTTAGGGGCGTTATATCTAAGAGAGTCTTCTCCATGTAATGCATGAAGATATTAGCTATTGGAACCGATAGTGGTTGCCCCATTGGAACACCTCTAATCTGCTTATAAAATGCATTCCTAAATTTAAAATAAGTTGAGGACATACATACGTACATCATCTCCATGACGTGTCTAATTGTCATTTTGCTTCCTTCCAATATTACTGGATGATCAACAAGGAAACGCTGAAAATAGTCTAGTGCTTTAGGTACTGGTATATTGGTGTACATTGACACCACATCTAAACTCGCCAATCTATCGTTTTCATTAAGTTCACATTTATCTACAATCTCAACCAAATGGTATGAATTCATCAAAGTATTGTCTAAGAAGTACGAATATTTCTTTATTCTATTACATAGAAACTTAGACATTTTATATGTTGGAGAATGTTGGACATTAACAATAATTCTCAAAGGGTTGTCTGGTTTATGTATCTTTACTAAACCGTACACTCTAGGAGCGACTGTATCTCTTTGTATGAGAGAGTTACCATGCGCTTGATCTAATTCTCCTTCAGCAATCATATTATTGACCAATAATTTAACTTCTCCTTGTAGCTTATCCGTAGGATCTTTATTAATTTTAGTGTATACCTCTATATTGTCTAGTTGTTCATACATTTTATCATTATAGTCAGATTGATTCATCAGAACCGTCGCTCCCCCTTTGTCTGCTTTCAAACATATCACACTGTTTGCTATTAACTCTTTCCTGAGACTTTTTATTTCATAATTTGGTTTATATTTTTCCTCTGTGTACGTTAGCACAGCTGCGGCTACGTCTAATTCAAACCTAACTTTATCCTTGTCTGAGAGGAATTGTGCTGTTTTAACAGCCTCAGTAATTATCTCATTTTTGGTGATTTCTCAATTTGGATAGCTGTATTCAGACCACGATTAAGCATTTCCAGCTGTTTCTCATTAAGATTTATTTTAGAGAGGTTTACCACTCGATTAGTTACAACAGGACACGTCCTAACTGTGGTCTGTCTATAGATGCCCAAATTTCCTAACTTTCTATCATGCCTAATGTGAACCTTTTTTATCTCCTTATTACGTGCGCCATCAGTAAAATCCTCTATACATTTAAAGTCATCCGCGTGCAAGAAGGAAAGTAACATAGATCTTATTTTAGTTTTCTCTCTAATTAGTTCATATTTGCGTTTCTCTAAATCGCTAATCAATGTATTCATTATGTTCAAAGTCAGTTCATGTTTAAGAGATCTACCTTTATCATTTAAATGAAATGGCAATTTAAATTTAAAACATTTAGGAATTACACAATGTTTTAAACATATTTTAATGAAACGAATATTTTCCACTTGCCTTACTAATTGTTTTTTTATGTGGTGATAGCGATTTTGCAACTTCACTGTTGTTGCACCGTATTTAGTACCTAAATAAGATTTAAAAGAAACATGTTGCGCGACAGGAAATAAACAATTAACCTGATTTTCGGATTGCGTACCGAAATATTTGAATCCACTGTCATCATGATTTTTGCATATATATGCATATATATGTGTAATTCCTAAATGTTTTAAATTTAAATTGCCATTTCATTTAAATGATAAAGGTAGATCTCTTAAACATGAACTGACTTTGAACATAATGAATACATTGATTAGCGATTTAGAGAAACGCAAATATGAACTAATTAGAGAGAAAACTAAAATAAGATCTATGTTACTTTCCTTCTTGCACGCGGATGACTTTAAATGTATAGAGGATTTTACTGATGGCGCACGTAATAAGGAGATAAAAAAGGTTCACATTAGGCATGATAGAAAGTTAGGAAATTTGGGCATCTATAGACAGACCACAGTTAGGACGTGTCCTGTTGTAACTAATCGAGTGGTAAACCTCTCTAAAATAAATCTTAATGAGAAACAGCTGGAAATGCTTAATCGTGGTCTGAATACAGCTATCCAAATTGAGAAATCACCAAAAAATGAGATAATTACTGAGGCTGTTAAAATAGCACAATTCCTCTCAGACAAGGATAAAGTTAGGTTTGAATTAGACGTAGCCGCAGCTGTGCTAACGTACACAGAGGAAAAATATAAACCAAATTATGAAATAAAAAGTCTCAGGAAAGAGTTAATAGCAAACAGTGTGATATGTTTGAAAGCAGACAAAGGGGGAGCGACGGTTCTGATGAATCAATCTGACTATAATGATAAAATGTATGAACAACTAGACAATATAGAGGTATACACTAAAATTAATAAAGATCCTACGGATAAGCTACAAGGAGAAGTTAAATTATTGGTCAATAATATGATTGCTGAAGGAGAATTAGATCAAGCGCATGGTAACTCTCTCATACAAAGAGATACAGTCGCTCCTAGAGTGTACGGTTTAGTAAAGATACATAAACCAGACAACCCTTTGAGAATTATTGTTAATGTCCAACATTCTCCAACATATAAAATGTCTAAGTTTCTATGTAATAGAATAAAGAAATATTCGTACTTCTTAGACAATACTTTGATGAATTCATACCATTTGGTTGAGATTGTAGATAAATGTGAACTTAATGAAAACGATAGATTGGCGAGTTTAGATGTGGTGTCAATGTACACCAATATACCAGTACCTAAAGCACTAGACTATTTTCAGCGTTTCCTTGTTGATCATCCAGTAATATTGGAAGGAAGCAAAATGACGATTAGACACGTCATGGAGATGATGTACGTATGTATGTCCTCAACTTATTTTAAATTTAGGAATGCATTTTATAAGCAGATTAGAGGTGTTCCAATGGGGCAACCACTATCGGTTCCAATAGCTAATATCTTCATGCATTACATGGAGAAGACTCTCTTAGATATAACGCCCCTAAATCCTAAATTGTATGTACGATATTTGGATGATATATTAGTTATTTGGAATCACGGGGAGGATCATCTGATAAATTTCTTAAACATAGCAAATCAGGTGAGCGAGCTTAAATTTACAATTGAAAATGAATCATGTGGCGAATTACCATTTCTGGATGTCAAGTTAATTAGAAATGGTACAAAACTAGAACGGGATGTTTATAGGAAGGATACTTACTCAGGTATCCTTCTTAATTTCGATTCAAATCATCCATATAGAATGAAAATCGGTATCTTAAAATCGATGATAATAAGAAGCTTAAGATTAACAGATAATAAACATAGAGAGATTGAATTAGGGAGACTGCGAGAAATATTCAGTGCTAATGGGTATCCTCTAAAGTTAATTGAAGCAACTATAATGAGCGTTATAAGTAAATTTAATCATGACTGGAAGTACGTGAAGTCAAATAAATTAAAAGATGACCGGAGGGTAATGGTTATACCTGACTCTAAACTAAGTAGGAAAATAAAAATGGTAGCATCAAAATACAATATACGTACTATTTTAAAACAGACCCTTACACTAGGTATTATACTTCCCAACCAAAAGGAAAAAATAGAACCGCTAGACACATCAGGAGTATATGAAATTCCATGTAACGACTGTAACTTGATGTATGTGGGTGAAACCATGCGCTCAATTAAGGTTAGAAGAGGGGAACATAAAACCGCATGCAAGTATGCCCATGTTAATAGATCAGATCTTGCACGCCATACAGTAGAGACAGGACACACAATTAATTGGGATGGGTGCAGACGTATATCAATTTGTAGCCGTAGCAGATCGACTAGACTGATTAGAGAATCCATCGAAATTAAATCGAGAAATGACATAATGAATGAAACAGCCGTAGAAAAATCACTAGGTCCTATTTGGAATACAGCACTAAATAATGGTAGAAAACGAAGATTGCACGAATCAGAATCAGAATCAGAAACTCGCTCAAGTAAAAGAATAAGAACACTGGACTGATATTAACTTACAGAGGTGGAGATTGATTAATTCAATATCGCCTAATTTATTTTGATTATTTCATCCTTGATTACTTGTTGTTAGTGTAGCGCCTTTAACATACATATTTATCTATACATGATGGCAAGGTTTATTTTATTTTATTTTCTTTGCACTATTACTAGTATCTTCTTTATCCGGCAATTTTTAATAGTGTCATTCCCCCTCCTCACCGAAATGCCACTCGTAATTACTTCATTTAGAAAAGTGAGTGTAAAATAGGTCTGACGTGTGCAGCTAGGAAATGACAGTTATCATTTTAGTTTTACTTGTATGACCGTTACACGTGCCTGTAATTACATGTAACTGATTAGCTCTTAGTTTTAAGTAAACGCTCACGCACATACACACAAACACGCTTATCCAGTGAATAGTCAGATGTTGCCAAATCGCTGTAATTTCACTGGGATAAGTGTACACTTGCATTAACTGATTACTCCTCAATTCAAAACAAACAGGAACACATACACACAGGCATGACGTACGCTTATCTAGTGAGTTGTCATTAATTGTCATTATATCACTGTAATCTCATTGCGAAGAGTGTATACATGTAGACACATACACAAACCAATTTAAAATACACTTTCCTAACATTTTTATAAAAAAACGTTATGCTTAAGAGATCTAAAATCAAGTATAAATGAGACGGTTTAAATTAATATTTCCACTTGACATATTGATTGTCAACTAAGTGTGTGATGTGTTTGGTATTGAAAAAGGGTTCCGTAATTGGAACCCGAAATATCTGCAAAAATCATGATGACAGTGGATTCAAATATTTCGGTACGCAATCCGAAAATCAGGTAAATTGTTTATTTCCTGTCGCGCAACATGTTTCTTTTAAATCTTATTGTCTATTTTTGTCACGCAGTTTCACGTGAAACCAGAAAGGCAATTATTGAAATGAAAAAAACTGGCAATGACAAAAAACAATAAACTTATCTATACATCCAATGGTTACTTTTAATGAATAGTAGGATGATCATTTTTCTTAATTCTGGTTAATGTTTAGCTATGGAAGCTAATTACTTCAGAACTTCTAAAACAGTTATTTAACTCACAGTTACAGTGAGCCAAAATTTAACACCAATCCCATTTTATATATATATATATATATATATATATATATATATAAATATATATATATATATATATATTTGGTGTGGTAAACTAAGTACTGTATAATTAATAAAAGGAGATTCATCCAGTAGACCTGTGGCGTCCTTATTGGGACACCTCAAGTAGTGTCCTTATTTGCTGAGAACAAGGCTCACACCAGGCCACATTTACTTCGGAGTCTGTGACTCAATACATTGCGTCATCCTTCTGCACAAATTTATAATTGGATGGGTATTGATATTAAGCTCGTAACCTTGATTTAAATACTTGTTAGAACCACCAACGTAATCAATAATTGTTTATTTATATAAGTTTCCAACTCAATGACATATCTCCAGTCTGCGTGGTGTATGTTCAATAATGACAGTTTTGGTGTGGCTCGTTTTGACTTTACGCCTAAAGAAGCGCCGCATAGGCTCCACCAGAAGGAAAGGATTACCAAACAAACAAGTTAGCATATAACAAAAATATATATATATATACGCTAAACAACAGCGCCCCATGAAAGCTATAAAAGATCATGGGCCCAGAGAAGGCTAATTCCGCTGTTATGACATGAAGGAATCATTGCATTTCAAATTAAAATGGCAAACAATTTTGATTCGAATAAACAGCTGGATTTAAACCAAGTTCTAACAATGCAACACAATTCATGGAAGTGAGATGTTTATCTGCCATAAAGACAGCAGACAATGGAACAAAAAACAGCTTTCCTAAAGGACAATGGACAATAAGATGTTGCATATTTAGTCGTAATATCTAACGCAATTAAGTAAACAGCCTTAATAACATAAAGTACGTACTTTTAAAGAAAACTAAATCCCATGATTAAATGCATAGTTTCGAATATTCGTACGCAAATGTGTTTAGTATGCATAATCAGAAACGCTCGATTTTTCAATAATTTATATGAGATTACATTTAAAATAGATAAGAAATCGAACAAATTAGTTAAACATAAACAGAAAAATGCCATCTAAATTCCGCCTTATGCGAAACTGTCTAATGTAAAAGCTAAATTTCTTTAGACTGGCGTTGAAATCTGCTCAATTAATATTTCCACACTTTGAAAACAATGCTTTAAACCATGTTTGCGAGCTTGATGTAAATACCAATCCATGATCATCAACAGAGTACGACGGCAAACCCAATGAATATATATCGAAAGCAAAACTAGATATGAGGCTCTCACCTCTAGTCTCGCATACATTTTACTTGACTGGAAATGTCGGCTGCACAATTACTATGCAGTCATGAACATTAACAGTTTTCAGATTTGGCCATATATATATATATATATATATATATATATATATATATATATATATATATATATATATAATTAGGAAAACAGAACACATTAATAACAAAGTGGATAAAGGCCATTTATTTCGTGAATACTAATCATCTCTTATACAATCATACATATTTATACATTTTGGGTTTTCAATTGATTATGCTAGTGGTAACAAATCTGACTCGTTTTTACTTCTGTTTCTTGTTTTGGCTAGTTGATGAGTGTGTATGCGTTTGTGGTTGTGTGTATGCGGTATCCTCTCTAGTACGAATCTGCCGTGGTCTGATGTTGAAATCAATGAAACGCTCTGGGTAGTTGTTCATTAGCAAAATTTTCCTGAGGTAGCCCAGTTTTTCCTCAATCTTGTGTTCAGAGCAGATCTTCCTGATTCTGTTTGCTAGGTTGTTTACTAAGTTTCTTCTGTGAGTTTTGATCTAATCTCGGAGTCAGCCATCGATGTTAGAACGTGTTTTTCCATCTTTTTCAAAATTGCATTAATTCTTGATTCGATGTTCGTTGAATCATCTTTCTGTTTGATTTCATGCTTAAATTTAGATTGATCATTTATTATATCGTTCATGGACTTGCTATAAGCGTCGGCTTCAAGTATAACAATTCATGATCCTTTGTCGGGTGTGGCAAGTCGTACGGATTTGTCTGATTGTAGTTTTCTGAGTTCGTCTATGTGCTGTTTTGTGATGATTTGGCTGCCTTTGAATTCCTTCTTGTATTGTTCTAGTGCGCTTACTATCTCAGCTTTCAGTCCTTGTCCATTGAATGCATGTGGGGCGATGTCTCTCGTTAAGTCATTGTAGAAATTTTCCGTTTCAGCCTGAATGTCAATAATGACACTGGCCATACATAGAAAATCCACTTTCCCCGAACAATACATTCACTACAACAGTAGTGTGCCAAAATCCCACAAAAGAAACTTAGTAAACAACCTAGCAAACAGAATCAGGAAGATCTGCTCTGAACACAAGATTGAGGAAGAACTGGGCTACCTCACGAAAATTTTGCTAATGAACAACTACAACATCAGACCACGGCAGATTCGTACTAGAGAGGATACCGTCAAGCAGGTTTTCCTAAACTTACCATTTAGAGGCGACGTACCAGCCTCAATAATTGCACGGCGGCTGAATAGAATAACTAAGGACAACTTTCCCAGTGTTAAAGTTAATATGACATTTAGTACACAGAGAATCATGAGGTTGGATGCCAAAGATCAATTGCCAATTCTCCCCAAATCATTCATAGTCTACAAATTCTCATGTTTGTGCAGTAGCACATATATCGGACGTACGAAGAAGCAATTAATAAGCGGAATCCAGCAACATTTGCCACATAAATTGATTAACAAAGGCTTGGCACCGTCAGGAAAATCAGCTATTTCCGATCATATATTGGCAACGGGGTACCCTGTCAATTCGACCAATTTCACAATTCTACATAAAGCAAAATCAGAAAAATTATTATTTATTTATGAATCCCTTCACATAAAACAACAAGCACCTGACCTTAATATTCAAAAGTTTCATCACCATGATATTCTTATCGACTGGCCAAGAATAACAAAATTCAACAACAATCTACTAGTATCCAGTCAAGAACAAACAGGCCCTCGACTGGAATCAACAAACATACAATCGGATTGGCAACAAACTGAATTGGAAATAACAGAGGCGAATACGATGACAGAAGTCTCCAAACAATGTGAGCGTTTAACACTGCAATCCACACTGGCGCTGTTACCATGTGGAAATAACAACTTTGCGCAACAAGGTGAAACGATCAACTACACTGGGAAAAATAGCACTTGTATATGTAACAGTGAACGATGCGCACAAATGGTTAATTCTCAAGCCATCAAAACAATAATGACCAGATTTCAGAAATCACTTTGCAATACTGCGAGAATGACCTTTACATGCAAACACGCATACACACTCACCAACTAGCCAAAACAAGAAACAGAAGTAAAAACGAGTCAGATTTGTTACCACTAGCATAATCAATTGAAAACCCAAAATGTATAAATATGTATGATTGTATAAGAGATGATTAGTATTCACGAAATAAATGGCCTTTATCCACTTTGTTATTTATGTGTTATGTTTTCCTAATTATAATTATACTGTGTTTAATTAAAAAGGCATGGACATTATAAATATACATAGACGAATTAGGTTTTCGAAAGTTGTGCAAGATATATAACACACAGGGCCAATAAGAAACGCCATTTAAAGATACTTTTAATGTTTGCCGATAACATGGTATGATTAGGCCCATATTCTTCCAAGATCAATATAGATTGAGAGAACTAGTCGATGCAAAGCTCAGGGCACTACAAATATATCATACCCGCCAACCAAATAGACGTCCAGCATTGATGAAATGGCGGTATATTTCGGTATATTTTTTAATGTACAAAATTGAAGAACGAACCTGAAACATGTGCATTGTTTAAAAGTGGAGATGGATGCTGAATTCGAGTGTTTACAGAAAGGCCATCATTTGAACTGTTGTAGAAATGCGCTGAAGGTGGAGCACCTGTAGAAGTCTGTGAAAATGTCTTGCTGACGGCAGTTCCTGTGTTTATTTCTGAGTCAGGTTGAGTAATACGAAGACCAGCGACGCCCATCTTAGTGGTATTAACCAGGTCGCGTTTAATACGGCGCCTTTTTCCTTGGATGTCACGACGATGCTTAAAATGCAAACAGAGAAACTGTAAAGGAATTGTGCCAAGATTTTTTAAAAAATTTATAAATCAATGCATAAATTTATATCAATTTAGAACAAACCTGGCTCCGTTAGAACCATTGGCTCTGTGACAAAAAAGAAAGCATGGTGTTGACTATAATAATTATTAGTAAATTCAATAATTAATCAGATGCAAAAGTGGACTATTTAATGTACACCGGCTGGGCGCAATTAAATATAAATGCAGATAAATCTGCAAATACGTAGAATTAAGAGTTTCTTTGAAAAATAAATATGATTTTTTATTAGAAAGAGGTAATAAAAAACAAACATCCCGAAATTTTTTTATAATACGTAACGATTAACAAACAAATTACATACTGAAACATTTTAAATCTCTGAAAAGTGATTTAAATAGATAACTTTTGTCTTCTTCACGGGTGATTTCATTTTATGTGTTCTATATAATTTAGGACAGATACATCCGACAAATATAGTCATATATCGCAAAAATGGTCCCAGAGCTCCGACTGGATAAAACAGCTTGATTGAATTATAAGAAAGTTAAAACGTTATAAAAGCAGACTCAAAAATACGGAGAAAAAATTGGGTAATGATAGAAACCCTTACGTTTCGTGTTTAAACTACAGAAAATAAAGTAGAGATTAAATTGATTCTACATAATATGATATTAAATTAGGGCCCATTCAACATTACTTCCTATATTCAGAATAACTGGTAAGCCTTTAAATTACCTGAATCATTTGCGCGAAGTCAATTCGATAGATAAAACCGGCGATAGACAATTCACATTCTGTTAGTCCTGCACGATAAGCGTTCTCTATTTCCGCTGCTGTTCGTACTTCGTATTGCCACCAACCTCCACCTCGACCACCCTCATAGTACCATGTGTAATCCAATGGTTTATCAGTCTCATTTTCTTGACTACACATTTTGTTCTTTGTAGTGTTCATCGGTGGACTATGATGCGACTATGAAATTAATAATTTACAAAATAGGAATACTAAAAACGATACAACTTAAAGAAAGAAGCTTATTACCAAATGTAGATATGTTAATTTGTTACCAAAAGTGGGAACGCAATACGGTTATAAAAAAGCTTTCATTAATCAATTTTCCCACACGACCTGCTTTATCCGTTAAAATCTAGTATGTATAAAATCCACAACATTATGTATTATGTGTTGCGCATCTAGTAACAAATAAGTTTAATTAGGACCAGAAGGATACATCAAAGTCAGTATGAACGGAAAGTATAATCTCGTGCACATTTGTTTAGTGCCTACTGGCGACTCAACAGTGGGAGCCGGTACTGCGCCCTTTACTCACTATGTATCTATGTGAGGAATGTGGGAAAATACGACAGTCTAATCTCCTATAAGATCTCTACAGTTGCATATATATATATATATATATATATATATATATATATATATATATATATATATATATATCGAGTGGTGAGGGACACCACTTGTACCAAATTCCCAAGAAACTCCATGAAATGTGGAGCCGGCTTATCCTCCAAAAGGAGTCAGCCGCAGTAAAGTATATATATATATATATATATATATATATATATATATATATATATATATACTGCCACAAGCAGTATCTAACTGTTATAAATCCACAACATTGCTGAAGTCGCAGAAAATTTCAGGCTAATCTCAATGGGATAAGCACATTATGTAATATCAAAATTGGTAGTAAACCAAGGAAGAGGTAGGCCAACGTGCTCGAGACTGGCATTTATATGTACAATAGCAACAACTTGATCATCGTATATTTATTACGCCATTTAACGGCATTGCTGCTATAATTCCATGTTAAATGTTTCTTGAAGGAACTTCTTTGTTGCGAACCTGGATTAATTGAAATTACCTGATCTGTGTTTTGACTAACGCAGCTTTCATTGTTCCAGTAATTTTCTTTTTGTAAAATGTGTACTAGATGAAAAGGATAGATTAGTAAGCTTAGATGTAGTATCTATGTACACAAATATACCGGTACCTGAGGCTCTGGATTGTTTTAGACGCTTCCTAGTTGATCACACATTAATATTAGAAGGAAGCAAAATGACGTTAGGACACGTCATGGAGATGATGTGTATTTGTATGTCCTCCACTTATTTTAAATTTCGGAATGAATTTTATAAAAAAATTAGAGGCGTTCCAATGGGAAAACCTTTGTCGGTACCAATAGCTAATATCTTTATGCATTATTTGGGGAGTAAGCTGTTGGATAAGACTCCATTGAAACCAAAAGTATACCTACGTTTCTTGGATGATATATTACTGATCTGGAACCATGGTGATAATGAATTGGTAAATTTCTTAAATTTAGCTAATCGAATTAGCGAATTGCAATTTACCTTAGAAAGGGAATTATCAAGTGAATTACCATTTTTGGATGCCAAATTAATTATAAATGATCGGAAATTGGGAAGAGATATTTGTAGGAAGGATGCTTATTCAGGAATCCTTCTCAATTTCAAGTCCAATCACCCGTATCGTATGAAAGTCGGTATCTTAAAGTCATTAATATTAAGAAGTCTCAAATTAACAGATATAAAGCATAGGAAGTTAGAATTAGGTAGACTACGCGATATATTCAAGACTAATAGTTACCCTCCTCATTTAATAGATGCAACAATGACGGACGTGGTGAAGAAATTTAATCATAGTTTTAGATACATAAAAGCGGATAAGGAGAAGGAAGAGCGGAAGGTCATGGTATTACCGGACTCTATATTAAGTAGGAAAGTGAAATCATTAGCTTTAAAATAAAATATAAGGACCGTTTTAAAACAGTCCCTTACACTTGGCACTATACTCCCTAACCAAAAAGACAAGATTGAACCCTTAGACATTTCAGGAGTGTATGAGATCCCATGCAATGATTGTAGTCGCAAGTATGTTGGTGAGACCATGCGCCCAATAAAAGTAAGAAGAGGTGAACATAAAACTGCGTGTAAGTACGGACACATTGCTATATCAGATCTTGCTCGTCGTGTAGTGGAGAATGGGCATACTATTAACTGAGAGGAATGCAAACGTATAGCAATATGTAGTCGTAATAGGGTGACGAGATTGATTAGGGAATCTATAGAAATTAAATCTAGAGATAATATTATGAATGAAACAGCTGTTGAAAAATCTTTAGGTCCGATTTGGAATACTGCATTAGCTAATGGAAGGAAAAGACGATTGCATGAATTGGTAACTGAAGCTAGCTCCAGTAAAAGATTAAGAACATCAGATTAAGATTGACTAATTAGTGGGCTTTTATTCAAGAAATGAATAATCAATTATTATGAATATAGTCTTCAAAATTTCATCTCTAACTATTCGTTTGATTTTAAAACAATTAGTGATTTTAACCCTAATTTTCTGTTTTGCACCCCCACCCTACCTATTGAAATTTTTCTAATAATACAATATTTATAAGTAATATTAAGTCTGACGCGTGCAAAGGGTAAATTAATGTCAATTGACTGTAGTTTCATTTAGATGTACGTACATGTGTATCAAAAATAATTTAACTAAGTTTTTTAGTTATGCATACACATACACATGCACATGCGTGGCGTGCGCCAATAACTGTTATTAACTTGTCTATTTTGAGTACAACCTAGTGGTTTGAATTGTAATTTAACATGTGCAATAGTCTTTCGGACTTCTGGTTTTATCACTCATGGCATGTTTTTATGACGAGTGTTTCTGAATTATGGGTCTCCCCCATCTCAGTTACGTCATTTACATTGAGTGTGTAAAACGAATAGTTATCGCATGCAACTGATGAAATTATTATTCAGCCACTCTGGTCTAAATTAGTTATGATGAAAACAACGGCTAGGAAAATGCAGACGCACACATGTGACACGCGAATATCTAATGAAAGGTCAGTCTGAGGTATATAAATATTATGACTAGAGGAAATAACGCGCTTGCTTCATTTTTTTCGTGAAATGCAACTGATGAAGGTAAAGTAGGTCGAAATATTTTACAAAAAGAAAATTATTGGAACAATGAAAGCTGCGTTAGTCAAAACGCAGATCAGGTAACTTGATCGTCGCACTGTATCTTCAATAAACGAGGTTTAAATCTTTAGGAAAACAAGATAAAATGGGAAAGACAGGCAATTTCTACTATTATAGGCGTTGGAAATAAAAGAAAAATTTTTTAAATTCCGTGAACATATGAATGTAATAAGATTTACGTATACACGTATGTATGTACGTATGTATGTAGGTATGCATGTATGTATGTATGTATGTATGTATGTATGTATGTATGTATGTATGTATGTATGTATGTATGTATGTATGTATGTATGTATGTATGTATGTATGTATGTATGTATGTATGTATGTATGTATGTATGTATGTATGTATGTATGTATGTATGTATGTATGTATGTATGTATGTATGTATGTATGTATGTATGTATGTATGTATGTATGTATGTATGTATGTATGTATGTATGTATGTATGTATGTATGTATGTATGTATGTATGTATGTATGTATGTATGTATGTATGTATGTATGTATGTATGTATGTATGTATGTATGTATGTATGTATGTATGTATGTATGTATGTATGTATGTATGTATGTATGTATGTATGTATGTATGTATGTATGTATGTATGTATGTATGTATGTATGTATGTATGTATGTATGTATGTATGTATGTATGTATGTATGTATGTATGTATGTATGTATGTATGTATGTATGTATGTATGTATGTATGTATGTATGTATGTATGTATGTATGTATGTATGTATGTATGTATGTATGTATGTATGTATGTATGTATGTATGTATGTATGTATGTATGTATGTATGTATGTATGTATGTATGTATGTATGTATGTATGTATGTATGTATGTATGTATGTATGTATGCGTATATATATGCATGGATAGCGTATTTATGTATGCGTGTGTGTACGTGTGAATGTATGTCTGTAGTATTGTAGTTGCGTGTATGTACGTGTGTGTATGCACGAATGCATGCCTATAATTTATCGTTCAATGTTAAAGTGTTGGGTAACTAAGTTAATATTTGATAGATGTAATAAAATAAGACAAACTAGCCAAATATTATAAAAAAATTGTCATACCACAGAATACTTTTTTATTCATGAACTACTAATGTTTATTTGTTCTTTATTTGATCTCACTAATTTATTTTAATCAACATATCAGAAAATTTAACAGTGAACAAAAAAAGATTACACAGCTGTGAAAACCAACCCTAAAAGATGGGCTAAACATAAAGTTTCAAACCTACCATTAATGTATGGAGGTTATATACATAGAAATGATAAACACATGTAATAACAAAGAGTATGTATATTTTTGATAATGGCAGGTTTATTTTGTGAATACACCTCTACACATTATGATCTTTCAGTTACATAAATCACGGGTTTTCATTTAATTAATTGAGTGAGAACTGGTCTGATTTTCCGTCTGACTTCTATTTTTTGTCGATGGTTATTTGTGTGCTGATTTGTGAACACGTCTAGGTATGTGTTTGTGAGCGTGTCAGAGTGCGAGTGGGATCAGTCTTTTATTTGTTACAAAGTGATGCTTGAGAACAGGTTATTCTTGTATTGATGAATTGAGTTGTGATCAGACCACGTCCAATTCGTACTACAGAGGATACCAAAAATAAACTGTTTTCTTAAACTTAACGTCTAGAGACGATCTACTTCACTAAGCACATACACGGCGGTCAAATTTAATCTCTACGGCAAATTTTCCTGATGCATATGTTAACATTACTTCCACAGAGTATAACTGGAGGTCACATAAAGAGAGAGAAAGAGGGAGAATTCAATGAAGTGATTGGATAAAAATAGTGATTTAAAAGAAATGGTTTATCAGAATATTTCATAAGAGGATCCCTCATTTTGTAGAAGCATGTGCAGATAAAATTAAAATAAGAAATTAATATGAAAAGAGTCAAGAATAAAATATTTTATCCAAAGAAATTGGTTAAAATGTATAGAGCTAATTGAAAAAATTTCAAGGCCCATACTCTCAGATGGAGTAATCTTATTCAAAGTCTTGGTCTCTCAATAATTGTCACTATTAAGTCTTATGCAACTAACCCACATTATCAGCTGCATTGCGGATGTTGCCTTGTCTTAAAGTCGACATGGTCATGGTGGTAATATGTAGATGTATATTTTGCCTCATTTCTGTGTTTTCTAGGTAAACATTCTCACAGTAACTAGACCCTCTCCTTTAATTATTTGTTTGCCTAAAAATTACTTTTATAACTACTATTGCTTATTCGTTCGCTTTCTTTTCTTACGGTTATATGGCAGTTATCACATTTCGCGGTAAGCATGATATCATTCAATTCAATATATAACAGTTAAATACTGTTTGTTGCGGAGAACTAATATATTGGAAAGTATGTATTAGGTGTTGCGAACCTAGTAACAAATTAGTTCAGTTGTGACCAGAAGGATAAACCAAAGGCAGCATGAAAGGAAAGTATAATCACATGCACATGCACTATTGCAGGTTTACACATTCGTCTAGGAGATTGTACCGACCTAATAACCCACATTCTTCACCCAAATATAGTTTACAAGGCGTAATACCGGCTCCTACTGATGAGTCGCCAGTAAGCACGAAACGAATGTGCATGAGATTATACCGTCCGTTCATGCTGTCTTTGGTTTATCCTTCTGGTCACAACTGAACTAATTTGTTACTAGCTTCGCAACACCCAATAAATACTTGTGTATATATATATTGGTTCTCCGCAACAAACAGTATTTAACGGTTACATTCTTATTGACAATAAAACAATAATTTATTGCGCGAGTGGTGGTAACAATGCTTTAAATCAAGTTTGCTAGCTTGAAGTAAACACCAATCCCATTGTATTTAACCAGTCGTCGAACAACATAACAAAACTACCGCCAGCCACAACGCACTGACGCGTTTCGACCTCCCATCATCATCATCAGAGTACGACGGCAAACTGACTATCGAAGATCAAACCGCATTGAATATATATGTAAATCAAATTTAGATAGGCGGCTCTCATCTATAGCAGTCTCGCATACATTGAACTTGACTGAAAATGTCGGCTGCACAATTTCTATGCAGTCACGAACATTAACTGTTTGCCGCTTTCGCCACATATACATATATAGGCAATAAAATTTAAACAATAATTGATTGCGCGGGTGGTGGTGACAATTCTTTAAATCAAGCTCGCAAACTTGATTTAAAGAATTCTTATTGACAGTTTGTCATGTATTTGCCAGATTCATTTTGCAATCGAGGCACACCCACTGAGAAGTCTTTCAATCAACCGCAGCGCCAACTCTGCCGCACACTACACTATATATATATATATATATATATATATATATATATATATATATATATATATAGGTAGATATAGATCTTCAGGGCGTAAAATTATTTCAATCATAACCAATCGTGTAGCGAATATTTCAAAACTCAAATTTCAACGCAAATCAGATAAATTTCTCAATTGTGATAGCACCACGACGATTCAGATTGAAAGATCGCCAAGAAATTAGAATACGAAGATCATTAAACATCGCAGGTGCCTTCAGAAAAAATTAAGACTACATTTGAATCAGATACAATTATGATTCAGTTAACACATGAAGACAAGAAAAACTGACCTAATTGTGAAACCAATTGTTTCAAGAAAGAATTAATAAAAATCAATGATTTCTGTACTGATGACTCTATACGAAATAAGCGATAAGAGGTATAAACAAGTATATAATAGAAAGTATACACTAAAATAAATTAAGACCTTACTAACAAATTAAACGGAGAAGTGAAACTATTGATAAATAAAACGATTACAAACAAAGAATTGGATCAGGCACATGATAACTCCCTCATATAAAGAGATACATTCGCGTATAGAATACACAATATAGATGCACAAACCAGGAAACCCGTTAAGAATTATTTTTAATGCCCAACACTCTCCAACATGAAAAGTGTCCAAGTTTCAGCGAATAAGTAAAATCTCGTACTTACTAGATCATACATTGATGAAATTCTTCCATCTAGTTGAGATAGTCCATAAATATGATTAAGATGAAAGTGACAGATTGGTGAACTGGGGTGTTATATCCACGCACAAAAATATACCGGTTATCAGAGCACTGGAATGCATTCGGCGTTACCTGGTTGATCACGCGTTAATATTAGAATGCATTAAAATATCGATTAAACATATTATTAAGATATTGAATAGATTAAACCATTTAAAAAATCATCGATTGCGCGGGTAGTGATAAAAATTCCTCAAATGAAGTTTGCGAGCTTGTTATAGACACCAATTCCATTATATCTAGCAAAATAACTGTCAGTCATAAGAACTGGCGTGTTTATAATGTTCACGATCAACATCAGAGCGGGGACAACCCGCAATACACATATAAAAAGCAAAATAAGATATGCGGCTTACATAAATTTGTCTCGGAAACAATGTGCACGACCGGAACTGGCTGCTGCATTTCATAGCAGGCAAGAAAATTAACCTTTGCAGCTCTCGCTACACGTTAATAAGTTACACAATTCTTGAAATCAAGTTTGCGAGCATGATGAAACACACTAATCCCATTGTATTTAGCCAGTAACACAACAACAAGACAAACGGTCAATATAGACGAAATTGAATAAATTACCCTATGACAGTACCTGTTGCGTAATACGGTGTTAACGTGAGCTGATGAAAATAGTCGAAATCTGGATATCGAATATCAAGTGTTAATCCGCAAACCATGAAAGACAAATATGGACTTTTTAAGTTTAATTTATAAATCGCAAACAAAATTTAGAAGAATTCCCAATGAAGGAAAATCGTTGTTCATCAAGATGATTTTATCATTCGTATGTATTTATGACTCATAAAGTGATGCTGGTTTGTCTAAAGCTTTCTCATACCGTGAACACCAGTAAAGAAAGGTAAGAAGAACGGGCTTACTACCACACTAAGAACGGGCTATACATTGCCCAATTACAACAGTTTCATAAATATTAAATTCACTAATTTTGTCAACGTGAAACTTTAGTATACTATAATGGCGTAATATTACATTATAACTGTAGTCAAGACCAACCATTCAAAAATATTGGAGACGTGAACTCCACCTCAAATAAGCCTGCATGTGTTTTCCAGCTAGGTCAATTCAGAATTGCTTGACAGGGAGTTTAGAAATTCCGTTTAAGCATTACCGACGAAAACAAATTACTGTCGGTAAATCTCTTTTATTAACGGCACACTTGGCATCAAATTTGAATACCTACTGCAAGTGAGTTAATAAAATGTTGCCATTTGTACTAATAAATCAAAATACGATGTGGAAACACAGAGTTTATCAAAAAGCACCCTATTATAGTCCTGTGCTTTCATTGTTAAAGAACTTCTTCCAAATTCATTAAAACACGGAAACTTGTAACCCTCAGCGGTAGACAAGTATTGTTGATCGTTATTTAAAAAATCATAATATCTAACTAAATTTTTCCTAGGACTCTCATTATAGTGATAATCAAAACCAATCCGATAGGTTATAAACCTAAGAAACAGTTTAGAGAAACCATATGCTATCTTTGGTATTGTATGTGCTACTTATAGAAGAAGGCATGACAGACAATAAATAAAATTCTGACAGTTGTTATTAAAATGAGTTTTATACAGAATGTTATTGATTGAACGTATAATACGATCATCCTTGTAATTGAAACATACTCATGCCTTCACCTATAGATCAGATACCATTATTCGCGATATCGATCACTTGATCATGGTTCATTGAACTAGCACTATCCAAGAGAGAATGGGGAAAACTTGCGGGAGTCTAGCAAGAAAAAAGATTCTGTGGAGGTCTGGTTAATTCTTCTTTAATACATAAGTTCCTCCTGGATCGACCATGCTGAAGATTTAGGTCTCCGTTTATGTATACACGGAGATAAAATAGTTTAAAATAAATATGATATAATTTATCATGTCTTCTCATTAAGAATAGACTGCAATGGTTTTTGCGTGTTCAGAAGCCATTTAAAAAATTGTTTTCCAATTTAAAAATCAAATTGGACACCATGTGGTTCCAATAGAGAGATTTCTCAATAGACGCCATTTCCCCTATCGAAATTCAATATCTATAGAAACCAAAATAAAGTTCATTTCATAAATGCTGTCATATGTTAAAGTTGGTGCTATGCGATCAAGACTCAACCAAGCTCCGCCTATAATATTTTAAGACCTAACCTGTAAAAAATTTTCCTGTTTTCACACTATACGAAAAAAATGCAAATTATGTAACTCAATATATTTAAACTAATCAAATTTAAAAAACTTACATTGGCCTTTTGATGTGCGAGTGCAGACCCACCAACCGCATCTGATTTTTTCTCCATATTTGAATCATTTCCAGTAAATATATCCGCACCAAGCTGACGAAATTCACTTAGACAGTTTGTGAAAGCTGATTAACAAAACGTATGACATTTTATTAAATAATATTTTTAAAATGTATTCAATAAAAATACCAAATGAAAAATTTTTCGCTATAAAAGAAGGAATAAAATTGTGTACCAAAGATTTTGGGTCAGCAGATAGTTGGTAAGTTGTCTAAGAGAATAAAAATAAATGCAAACCATCTATCTCCACTAGATATTGGCGGCATAATGTATTTCAAAGCTGCTACACAATCACGAATAAAGCAATAAAATAATTATTTCATACTGCAACGTCCATCTTACCGCAGTCGTCTTTGTCGAATTAAAGGATGCATTTGATTCAACGGATACCACTATAATATTGGATGTTCCACTCAGAAATAGTAAGCCCTCCAAAATTTGTCAATATTAGACGAGCGCTCTACACAAAAAATTATGTCGCGTAAAGATCCACAATGAATCTCTTAGAGAGACACTGAATATTTATTTAAGTCAAGGTTCCAATCATGATATAAACACCACTCCCACTATATGCAACCATTAGTCACTATAAACTTAGCATTGTACAACGCAGAAAAAAGTCATTCAATAGGTCGGTTTAGTCCTAATTGGGAACTATTCACACACTATGCAGAATATGTCGCGGGCAGAGTTCAAACCTGAACACGCCTGCTGCGGAATGTGTTGCGCAAACAACTGAGCCACCCTGCTACACGCAATGCACAATTTTCAGTCGAATACCAACTAATGTTTCTTGTTTAGCCTTTTCTTTAAGTGGAGCCTATACCACATCCCTTTAAACCTCACGATCCATCTAACCACCCACAATTTTTTATTATAGAACAGAAACCACACTATCTCGTAAAGAGGAAATAACTTGAGCATTTATATAACTAAACGAAAATTTGTTGCGCGGGCGGTGATAATCTTTTAAATTAAGGTTGTGATCTTGACGTTAACACCACTTCTATTATATGCTAAAATAAGTCAGTGTAAGCTAATCATATTACAATAAATAAAAAGCAATTCATCCAAAAGACCAATTTCGTCCTTATTTGGAAATCTTCACGTACTATCTAGAATACGCCTTGGACACTCAGCTAGCCTGTGGCAAGCTACTATGCCCAGGTTCGAGATCTGTTTGCAGTAAATTCTGAGAAGTACGAGAAGAGTTCATAACTAGGAAAAACATGTCTACTAGATGAATTTGGTGTTGCGAACCTAGTAACAATTTAGTTGAGTTGTGACCAGAAGGATAAACCAAAGGCAGCATGAACGGAAAGTATAATCTCATGCACATTCGTTTCGGTATTACGCTCTTTAACCACTATATATTTTGGTGAGGAATGTGGGATAATAGGACGGTACAATCTCCTAGAGGAATGTGTAAACCTGAAGTAGTGAAGCTAACAACATATAAAGTCTCGACAATGCGACTTCAACGCTAACTCTCATAATATATATATACATATATATATATATATATATATATATATATATATATATATATATATATATATATATATATACATATATATACCAAGACTGTAAAGGAGACTAACACTATGGCTACTGTGTCAGTAACCGATACCAACATTATAGTACCGAAAATGTACATGGTAATAACACTATGGTAGCCTAGTAGGTACATGGTACTAATATGACGGATATACTGGATTTACTGGTGTTCAGAAGTATTTGTAATTCTCAATTTCGCTGAACGATATCATACATTGAAATCCAACAAGTTGGTACAATGTACTGACTAGGCTACCATATTGTTAGTACCATGTAACTTCCGGTTCATAATGTTGGTATCGGTTACTGACACAATAGCCATTGTGTTAGTATCCTTTACAGACTCGGTATATATATAATACAGAGTGAGTTAGCGTTGAAGTCGCATTTTCGAGACTTTACATGATGTTAGCTTCAATACTGCTGGTTTACATATTCGTCTAGGATATTGGACTTTCCTATTATCCAACATTCCTCACCAAAATATATAGTGGTTAAAGGGCGTAATACCGGCTCCCAGAGATAAATCACCAGTAAGCAGGGAACGAATGTGCATAAGATTATACTTTCCGTTCATGCTGCCTTTGGTCCAACATGTTGGTACCATGTACCGACTCGGCTACCATAGTGTTAGTACTATGTATCTTTCGGTTCATAATGCTGGTATCAGTTACTGACACAATAGCCATTGTGTTAGTATCCTTTACAGACTCGGTATATATATATATATATATATATATATATATATATATATATATATATATATTATATCAGAGTGAGTTAGCGTTGAAGTCACATTGTCGAGACTTTACATGATGTTAGCTTCACTACTGCAAGTTTACATATTCGTCTAGGAGATTGGACTTTCCTATTATCCCGAATTCCTCACCCAAATATATAGTGGTTAAAGGGCGTAATACCGGCTCCAGTAAGCAGGAAACGAATGTGCATGAGATTATACTTTCTGTTCATGCTGCCTTTGGTTTATCCATCTGGTCACAACTAAACTAATTTGTTACTAGGTTCGCAACACCTAATACATACTTGCATATATATTAGTTCTCCGGAACAAACAGTATTTAACTGTTATATACTGAATGAATTGTATATATATATATATATATATATATATATATATATATATATATATATATGCAATGGCACTGGTGTTAAAATCAAGATAGCTAACTTGATTTCTTAACTTCTCACCGCCCACGAAAGCAATATTCGTTTTATTCTATAAATGTTCATATCAATAACACTTACCCAGGTCGAGTGTTGTCTGTTCTTTGATGACAGTTTTTGTGTGGTTAGGTGGAACTTCGGTCCAAAGAGATGTCGTATAGGTTCCACATTAAAGGAGGACTAACCAAGAAACATTATTTAATATACGATTGAAATTTTGTGAAGGTTCCGACAGGGTGGCTCGTTATTAGAGCAACGGATTCCAAAGCAGACGCGCAAAGGTTCGAGCCCTATCTGCAGAAAATTATGGACAGTATATGAAGAGTTCCCTTCGAATTGCCCTTTTTACGTTGTACAACACAGCATATACTGACTAGTATATATATATATATATATATATATATATATATATATATATATGTAATGGGAGCGCACCTTGATTTAAATAATTTTTATCACAGCCCTCGCAACCAATTATCGTTTAGTCACTACATATGGTTGGTTAATATAAATTTATTGAATTACTTGTAAATTAAACCACATTGACTTTTATAAATTCGCAGTATAATATGCAGAAAAAAAAATTTCGTACGGGTAACTATTTCATTTTTTAATTACGAAAAATATTACATTTATTTATTGCTTAATTAATACATAAAATATAACATATCTGTATGTTGGTGCTCATTAACAATTAAAGTCAATGTGATCAAGATACACTGTTAAAACTGTAATTACTCTTAGTATTTTTTTATAAATAAACTATTTCAGTAATAAATAAAATATAAAACATCTAATTTTTATATAATTAAACGAATATCTATTGCGTTGGCGGTGACAGCAATTATTTAAATTAAGATCGCAATCTTGATTAAAATAAATAACCTAACTTTTTTCACTGATTAGTCAAGACCATCAGTGCTATGCCTAAATAACTAAATAATAATAAACTAATAAAATTAATAATAATCTTCTCTAAGCACTTCATACTTATGAAAACTGTTTTTACTTAAACAGCTTCTACGCTAATGAATGTTATTCGCTTTCTAATTCAATTCTGCAACCTGCCGCACCTTCATGATGCATGACCTGCCAAAGAGTTGTCGTGCAGTTGCAGATACCTGCAATAGAAGCTCAAGCAATATGGCATCAAATTGAGCTCAGCAGCGTACTGGTTGCAGATTTTCAATAGCATAATGTTCTTTTGAAATAAACAAACATTGGTAGCGCGGGCGATGATAACAATTAATAAAACCAAGATTGCGGTCTTGATATAAGCACCTGACTCATTATGTACATAAATTTGTCAGAATAAACTAAGTATTGTATAGTGCATGAAAGGCAATTCATCCAGTAGACCGGTTTCGTCCTTATTGGAAACTCATCACGTACTGTACAGAATTTGCGGCGGACAGGACTCGAACCTGGGCACGTCTTCTTCGGAATCTCCTGATCTAACCACTGAGCCACCTTGCCCTACATACAATTTTCAGTAATCTACTAACTAATGTTTCTTGGTTAACATTTCCTTTAGGTGGAGCCTATATGGAATCCCTTCAGACCTGAAGGTCTAGAACAAACGACAATCTAAATGGAGAAGTGGTATTGAAATAACCATTTATATAATTAAATTGTCATTAGTTGCGCGGGCAGTTATAACAATTATTATAATCAAGGTAGCGATCTTGATATAAACACTTTATTCATTGTGTACATACATTTGTCAGTATAAACTAAATATTGTATAGTGGAGAAAAGACAATTTATCCAGTAGACCTATTTCGTCTTTTGGCAGTTTACTGCGTGTTGTGATCCTGATTATGAAGCGATAGAATAAAAATTGTGGGAAGCCTTCATGTCGACGTAGCCTTTCCTTGAAGATTTGCGAAGTATCGGTGGTTTCCAATATTTGGTTTCCACTGGTAAGTATCTCCATTTAATAAGGATCCATCAGTTCCTTAATCATAATTATTTTCGCCAATCACTTTTTTTAAATTTCAATCTTCTTTCATTATTATTTATTTAAATTGATAAATGCCTTGTGCAGTGAAAAATGACTTTGTCATAAAACCGGTTTCAAAGACAAAGTCTTAAAAGGCCATTTTTGCTTTCCGTCAGGACACATTTCTATAACAAGTCCATTTTTAACTATGAAAGAAACTACCAAATTTTAAATGTGTTTTGTAAACCTTCTTCACGACGAAGTTATGTTTTAATATGCAATGCATTTCTCAATTTAAAATAATTATGGTAATAATCATTGTCATTTTATTGTTATAACTATTAATAATATTATTAGCCACATCATTACTACTATTATTCTCTTTATTGTTGATGTTATTTTTTCTTTATTGCATGACTATGTGATATTTTAGCATCAGTTTTGACGCTTTTGATAATGATAATAAATTCATTATTCATTCACTAAGTTTATCTAAGTGTAACCAAGCGATACCAGACAAATCCATTACTAATTCTTTAAATCAGGTTTGTGAGCTCAAAGTTAACACCAATCCCATTGCATATAACCAGTTGTCGAACAACATAGCAAAATAACCGTCAATCGCACGAACTGAAGCGTTTCTACCTTCCACGATCATCATCAGAGTACGACGGCTCTCACCTCTAACAATCGCGTTGGATGTCTTCTGTCGAAGATTGCAGGTCATACCGAGGAGCTGAAACTGGCAGCCGAGGAGGGTCCGACCACACTCTAGTACGTGCCAAATTGAGGCTTCATCTCAAATCCCGACGGCGCCGTCAACCTACGAAACGCCTGAATGTTGTTTTCCTAACGGACCCATCCCGTTGTACAGCGCTATCTGCCTCAATCACTGCAAAGTTGACTGCCGCTGACGGTGGAACTCATGCCGTAGATAAAACCAATGTGGAGCATCAATGGAATAACTTGAAACTCTCTACTCAGCAAGCTGCGCTTGAAACGCTCGGAACCATCAAAAGTCACCATAAAGACTGGATCTCTGAACGCACGATGCGGGCGTCACAAAAAGCAAGAGATGCCCGGATGAATAACGCGCCTAATTATCGCCACCTGAGACGTGAAACCACGAGGTCTGCTCGGGCTGACCGTAAGCAGTACTGGGATGAAATGGCTTCCGCCATGGAATCGGCTGCAAACGTCGGTGATTTCGGGGGTCTCTTCCGTCTTATACGTAAAGCATCCGGTAAGCGCAATGCAGAGACAATTCTACGCAGCGCAACAGGAGACTTGATTTCTGATGTCAATGGCAAAATCGTAAGATGGGTTGAACATTTTTCGCAGTTATTGAACCGACCATACAGTGGCCGCTCCCCACCGCAACCACCTGCAACATCTACACCCAGCTACGATGTGGACTGCTCTTCCCCAACTGAGGTTGAGATCGCTACGACCATCCAGCGCATGAAGAGCAAGAAATCCCCCGGTGAAGATGGAATTCCTGCAGAGATCTACAAGGCCTGTATAGGCGCACTACTGCCATCAATCCATCGACTGTTCTCTTCTATCTGGGAACAAGAAGCATGCCCGTCAGACTTCGGAATGTCAATCCTGCTACCGTTTCCCAAAAAGGGTGATAGATCAAGGTGCGAAAACTACCGTGGTATCAGTCTTCTCAACACCGCATCCAAGCTGTTGGCGTCGATTCTATTGAACCGCTTCTGTAATGAGCGGCATGTCCGTACCCGTCCCAATCAGGGTGGATTCCGCCCAGGCAAAGGCTGTGTTGATCAGATCTTTACATTACGGCGAGTTTTGGAACATCGCAACGAATTTCAACAACCAACCGTCGCTTGTTTTATTGACTTTCGAGCTGCTTTTGACTCTGTTGATCGCGACTCCCTATGGAACATCATGCTGCTCGACGGTATGCCCATAAAACTCGTCAATCTGATCAAGGCCTACTATGCAGCCACCAAAGCCAGAGTACGTGTTTACGGAGAAGAATCGGATGAATTCAGTCTGCACACAGGGGTTCGACAAGGATGTCCCTTGTCACCCATATTGTTCAATTATGCGGTTGACTGGATTCTGAGCAACGCGCTAACTGAGTTCCGAGGCGTTCAAGTATCAAATAACCTATGGCTGACGGATGTTGATTACGCAGACGATGTTGTTCTCCTTGCTGACAGCTTTGGGAGCATGCAAGCCGTTTTGGATCAAGTGGCCCAGTTTTCATCAGCCGTTGGTCTGGAAATCAATGCCGACAAAACGAAAGCCTTCGCCATCGGTGTATCTTCATCTGATGAGCAGCTCACGGTGTACGACAGCCCAATCGAAACAGTCGACGATTTTACGTACCTTGGCTCAAAAATACTTCCAACTGGTCAAGCAAAGAATGAAGTCCGAACACGCATCGACCGTGCCAGACTTGCTTTCTTACAATTGAAGAACTCACTTTGGAGAAGAAGTGAAATCAGCCTCAAAACGAAAATCCGAGTCTACCAGGCTACTGTTCGCCCTGTGCTACTGTATGGCTGTGAGACTTGGCCATTACGTTCTGAGGACTCCAAAAAGCTCGAAGTATTCGACCATTGGTGCCTTAGGTACATCACAAAGACAAAATGGATGGACCGAGTGTCGAACGCATCTGTTCGTCACCAATGCGGTGACATCATGCAACTATCCGTCTGGATCCAACATCGTCGACTTCAATGGTTCGGGCACGTACTACGCAAACCCGAAGACGAAATGGTACGGCAGGTGATGAACCCAGGTCAATGTGCAAACTGGCGCCGCCGCCGAGGTGGACAACTGAAGACATGGCTTGCAACAATCAAATCGGACATGGAACTCCTAGGTTTACGCAATGTTTATGGTCCGCGTCACTGGGAGCGTCATTGGCCCTCTTTATGTTCCGAAATGGCTGCCAACCGCCCGGCATGGAGAGGTTTAATCCGGGATATCAATGGAGCCGGCTTATCCTCTAAAAGGAGCCAGCCGCAGTAAAGTAAAGTAGTACCTCTAGCAGTCTCGCATAAAATTTACTTGACTGAAAATTTCGGATACACAATTTCCATGCAGTAAGGAACATTAACTGTTTGCAGCATTCGCCACACATATATATAGGAAATACAATTGCACGGGTGGTGGTAACAATTATTTAAATCAAGTTTGCGAGCTTGAAGTAATCACCAATCCAATCGTATTTAACCAGTCGTCGAGCATAACAAACTAGCCGTCAGTCGCACTCAATGACGCGTATCGACCTTACATGATCATCATCAGAGTATGACGGCAAACTAACTAACGAGGATCAAAACGTAATGCATATATATATATATATATATATATATATATATATATATATATATATATATATATATATATATATATAGAAAGAAAAATTATATATGCGGCTCTCACCTTTAGTAGTTTCGCACAGATTGTACTTGAATGGAAATGTCGGCTGCCTAATTTCTATGCAGACACGAACATTATCTGTTTACAGTTTACGCCACACATATATAAAGGTAATACAATTAAACAAAATTTGATTGCGCAGGTGGTGGTAAAAATTCTTTAAATCAAGTTTGCGAACATGAAGTAAACACCAATCCTATTGTATTTAACCAGTTGACGACCAACATAAAAAATAACCGTCATACACAGGCACTGACGCGTTTCGATCTTCCATGATCATCAACAGAGTAGGACGGAAAACTGACCAGCGAGGATCAAACCGCATTGCATATATATAGAAAACAAAATTAGATATGCGGCTCATACACCTGGTAATCTCGCATATATTGTACTTGAATGTAAATGTCGGCTGCACAATTTATATATCTATTCAATGCGGTTTGATCCTCGCTAGTCTGTATGCCGCCGTATTCTGATAATGATCATGGAAGATCGAAACGCTTCATTGCGTGCGACTGACGGTTTTGTTATGTTGTTCGATGACTGATTAAATACAATGTGTTTGTTTTTTAATTCAAGCTCGCAAACGTGATTTAAATAATTGTTACTACCACCCGCACAATCAACTATTGTTTGATTGTATTGCCTATATATTAGAGTGGCAAAAGCTACAAACAGTTAATGTTCTTGACTGCATAGAAATTGCGCAGCCGACATTTCCAGTCAAGTACAATGTATGCGAGACTACTAGAGGTTAGGAATTGTTATCATCACACACGCAATCGATGATTGTTTTATTGTATATCAGACAAATTTTCCCATATAAATAATGTAAGATTGGTGTTAAAAAAAGCATTAGACACAATATGATATCACTAAATATAGAAATTATTAGATAGATCCTACATATATAAACGACGTTCTATAACCTTCACGCGGTTGGTTCCAGAATTGTCGACCAAAATAAGGCAAAATCAACCAGGGCTTTCAAATTAACTCTGTTTGCCACTATAATCATTTTCCCTTTCAAGTGTTTAATTGGTCATTGATGGCATTAAAAAATAATCAATATCATGAAAAACATATCCGACCACCAAATTACGAGCCTATCCATCTATGGTTCCTGGCATCATCCCGATTTGCTTGATAGCCTGACAAGTAGGATGTAAATTCGACCTAAATAAGAGCCTCAACCAACTTAATCGACGTTTCATGGCAAGGTTAGATGGTAATAGTACATTAACGAGCAGCCGAATTTACCTTGGCGACTCATAAATTTTGCTCTTGATCAATAACTGTTGATATTCGTTGGCTTATATAACATCAGTGTATAATCATTTAGAAAATAATTTAATAAAGTTTGTAATTAAAATAATCAAAATTTTAACTTGTAAGCCAAAAGTTTACGGAAAAAATTTACAACTATTTCCTACGCGAACACCTTACATTCTACGTAAGTCTAGGTTAACAAATAATAATAAGTAATAATAATAATAATAATAATAATAATAGTATTATTATTATTAGAAATATCAACTACGAGGTTGATACCGCGTCTCATTTTCTCAAAGTTATTAGTTCAAAACAAGGAAGAACGAATTGTGCAGTTAAATTTTCAGTTATCAAATGGCGTATATAATTACGGAATATTCATTTCTCTCATAACATTAATACCAACCAGCATGTTGGTTTTGTTCATCTCTTCTCACGATGATTACTCATCAACTCATAGCGGACGGTCATTCGCTTTGCCGATGTGTATACAATACAAAAAAAAACACTAATTTTTGTGCTTAATCCTTTCACCAAGCGTCATAAAATAAACACAAAATTGAACAACAACTGCAGCAAAATTATTGCACAATAACAAAAATGCCTGCTCACATTCCGGCTTGGTCCCAGTGTAGTGATCCACACCACTTGAACCACCACAAATCGTTCCATCATCCTATAGCCGATCCGTCCTTATATTCTATCTTCTATACTTTATGTAGTGTCCTAATACTGTCTTCAAGCCACAAGGTGTTTCTCGATTATGGAAATAAAAACGTCCAAGACCTATGGATGTGGCAAGTAAACTAACGCAAACACAGGTCCCACATTCAGAATTCGTTAAGGCTACCTCACCTTTTCCAATGGTCCGGGTTTTGTCATTTAATGCCAGATTTTAATGGATTCTAAAAATCCATCTCAGTGTAATTCTTTACTTTGGAAACCAGAAAATCCCCCTTAAACAAGCATGTCTATCCCAATGCCACTGACAGCACTTTCATTTCCTCAGCACCTGTTGGAACACCATCGGCGGCTCAAAGTTGATAATTAAATATGGAGCAAGCTATTTCTACTATTTCGGACCTAACTATGCTCACTACGACAGCTATTTCTATGAGATTTTCCAATCTACTCAATTCATTCTGAGTTATGAATTTACATCTTGAAAGCCTGGCAATGATCTTACAATCGTAGTGTCAGCAGTATCTAACTATCTTGCCGGCTGTCTTGGTGCACACTTCCGTTGTCGCATTCCTCGATCTCGACTTCTAAACGGCAATTACATGCAAGTCGTGGGGTCTCTGTGGCGTAACCAAGCATACAGTTCCTAATAGAGGGGATTTTCCGCGTTTCCTATCGAGGTATTCCTCTCACTGGCACTTTGCACTTAATACATATTCGCAATGTGCTCTGCAGCATCCGTATGGTCTTTTGAGACGATCGCGCGAGCGATTTCCTCCTCCCTAATATGATCCAGAGATTGTTATCTATCCATTGATGCTTATTCATTCACGTCCTAGACCACGAAACACTTCACGTTAGGTCAGAAGAGCTTCTGTATTTTCCTGAGCCGCTTCATCATGAATTATCCTACAGTCACTGTGTATCTGTGGTCATTGAAGTTTGTACACGCCATCCAACCACCGGAGTTTACTTGGCAAGATTATGCCCATGGTCTCAAAGATATCTAATATGGCTCGTAATCTGGCTGGTAATTCAGCTGTAAAAAATTAAATTAACCGGTTCTTGGGAAATATTCAGTACGGAATCCTCTGCACACAAACTTTCATAAGATGATTAGGGAAGTTGACGCTACATCTATGTCATGCAGAATAGCTCGCACATTTGCGCTGTCCTTTTAAGTTGACATCTCCTACGGAGTTAAGCCATTTATAACCCGAAGCCATTTGGAATTGTTGCTATGATATTTACCCTAAAACCGACCATACTGATCCTTAAATCTACTGACAAGGCCATCCATGCTGCAAAAACTGATCAATAGCACCACTATTGTGATAAGCTTGAACAGTATTTGAGTGTCTCCGATCCACTCCAATGGATTTTTCAGCTCTTTACGGTATCAGACTGACAAATTTTGGCGCAGTCGCCATAAAATGTAAAGGCTTTTATCCTTTCTTTTAATAAAAACCTCAATGATGACAAGTCCGGATCTGCCTGAATTATGCATTACACTTTCGGCCTATGATAATCAAAATTTAAACTTCCATTGGATGAGCTAGCCCTATTCGTAGTCTAGTAGGCTAAGAACTTAAACACCTCCAGTAAGATACTTCGTCTTAGGATTAAAGATCAAAATCCATGATAACCACAATCATATTTATATTACTATATGATGGCACCGGGAAAGTGCATGCTACTCTCTATGAGCTTGGTCTAGAAAGGGATTCAATATAGAAAGCAGAATAATTAAATTACTAATTCCTAATCTCCTCAGTATAGTGAGAAAGATATAAACCTCGTGTTATAAAAATACATTTCAAGCGTAAATATGACGTTTATATATGTTGCAAGGCAATACAAGAATGCAACAGAATACAAAAAGTGAGGCTCTCGCATGTCAGAAAAAAATAAAATATTAAAATCTTACACGATATGGTATAAGCATGTACTAAAATATTCAAATAAAGAATTTTCCAGAAATTATCATAGTATATTTCTTTACTAATAATATTCGTTAATATCAGCAACGGTAATTTAAATTTATTTAAAGAATTGTTAATTATTTTTTACAGGAGGAAATAATCTCACACGAATGGATAATCTAGAATAGCAAAGATAGCAGGAAACTAGTACCGATGTCAAATCAAATTTATGAATTTCATCTACGCATCTCATTTCTAGCAGAAATACTCTCGTGATTGGCCTAGTTAGCTTCTCTCTTGCTTCAGGAATCCTTCTGAAAATAAGAACAATTAAAAATTTGGATGCAGTACAACGCAAACTGATACCACAATAGTTGGTAGGAGCTCGTGTCGCGTTTTATGCAAGGCGACACCGATAATACAGCTGTTCAGTTTTCACTATAACGCTTTATAAACAATACCACAGGTTGCAGTTAATTCTGTCAGCAAAAGACATTTGTCTACTCGTACCGAATAATAGTTTCTGAGAGCTTCAAATTGTTTAATTGTATCATGGATAGATAATGTAGAGGAACTAACTTTTCTCTTGCCTTTTGAGAATTGACTTAAGATTTCAATGGATTTTAATGCAACTGAACTTTAAAGGATTCGATCTAACAGAGAAATTTAAACTTATTCTTAATAGTATATATAGCAAATAAATGAATCTGAAGATACAAATAAGTCATATTTTTAACAGTAATTTATGCGCATTTTCATGTATTATTGCATATATCTTATATACTAAATGTGCAAAAATAACTAAGAGTATCACAGTATGGAAACGCCAATTTCAAATAGTTAAATTTACACTTTACGTCACATCTCAAGTAATTATATATCTAATTCATTATTGCATAACATACTCGACATTTCATTTTTAACTATTAAATAATTATCAATTGGTCAGCTAACCTTTGTTGAAATAAAATTTATTATAATTATTTTAAATAGATTAACATACCACTTGGGTCATCAACCACAGGACCAATTACCTTAGGATTATTAAAAAACCCTACAGGTAAAGGAGAACGACATAAGGGGCATTTCATACTTCTTGGAGCACATCCCTTAACGCACAAAAAGCAAAATATGTGATCGCAAGGAAGCTGGACAGGATAAACACATTGCTGCAAGCATATGCAGCACTCGAAAACTGTCTCACTCATTTATTTGGTAATAAATCAACAATTTCGCGCCAAAATATTATACTGTGCGCGGTAAACCAATAAATTAAAACAAAATCTATGGAGACAAATAATTTATATCTTTTTATTTTAATATTATATTTGTTATAACTCATCATAGAAATGTCGTCTGCTCAGTGCGATTTTGTTCGCTTATAGTGTTTTATGGAATATTGTCTCGCATTGTCCTTCGCTGGATATATTCGTTATTAACTGGATTTATTTTAACGCTTTGAGCTTTTTAGTTCTTGATAAATCTTATAAACTGTTTTATGTATTTTTTCCCAATAAAGTGTGTCTAAATGATTTTAAGAGCTGACAACCATCAAAATGAGGAGTTATAGGCACGCCGACCCACTTAAAGTGAAGCAAGTATGGGATACTCTTGAAGGTTTACGCGCTCAGAAGCAGTATGTTTCGTGTGAGAAATTGATTAAATCATTGCGGAAACCCTTGAAGCTGAAAGATGATCAGATACGACTGTTATTGGACGAAATAGAGGGTGATGGACTGATCGACAAGCACGATCAGAGTGCACTGAAGACTGTAGGTTACAAGCTACCGGATTTTTCGAAGCCTCTCCTTCGCGGTAAGCATGACTGGTATTGCTTCCACTGTCACAAACCTGGAGAAGTGCTACGTTGTTCAGAATGCTTTCGTTCTTATCACGCAGACTGTGCTCGCGATTCATCGAAACAAACTAGTCCGCTCGGTAAATCAATACGATCGCCCTTTTTAAGTGAAGATGATGATTATAGAGGAGATTTCTTGTGTTCTGTTTGCGAAGAGCGGCCGAAGTGTGAGTATTCCCGCAAACAAATACGTAAATTGCTAGATTTTGCTACTCACCATTTACGAAAGCAAACTGTTTGGAAAACTTTCCTCGTTCTTGGCAACAAAGGTGAAATTAATAAGAACGAGTATATATTATATAAATACACAGATTTGGACCTTTTGCAAAGAAAAATAAGAGACGGTAGATATGCTGCACTTGAAGAATTTGCAATGGATGTTGGTCTGCTCGTGCACGATGTATGCCTGCTTTTTGGTCCTTACAGCAACCAAGCTGATGAAATAAGGTTTTTCCTTCGAACGATTAAATCAGAAATAAAGGAAATACAGTTATGTACAGATTGCTATATAAATGCGAAAGCCAAAATGACTAGTGATTGGATCAGCAAACCATGTAAACCACCACATGAGCTTATATGGGCTAGAAACAGAACTGCTGGAAATGCGTGTGCTTTTAATGATTCTTGTGTTGAACAATATTATTGGCCTGCAAAAGTTTTGTTGGAAAGAGATGACGGATTTGAGGTAATTTTATGCATTGCTGCTTTATTGCTATTTTATTTTGTACAGCTGTTTAGGATAAATATATTACCGTTTAAAATTATCATAAGTTGAATAATGGTTTTTAGTACAGTGCTTTATTGGCCTTAGGAAGTTTACCGTTTTGTTATACAATTCCTTGTTTATTTCAGGATCAATCCATAATCAAATACTTTATGTTATAATGTATTTCATTGTTCTGCATATTGATATGTCTTCCTCGCTAAGATAAATTAACAGTTACTGCATTTTTTACATTGTCATGTTTATTTATTTGAGGTATATCATTTTAAAATATTGTGAGATAAATTGCACCACGCGCAAATAATCTTTTTATAAATTGGAATGTTAAATTTCCCTGTTTACAAGATCCATGAATTGAGTAGCTGAAGTTTATCTTTATGCGCTCCTCCATAATGCTTGCTAATTTGATGTCATTAGCGTTCGTAATAAGAATGGAAAGGAAGGATTTATACGTTCAGAATTGTATTTCATATATATTATGTTGCTTTACGTAAGGGAACAACAGGATTTTTAGCTCTTAAAGGGGATAATTTCTCGAAATTGAAGTTAACTTTTTTAGAAATTAATTTTGGAATAATGTTGTTTCTGTAAGGCTAAGAATGATGGTGACATGAGGCAAGAAGTAATCTAGTTTACTCGTTTCCGCCTTTTCCGGCATTGCAAGTTTTTAAAAGACAGTTATATTACCTTAATCGTTCAATTTGTAAAATAAAATTGACATTTCTTCTTAGGAGTGTCTCTAGAAATTCTTAACTTATTGAACTGGAGGCTAAATATGCCAGTTTAGATATATTTTTACAAGGATGCAAACTCCTATTCACCAGGGCTTCTGTGTATCGTTATTCGTAGGGTTTCATTTTACTTCTAAAATTTTTAATATGATCAAAGTATCAAACATCCACGCAACGGAAGGACCACTTATTTGTGTTTATGGTTATAATGTGCTAATATGTTGTCCTAAACATGGCAGTGGCTTTATGATTAGAACTTACCAAACTCCCCAATCTTTAAAGGCTGGCGAAAGGTAAACTAACGGTCACCGGACAGACTTTACGAGTGTAGTTCTAATTTAAATCAGCCAACATATTTTATAGGTTGTCATTCGTTTTGTAAGCTTTATTGAAATGACTAGAGTACTTGTTCAGATTCAGCCCTTTATAAATTACTGAATTATTGTAGCACGTAGGCAAAGAAATAAATTAGGGAGGCACCTTTAAGTTTATTGTAGCGCGTAAATACGTTGACATGGATACGAACGGATAAGTAAACACTTGGAGCTAACACGGTAAGACGTGACTTACTCGTTTGTAAGGCTGCATGTGGTAATTACTCGAACTGATCTCGTGCAAACATATTTTAATAATGACATTGAACCCATTATATTGTCAATGGTATTGAATTCGGCCGACGTCATACCAAAATTTCGTGGTGAAACAGTAATAAAACGAAATATCACAATGCACGTTTGCAAACATGTTTTTGTTGAAGTCGATCGCATATATGTCTAAAAACAAATGTCGGCCGTTCTATAAGTCATCGTGATTACATACAATATATAAATATGCAATATGCTTCAGTGTCACACACAAGTAAAAGTAACTAAAATAAAATAGATTTAAAAAAATTAAAGTGTAATAATAAGGAGCATGATAAATATTTTAAACAGAAAGTTCTTAGAGAAGTTTGATTTATAAAGGCGAGAATCTAGCTAAGATAAAGAGTTACTATACTGGTTAATACGATGCAATAAACAGAAACCTATGCCTCCTACACGGTAGGATCCGGAGAATTCAATAATAATACGGACTAATTAACTAGACTTAATAACTAAACTGTTTGTTGCTAGACTCCCATATTTTCCCCGTTTAATTCTCTTGGTTAGGGTGAGTATGATACGTTGTAATCATATGACTTATATCGTGTATATTAGCTACCGAGTAAGATATTGATGCCCTAGCCATCCTGTGGTTCTAGCCAACCATCGGTGTTGCTTCCGTGGCCTGATGGGCAGGGCGTGAAATTGACTTCTACAATGGCCAAACCAGTGAAATCGACGTTCCATAACAATGTTTGATGACGGTAGAACGTCAAAGAACAGCCGTATAGAACTGGTTCGCTTGTAAACTTTGATTAATTCCTGCTGACGCTGAGATGTTATTGACCGTTAAAATACATTGATGAACAAAGCTGTCAAGGCCCTGACAGCTATAATATGAAATCCCACAGGTTTCGACAGAGTAAAACGGGGCCGATAGTATGCTTGATTTAAAGACCTTGGACTGGGCCTTCAGTAAAATAGACTGGCTATTCTAAAGTGGTTAGCTTTAGGGCTAATACGTCTGAAAACCTCGATTGGAGCCGATTTTTTTTGCATCGCCAGATATTTTTAGTAAAGTATTTGACGACAGCAGTAGGGCGTCATTTGGCACTGTATAAAATTTATCCATTTTTATGCGTTTAGCTTCCGGTTGTAACGGATAAGTGTGCATAATTAACAACTCTATGAAGCTCGTTTTTCTTTTCTGTAATCAGAACTCCATCGTCAGTGTATTTGCGCTCAACAAATCAGCCATTGCCACCGATCTCCATTCCAGGAAGTACTGCGGGGATTTCACAAAATATTTTTAAGCTAATTAGACGAGGTGGAAAAAGTGACACATCTTAGTCGAACGCCACAGTCAATCCCAAAAGGTTAGGATGTCCATGTGCGAATACATACCAATGCGTCATTATTATAGACTTGAAGCAAGCGATCAATTTTGGCCCGAACGCCATCGTTTAAAATAACTCGCAAAAGTTTTACATGTGATACTGTATCGAATGCATCTGAGTAGTCTAAGATAGCAATAATAGAGTCGCTGATACTGGTGGCGTAATTCAAAAGGGTGGTTTTGTGCATGAATTGGATCCACGTATAACATTCCAAGTTGAAACTCTGCTTTAGTCTATTTCGCTTCTCACGTTCTTCGTGAATATATTAAAGGGCAATAGCAGTACTAACTTGATGTAACACAGAGCAAACTGATATGGTTGTTCGCAGAGATGCTTGTGTTACATTTTTGTATACGAACATCACGACGACACTTTATTTCACTTGAGGCGGATTCTTTTATTCAGATGGCGGTAATTAGCTTTTACAGATTCTTCTGAACCTGTATTACGAAATTAAGACATTAAATGGAATGACTATCGATTCCGCCACCTTTGCGGCCGCTAATGTGACCGTAAGTGCCTACTTCATTAAGGTTTAGAGCTTCGATGTCAATCTCGTAAGCATTTTGAGAGTCACGCCATCGTAAACGACACCGTTTGGATTGAGTTTTTTTAAAGTTTTGACAACTTGCGCTTCCGTAAGCTGATGACACCTATACACTCTTGGCAGAGCGACCGTTGCTATTTCTTCGTATTTGAAAGTAGGAAAGGGAGATCCAGTGTTCTTTTACAGTCCACATATAATCGTGAACGACTTATGGTTATATGACAGTGTAACATTAGTTACTTTTGGCTTTTGTATGGCTCTGCATGATGTACAATTAAAATAAGCTGTTACGCTTCGACGCTGTGTTCAACTCAGTAGCGACATTAAGACCGTGTTGTTCTTAATCCGCCGTGTCGCCGGAAAAAAGCTTCTTCTGGAGCTTACGAACTAGAGTATCTCTGGGTACATTATCGTCTGTAGCTAAAGAGGGATCGGCAGAAGCATTCTGCACAATTGTATGTATATTCGAGACATACAGATTGCCGCAAGTCTGATTCTAGCCGTCATACTCCTTAATTGAGTCCGTATGATATCCGTGATACACTCTCGCATCATGGACAGAAGACAACCGACGTCTGCTTACCAATATTTTGTATGTGTACGATGACATGTTGCCATACTATCTGCATTAGTCACATCGCTGCGCCTTTTAGCAAGATTTCGCTCGTGGTGCTGAAAAGTTGAGTTCACCACAACCAGGCAAGCTTTATGAGTAATTTGTCGTTATCACAACTATTTTAAGTTAGGGTCCATCTTCCTGCATCTCATATTCCCATAAATCTTGATCTAGTTAGGCGTTGAAATCACCGGCAACCACTAAAATGTCAGAACGCCGCTCATGACGAGGATTCAAATATGGTTAAATTTGTGTATGCGTTTACAGCACTGGATAACAGAAAGTGAACACCAAAACTTTGCATCATTCTCGGATTTGAACGTGAGAAAAACCGCATTTCGCCGGCAATAAGGCTTGAATAAGACACTATGGAGTGTTCGAAGCAGTTTTCTTCTGGAGAGAAGCAGTGTTGATGTAGCGACTGAGTAGTTCGTCAACCTGAAGGACTGATTACCAGTGATTTCGGTGTTTAAAAATTTCAAGACTGCAAGTAAAATATATGTAGTAAGGTTTGGCGTTATTGAAGTTAGCCGTTAAAGATGCATGAGATGTAATTCAATCTCTTAGCCTTACCTAGTCGTGATAAATTCAACTTTACAACATACAGAGCTTCATTCCATAAAGTGTAACAACGTAAATCATGTGGACAGAGCGACGGAATGTCATAAGACTCAACTTAATAACATTCTGGTAGTAAGGGTGTGGTTATCTTTATTTATGAATTTTAGAGCGTATCACGTTGACTACTGATTCGATTGAAGTTAGCTGTTAAAGGTGTATGAAGCTTAATTCAATCCCTTAGCCTTACCTAATCGTGATAAATTCAATTTTACTACATACAGAGCTTCGTGCCATAAGGTGTAATAACGTAAACCATGCAGACGGAGCGACATAATGTCAAGACTCAAATTGATAACATTCTCGTAATCAGGATGTGGAGTAACTTTAGTTATGGCTTTTAGAGCGTATCACGTATCACGTTGATTACTGATTCGATTAATTGATCGAACCGATATTTTTGCTTTTAAAATCCGTTTAAGATTCCACTCTATGCGAAATCACATATTCCATCCGATTACCCGTTCACTTTAAATGTTTACTAATGTACATTGTCTTAAAGCCACCTATGCTTTTCCTCGGCCCTTGTATCTACGGGCGGTAGTGGGTTAGACAGCATTTGAAACGATATGAAGGAAATTCTTAAGTACTTGGCGTGTGTTCCGAAAATGAAATATGAGAGCATGTTTTTTTATCTCTTCTCATAATAAATCCCTTTAACGCGCTGCATCTATTGCGAAAATAAGAGAAAATGACACTCTGGTCTGTAAGTTTGTTTCTAATGAGTTAGGAGATGTCTCGATGCGCAACAACCTCTTATAATTGTAGGCTCAGATTCGATGTACGATCAATGGTAATTCGCAAAGTTGCGTCTAATGAGACAGCCATCATCTCGTTTCATGTGCAGACCAGTTTTGCCTAACTACGCAGTAACTCCTAGTGTTAGTTAGCTAGTGATGGTATAAGAGCAAGCGTGTCAGGTGCGAATGGCATGTTTCGACAGCCAATAGAAACTTTCGCCACTGACATCTAGGAAAATATTGCCCATCATCACTGAATACAAACTATCCCCACTAGCAATGGGCTACCTAGTTTTCTTTTACAGCCAACATATAACCATGAACAATACGAATTATAATGATTGCATATTTCATCGGCCGTCGCACAGTATAAATCAGACTACTGCAGACATCTCAATCTAACAAAGACGCCGTCTTAGTTGCGATTAATATCGTTTGCGTTGATCACATCACTGAGTACAGTATCGGATTGCCAAATATCTGAAATACTTCAAGTAAGCTACCATTCATTAAACCTAGATTAGGTTTTATTGTCGGCGCACTTAATTTGCGAACAATATAACAAACTGAACAACAATAGAGCTCTTGGATAAATCAGAAATCGATATTAGTTGCGTATCTGCAACCGGAATACAGAATCCCAGGAACATTACAGCACTGGATGCGCCATCCTTATCTATGCTTAGTCTTCTCAAGCATGTAAATTGTTGTCGGTAATATCCTTATCTCACGAGTTGAAGCTCTTTTAACTGAACGGATTCTTTTAAATATCTGACTTTGTGCGGCACGCATAAATACATATACTATAGGCAATGCGGTAAACTTGAATCAGCGTTGCCTTTTCATTGTATCTGCATATGCTCCGAACTGATTGCGGCACACACGACTGCAAGAACGCTTATACTTCGACCTAAACTTTTTTATAAGTAGAGCAAGAAGTTCAGATATCGTCTTTGTATGGGTGACATGAATACTCAAGCCTTCACTAAAGTAACGCAGAATTACATTTAAATGGAAGATACACCTTGAGTTAGATGCGCAACAATAGTGGTAAGCGATTGTTTGATAGTTTTTCGGAGCATAGTTTATACTTAAGTTGCAAATACTTAAAGCGTTGTATAAGACGTTGAGCCATATGGCGTCCAGTCCCTGGACAACGGTAAACTCAAATAGATGTACTAATTAGCTATAGATGGCGTTACTGCATCCAGTATTGTCGTTCATTTTGGAACAATTATTGTGACTCGGACCATGTACTTATCCGTTGTTGATTTGCATTTAACTTTTCCGGAAAAATTAACACGGCTAAACCCAAAATTGATGCAAGCAAACTAGAACAACTGTCCGTCCGATAAAAATATGAATATGGTCTTAAGTCAAAGATAACTTATCTTGATGGCGAAAATTCGAATTTACTTTGGCCGAAGATAAGTTTCACTATGCACAATGCATATACTACTGTATGTAGCATTGTAGGCACCCATATGAATAATCATTTGGTCTCAGTAAAATCTATACAGATACCGGAAACTAGGCGTTAAATTCTATCTGGCTCGGATTATTTTAATATTCTTGAATTTCAATTTAAGCGCAATCTAAAAGATCAAGAAACCTTTTGGACCTGAAAGGCTGAAGAAATAGAAGCGTTCGCGTTTGGTAATAGCCGCTGTTTGCTCCAACTTGTCCACTCAACTGGCCCGAGAAAATTAAGAGTTAGAACAACAATTAATGATAGTAACAACCAATTAATAAACACTTCAAAGATCAATTTTCGTGGGCATCAGCGTCAGTCCCGATTCCTGAAAGCACGCGTGTATCAATAGTGTGGAATGGTAATTACGACCAACCATCAGAGTTAGAAATACGGGATGCAATCTTATCTCATGAACGTCTCAAAGCTGCAGGTCCCGCTGATTTGCTTTCGAGCTTATTTAAGGATCGTGGCGATATATTTTCAGGTGCGCTAATTAACCTTTCTAGTACTATATGGAATAAGGAGACCTTTCTTCATAAAGGAATTCGTAATTCGTGTGATAAACATCGTTGTATAAACGTGACTCTAGTAGTATCTAGATTGTCTGTTTAGAATATCTTACGCTGTCTTAGCATTTCGCGTGAATCACATACTAAAGAAGAACTAGCAGGATTCTGGCCAGGTCGAAGTTTTATAGATAATATTTTTATCTTAAGGCTAGTTCTTGAACAGCGAAATGTGTATCGCCGTCTTTCTAGGCTTAAGTGGTGCATTGGACTCAGTGGATCTTAATGTTCTACTCTATATTCTGTCCAAAAATGTGATGCCTAGCAAATTTGTGAATATTATTCGCGCTCTCTACACAAACAATTTGTCGAGTTAAGGTCTACAACAAATTAGCACACACATTTACTACCAGCAGTGGAGCCTGTCAAGTTTCTCCACTTTCCTTATTTAAATTTAATTTTGTAATATATGCTGTTATAAACAACACATACGTTCAGGATGCACGTGTCGATGTTCTCCTGGGCGGTTGATCAGTGGAACTGAACAATGCGGACGATATTGTATTATTTTTCGACAATCGTTATTTGCTCAGGTCACCTTGAATAGATTATCAGTCGTTGTTCCGTCTCTCGGTATGAAATTCGTACCCTCAAAATGTAAGAAACTTACATAGAATCGTCCGTCATTCACTACAGCTCTGCGATTGCAAAATGAAGTTTTTGACGTAGTTGACAGGTTTGCCTAGATTGGCAGCTCTATAGTGAACTCACGCAGTGTCTGACGAATTGAATACGAAAATTGTGAAAGACAGAGTAGCTCTATCCAATCATTTTCTTTTTATGGAGAAACGAGAGTATTTCACACTGCCTTATAGGTCGTGTTTACAATTCATTTATATGCGCTGTTTTATTGTACGATAGTCAGTGATGACCACATGATTTTAGACACATGCATTCGATCATCGTTAATTTAGAGGCATTGCGCATTAAGGTTATCAACAACGAATAGCCAACGTTGACATCCGTAGATGTATTTTTGGATCGGCTAAAAAGTGCTCCTCGTTATAAAATCAAATAAAGCTCAGTTTATTTTGTTGTCTCTTCCAGGTTTTGCGTATGGCTTCAATTTTATTGCCCATTAAAGCACTGTTCTCTCACACAGCACCAGATTGGCGTAAGAAACAAGGTGGACAGATTTTGACATGACAGAAACAGTTAAAGTCAACTACATCCAAATTGGATAGTATACGACCCAATCGTCTTCCAAGATGGGGTCCACGTGCATTTCAAAGTTCTTGGTTGGAAACCCTGCGCAATATGACATTGAGTCGAGCTCAGGGCGATCTTGTTTGACAGAATTAGTTGCGAGGTTTGGTTGTGTTTATGACGTGATTCATTGAAAACGGCAAGGGATCTGTATTGCCGATGTTTCATTCCATTAAAGTTGATCTGGCCATAGGGTTGTTATGTAGAGGTTTAGTTTGCCTCAATTCTGTGTTATCTAGGTAATTATTCTTACAGTAACTAATAAATCACTTCTCTAATAACTTAAGTCCATTATTATTGTCACTATTATAACTTTTCAATTTTTCTGTTTTTGTTTTTCTTACGGTTATATGAAACTGACACATTAGTTACTAATGGCTTTTGTATTGTTGTGAAAGATAATGGGTGCTTAACGCCTTTAACACTAGAGGACAGGATTTCACGAGCGTACAAGAAAACTTTAATCATATATTCACTATACATGCGGCGTTTAAGGCAGTGTGAGGTACTTGTATTTCTCCTTAAATTGCCACAGTTTGAGAATAATACTCTAGCTTTTTCCATTATCTTATTCACGTCGCTCATATTTCCTGAATTATTGGTACAAATATAAAAAATATGTAAACTTGTCAAATACAGCAATATTGTAGGGGACTTTTGCGTGATTAATTCTTCCCTACATTAGTTTGGTAGCGGCTGTGGAGATCCGTGCACCTGATTAATCCCCGGCTTTTTCCCGATGGGTGATGAGAGAAGACCAATGCGAATGATTACATATGTATTGTAAAAAACACCGCGTCTGGAAACATAAGTAATCCAAATTGACCGTGCTCTAGACGGCAATAAAATCAAATTTTAACACAAATGAATGTCTTAAACACCAATTACAGTCAAACTAAGTTCTCCGTACTCTAGACGGCAAAAGTAAAACATTGTTCACAAAGATGAATGTTTCATGCAAAAGTCACAGTTAAACCAAATTGTCCATGCAATAGACGGTAGCAAAATGAGCTCTGTTTATAAAGTAGCATATTTTGCACACAAGCAATTATTTCACAAATGTCTGAATTGAAAAGCATATACGCCACGATTTGAGAATACTACTCTAGCTTTTTTCATTACCTTATTCACGTCGCTCATATTTCCTAAATTATTGGTTCAAATATAAAAAATATGTAAACTTGTCAAATACAGCAAGATAAGGACATTGAAGTCGAAATAATGAAGTGAATGGTGGATGATCTTGTATTTGTATCTTGCATTTAAAGGGTTCGATTTCCATACCGAAAATTGAACGGCGTCGGCTAATATATTCAAGTTGGCTTGGATAGAATCGCGGTTTTCGAATAATGGTACAATAATGTCTACATAATCAAGGTCGATTAATCTACCACATTAACGTATAGAATAGTACTGTACATAATAGAATGTGTTAAAATTAAACAAAAATGTCAATTTTACATCTTTGCTGATCGCCACTGTTAGTTTTGCATTTAACCATAATTAATATAAATAATGATGAATTCATACTGTATCGTTCATCGCACAGTTTAAAAGGGGTCGCCTTATCTGCTGTTTCGTGTAGAGTGATGAACGAAATTGGGCTATTACAGGTGAAGCCATTTAGAATTGTGCCTATGTTCAGTTTTCTCTAATCGATCTTATGTCTGCTGAATGGTGGATGTGATCAAATCCCTGTATTACCAAATATCGCCAATAATTCAAGTAAATTAACATTCATTAAACCTAAGTTTTTTTTGTCAGCGCCTTTAATGTGTGAACATATTACAAGTTTGCAATAATAAGCTATAGCACATACGCTGCTCAAACAAGAAAACGATGTTGCGTCTCTGAATCTGGAATGCAAGATCCTACGAATATTACAGAACTTAGCGCACCACAGAATTTTCTGAAGCTGCAAAACAGGGAATCAGTATTTTCATTAGCCCACAAAATGAGCCTCGTTTAACTTAATGGATCCCCTTAAATAGTAAATTGTGTAGCGCGGTACTAGATTCCCATTAAAATCAATGACAGAATCCTTGTTCATCATTTATATTCGTTGTATCTTCATATGCTCTCATCGCATGCAGCACATACGTTAACAAGGGCTTATCTTCGACCTTTGCTCTCTATTATGTACAATGAGAATTTCATTTGTAATCTTGGTTGTGGGGGACAAAAATGTTCACATTGGGGACTTAAGCAATGCAGAATTTCGTCTAGGTGGCGGAAACACGTTAAGTTCAATGAGAAAATGTAATTGTTTGCACAGCTGTCCAGAGCACAGATTATACTTGAGTAGCCTAAGCTTCAGACGTACTGTGAGGTTTTGTGCCACATATCGTTATCCAGCAATCGAAAAGATGTGAACTCAAGAAGATCGTGTGCACCTTATGTGGATGCATCCAGAACTGTCGTTAGTTTTGGACTTCTTATGCCGATGCAGGTTATGTACTCATTCTTTGTCGATTTACACCGACATTTCCGGGAAGATATTTCAGAAAAAGCCTCAAATCGGTCGTGAGCACGTCGAATTTAAGCATGGGTCAAATTCGTCAAAGAACAAAAAATTCCTGATAGTAAACAAATGCATTGATGCATATATATATATATATATATATATATATATATATATATATATATATATATATGGACCATTTAAAAAACTTATACTAAATTGATTTCCGTGTTCTATTTCTCCAGTTAATCAGTTGATAAGATGGAATGATAGTAGTTATGACCAACCCACATAATTAATATTCATGTCTTGAAATAATTACTGTACGTAATTGAAAACTACATATACCAAAAGAATTGCCATTACATATGATACGCTATTGAATATAAAAATCGGGAGAGCTAGAGTAACCTTCTCTAACTTTTGCCTTTTATGTAGAAACTCGTGTATCTCACCATTAACGATTGTGTAAATAGTGCATCTGTACATGCAATTTTGGTTCAAATTAGTGAAACTTTAAAGTCGAAAATATATGCGCACACGTATTCGATCACTGTTGTTCGACAGGCATTGTCCATATAGGTTACAGACAATTAATAAGCAATACTGACGATCGTAAACATATTTTCGAATCTGCTAGCAAATGCTTGTTAAACAAACAAATAAGGCTCCATTAATTACACTGGCTCGATCTTGTTTTATGTATAGCATCAATTCGAATGCTGATTGGGGAACTATTCTATCAGGCATAAGTAATCTGGCGGGCAGATTTTAACATGGCAGAAAAGCTAAAGTCAACTAAAATGAAATTGGATAATATATGACCTGTTCGTTTACCAGGATGTGGTCTACGTGGGCATCATAATTCTTGGTGAAAAACTGTGCGATATCGTGTCGAATCGATCTCAGTGGTGATCTTGATGCAATTTCTAGTAGAGTCAAATAGACCCTCTTCTTTTATCATCTCTGATAGCAATGAAAATGTCGATAGTAACTGATGCTTTACCGCAATATAACCATGAGAAAAATTAAATAAAAACAAATAATAAAAATTGGAAACAGTTAATAATAATAGCAAAAATAATTCAGACAAGAATTAAAAGGTGATTCTTTTTTGCGAGTATTTGGTTCATCTACCATATTTACCTAGATAACACAAACATGAGTCAATCTGGCTCTACAAAGCGTCAAGTAAGCTATAAGGCATAGTGACATCGAGAATGCAGCTTCCTTGTGGTTTAAATATTTTGGTTCACAAACACAACAGAACGTCATAGTTATCTCGACTCGATGCCATATTACACAGGGTTTCCAATCAAGAATTAGAAAGCGCACGTGGACCCTGATCTGGCTGGTGGACTTAGTCCTGTACTACCCTATTTGAATGTAGTTTACATTAGCTTTCTGCCATGACAGAATCTGTCCTTATCGTTTCTTACGCCAATCTGACACTGGCTGAGAGAATAGAGCTCTACTGGGCAATCGAATTGAGGGCATACGCAAAATGTGACCAAGCCAACGTAGTTGATGGATCCCTATTGATTTTGCTGACGGGGAGTACTTTTGAAATAAATAATATGAAAACTGTCTTTTACGCCTACAGTTTCCTTATGCAGTGGCAGAGTTGATGTGATGACTGGTCCTTTATTACGCACACATCAGCCCTGACAACAATAAATCTATTATTAATTGATCCTTCACTGTCATATAACTACGAGAAAAGGAAATGGATTGAAATGAGTGTGGTCTGATGTTTTATGAGTACCTGTCGTTTGGAGGGCGTGAATTTAATAACTGATAGTTGTTCCGAGTAGAATTTCTTTCGTCGAATAATATTACAAAATTTTCTGCACAGTTATGATGTATTAGTCTACTGCCGGGAAGAAGTTTAAAACCAACATCTCAAACGTATGAAAGAGTACTGTTCATAACAGCATGTATTGTAAAATTAAATAAAAATATGTAAAGTGGTAGCTTTGACGAACGCCACTACTGGTAGTAAATTTTTATTAATTAGTTATTGACTTTAACCATAATTTTTTGCGTAAAGAGCGCGTATAATATTTGCAAATTTAGTGGACATATCATTTTTCAACAGAATATCGAATATAACATTGAGGTCCACCTTGTAAAATGCACTATTGAAGGCTGTAGTGCGACGGCGATATACTTGTCATTATTCAAGAAATTTCCTTTAGATAAAAGTAGTATCTATACAACCTTATCCTGGATAGAATCTGGCGTTCAGAATACGGAAGATAATCGAAACAAATAGCCTAGATACGACTCGAGTCAAGCTTATAACACGATGATTGTTACACGAATGACGATTGCTTCCAGACAAGGTCTTCTCATTCCATATAATGCGAAAAAATTTAGTCGAAGCACCCAGAAATTATATCTCTATCATCATAAAATAAGCTTCGAAGTAAATCAACGGGGCCTGCAGCTTTACAATATTTAAGATAGAGGGTGCATTCCGTAATTGTAACTGTGATGATTTTTCGAAATTAAAGTTCTACTCTTTTGATACAGGCATAGTTTCGGTGATCGGAATGAACGTATATGTTAAAGAAAATTGCACTATGAATTGTTCGGCCCACCGAACTATACAACAGATTTTACCAGTTATTGGACTGCTGTAGAGTTTCCCTAATATTTATTTTTCTTTTCCCGTTGAAAAAAATATATAGGCTGTGATCTGATTTGATTACTTCTGCTAGCTCTTCAGCCTTTATCGTAGAAGAATGTTCAAGATAGATTTTTAGACTATGCAGCACTTAATTCTTAAAGCTCTACCGGTGTTCTTAAAGGCTTAGCTGGAAGGAATTGTGCACCTAGTTTCGATAATTTCCAGATTTTCAGAAATCCAATGAGTGCGAGCCTACCATGTCACAAATTGTAGTAACTGAAATGTGTTTAGTGGATCTTATCTTTGTCTACAGTAAGTTCGAATTTTATAAACAAGGTTAGATATATCCGAGTCGACATGAGTCTTCCAAAACGAACGAAAATCCTGGATGCAAAAACGCCATCTCTAATTAATTATAATGCACGGTCTATTTGTGTGCAAATTTATCCGGTATATGGAGAACGCTGTGGTGCAACGCCTACACTATATCTGACGTTTGCGCTACGATCTGTGCTTCGCGTAGCAATCTAAAAGCTGTTCCTTATTATCGTTACGCATTGAACTTAAAATGTATTTTCCACCTAGATAAAATTATGTGTTGCTTAAGCGACCAACGTAAGCATTCGTGTCATTCATAACCAGTTCTATATGTGAACTTCTTGCTTTGTTTAGTAAAGATCTTAAATCAAAATAAAACGCGTCCTTTATTTCGTCTGTGCAGAAATTTGTGGGAATATGCAGATACAATGAGGAGGCAGCGTTTATTAAGATTTTTAGCATTGATCTTAGTGCATGTATTTAAGCGTATCTCACAAACTCGGCTGTTTACAGTGATCTATTCAATTAACAAAGATTCAAATCGTATGCTATGGAGAATCCCGACGCTCCATTTTTCATCTTGAGAAAACCTGACCTAGAAGTTCGAACCAAATATCTCGTCGATAAGTATGATGCACCCAATTCTGTTATTCCCGTGGGATCTTGCATTCTGATTTTAGATACATAACATATTTATATTAATAATTTACCCATCGTGCGAACAATAAATTTTTTTCCAATTTGTTTCAATGTTCGCACGTTTAATGACAAGTCTAGCCTTAAAATTGAATGACTTAAATTGTACTGTTTTAAGTTCCATGTTGCCTAGTTTCTGTGTGTTACCTCGGTAAGTATCTCCATCTGAACTAAATCACTACTTTCACCAAATTTTTTTGTATTAAATTATTACTCCTGTTATCTTTAGTATTTTTTTGAAAATATTATACTCATGGATATGTAGCAGGAAAGTCTCAGTTGTTAATGACTTGTATTGCTGTCTATGATGATTGTGATGATGAATACATCTATCTTTGTATTGAGTGCGTAATTTAGTATGCGGTGACCGTATTGACTTAGGTAGTCCAGTTTCTGTTACCGCTTTATTAGTTGTATGAGAATTTATCTTTCCGATCTAATGCAGCCGGAAATACACAAAACTCGTTTTTTGGTTTATCAAGAATATTGCATCTCCAATGCCTCAACAAATATTTGCGAGTGTATTGTGTTTAGTGTAGGTAAATATTACTAAACCATTGATGATGTTGGTTTTCGATGTGTGTGAGATCGAATGATTCGTTTCTTATGAAATGTATTTATCAGTGCTCATGGTGCCATCCGTTTGCTGAAAATTAGCACGTCTATTTTCATTCAATTGTTCTGTACTATCCGTTTAATCAGAAATGACAACACATTCCAAATTGGGAATCAAATCAGCAAAGATTATCTTAATATAAATTAAAATCGATGTGGCGAAATATTCTCAGATGCTGTTTGGTACGCTATCAGCTGTTGTTGTAGGTGGCCAAACAAAAGCATAGTTGATCTTGAAAATCTGCCTCATTTTTTCCTCTTTTAGTTCGCAGATATTTTGCCGGAAAGTGGGCGATGTATATAGCGGCTGAAAGTATGTGGCCAGAACTATTGATCGAACCATTAGAGCAACCATGGTAGTCTTTCACGTCCTGACCGGATTAAAATGATAACAAGCTTATAAGAATGTGCAGGGTTTATTCTCATCTGTGGCGCTTAAATCATTAAGCGCTATAGTAAAATGCATATCGCACAGATGGAAAATTGTGTTCTCCAATACCAAATTTAGGCAAATCATCTGATGTCATTGTCACAGCTATTTTCATCTCTGGTCCACCTTTCTACTGTTTCGTTTCTACCGCAGCCCTGGCATAGTGTGGCGTTGAAAAATCCGGTTATCACATGGATTCCGGAACGGCGGTTAAGGCCAGAGAACAAATCTCATTGCTTTTGGTCGAAATTAATATTTTTAATAGCCGAATAATTAAGAGTTAGCGTGTTCATGTTTGAAATTCCCAGAATCACTTTGCCTACGCGGAACCTAGTAGTTTCCAAGTGAGAGTTGTTAGTCAAACAGTCATATTTTGCTTTGGCAGCAATCCAAGATAGCGAACTGGCAACACTACCTGACAGAGTCGGAATGAATTCTCCATTTCTCGTGTGCTAGGCCCGAATGCGACATATTGTATAATTCTTGAAGCAATTCTGATCTTCTAGAGTCAATCGTTTTGTTAACGATTATTCTTTTTGTACATGAGATAATTCTCTTCAGAATTATCTTTCAATTTATAACCCTCTATAGATACTGAAATTTGATTGAGAGTTTGTTATTAATTACAAGTTGCCCTTTGTCATTTATTGTGTTCCTCAATCCTTGTATAATCTTATTTAATACAACAAATTAAACACAATATTATTTCATTATATAAATAATTTTAATACAAAAGAAACTATTTATTTCGAATAGAATATACATTTTTACCAGGCTTGTTAATTTAATTTATTAGTAATTAGTTCATTAGTCAATGGATGATCGACTTTATACATTGAAAATATACACTTCAATTAGTAGTAAAGTGTATGACTTTGTATAAATTTAAGGACGGTTTTAGATACCAAGCTAAAGATTATTCTTATTTGATTTGCAACCGCAACATGACAACCTCATTCCAGTAGTACAAACAAAAGAAGAAATAAAAATATTTTCAATACTCAAAAAAATTTTGTAACGACCGGTTTAAGCATGGTGTATAAAATGAGTTTCCATGTAGAGGACTACGTCTAAAAATTGAACATTTTTCAACATTCAAGGTTTCATTTTTCGAGCTAAATGCTTTTCTTTAATGGCGTTTATAGATTCGCTTTTTCGGTGGTCTTCATGAACGTAATTTTGTGTCAAAGATTAATACACAACCCTTTCACGTTCCCGCCGACGAGGTTGGTGTTATGCGTCGTCCTACGAGTGGTGCTGCAGTTGGCTCTTTGCTTGGTGGCGGAATTGGAAATAATAGTTTGTGTGCCTCTTCCGGTGGTGGTGGTGGCGGATTCGAACGTGCTTGGCTGGAAGTAAAACGTCTGCAAGAAAACATTGATACCGGCTACTACACACACTCGTCGGGTGAATCGGATCTGCCACCATCAGATGACGAGTTTTCGGATGAGATATATCTCGGTCCGAGACGCGGTGTTGCCATCATAACCAGCGTGTCTGGTGGGGGCGGTGGAAGTGGTGCGGCCAGCATTGCGGATAGTATGCACTCGATGACTTCAACGTCTTTACTCAACGTCAAGACCGAAATGGATCATCGGAAGTAATTTATTTTCGTTTTTAACTTCCTTGTAAATAATAGTTACTTCTAAAATGATAAATGAGTATTTAATTGGGTTGTCTGGCTCGTATTTTTTATCGATTTTCATATTTTTCATATTATATATATATATATATATCAATAGCTTAGACTTACAGTAAAGCAACACAGCATTTGCAAATATAGTGCTTCACGGCTGCATAATTATTACATTCATGGTTATGTGTAGGCTGGAAAAAGTTTTCAGTCACCCATACATAGTGACGATATTTTGTAGCCTTGCACGTAAACTTTATTTAGGAAGCCTTAGCACAACAGTTTTTATGCTTCTCCACTTTACGGTTATTTTTTTACTTACTTGATCAAAAGGCGAAGCTAACTAACTGGTTTACTATTGGAATTAAAACTAATATAATTTCCAAACTAATTTTGGAAAGAAATACTAATTATGCAAAAAAATCATATACGCTGCTATTTGATACTATTCTTTTTTTGTTGCTAAATTCCACCGAAGGATAAGCTGGCGTCATGAGTTAAACCAAACATTTTCTCTGTAATATTATGTGAGTGGTGTTCCCAGTATCAGTCATCTATAAGTTGCTAAGATGCTAGTTGTGTTTCTTAATTCATGGATCATGATTTCCGGCTTGAAATAGAAATTCCTTTTTTGCACTATAATTTGAACGCACGAAACTAATTAAAATTTCGCGGATTGTGCGTTTTTATTTGACATTAAAATTGTTAGTCTTTCACGAAATACGATTCTTATAAGTTTAAAGTATAGCTAGATAGCCTTCCGTTTACTTTGCAAACATTTTATTCCAAATTTTATGTTGGATGAATCGTAGGCGACATAGTTCGTCAAGTAGCCAACAAACAACAGCTAGTGCTACTCCAACGCCGAGTTATTCACATGGAAAATCTCCACCAATAAGTACCGGATGTACTGGAACGAGTTCCCGTGTTAAAGGGGGGAAACGAACATCAGGTAATACGGCGGCTACCGGTACTTTGTCAGTACAAACTGGAGCATTGAATATCAAATCTCAGAGGATAGGATCGCCGAATTCTGTCAGTAATAGTGCTGGAGCGGCTTGTGCTCTTAGTGCTACCGGTGGACCGGGATCGGTGCCTGGTAGCATTTGTGCTTCACAACTTGTAGTCTCAGGAAGTCCAGGTGCAACTGCATTTGCTGTACTGTCAGAAACAAAGGCCATAATGGCTGCTGCGAAAGCCGCTGGCGCGGCAAGTATAGTTACAAATGTTCCACCAAGGGGCATGTTTGCGCCATCTGTTGGGAGTCGTTCAACTGCTGCAGTATCTCGCAAGTCATCACGTGGTGGTACTATTGCTGGTGCGTCTCGAAAGCGACCAAGTATGTTTTTATACATATTGACATGTATTTTATATATTGATATAAGGTGTGACTAACGTAATAAATAAATATATAATAAGAATAGAAATTATTCATATTTAATAATTATCAGTGGTCCTTTTTCTCTCTCTCTATTTATATATATATATATATATATATATATATATATATATATATATATATATATATATAAAGGTTTTACGATATTATATTTAGATATATGTGTAATGAAGTATTTTAGTCATATCAGCAAATATTCTTATGCAATTATTTCCAAAAGTTGATTAACTTCGCATTGTGCTTACGATTAGTTTTTTGAAAAACGTTAGTTGTCCAGGCTATCTCTATCTTTCTCTCTTTAATCGTTCACCTAAGCGTCGATATAACATTCACTCTCCATCCATCTACGTTACTTGCTGCTCCATATTTGAACTAGTTTGTTGCTATGTGCGCAATACCTCACACACCATTGTATACATTAGAGTTCCCGGCTTTAAATAAAATACAGTATATGATAATCAAGGTTTTAGTTTTAGCATTTTTTAAAATTTTGATTACCGTGACATAGTAGCAATACCGTTATAACAAATAACAAAAGGTTCGATACTGTCTCTCTCCCCTAAAATATTCTGCATACGAGATGAGATGAGGTATAGGTGAGGTAATGATTGGTCTACTAATTATAACAAGTTATATATTGAGTTTAGTTACTGAGACAAATCCTATGATTAAAATAGTGTTGAGTCAAATATATATAAATAGAATGGTTTTGGAACGAGGTTACCACATTTGCTTAAATCTGCTATTGTGATCAGTGTTGTGTTGCCTGATGATGGTGCTGGAAAGTAGGCACCGAAACGTCGCCAGTAAACAAAGATATGATAGAACCGCATTTCCAATTGAAGTAAAAATGAGTCAACCCGATCAAAGACAAAACAAAATTGGAAATAGTGACAAATCGGATCTTTGTGTAACTGCCCGTGTACAGCTACTACCCGCGTACGCAAAACGCGGCATTGATAGTTTCATACCTCTTGTTTTCAACATTTACACCATAATAAACTTGTTTTTCTATCATTATATGTATAGCATGTTTCTCCGGGGCAATTATCAAAATATTTCTTTTTATTTACACGCGAATGATCTTGATAATTTTCTCCATGATTATCTACAATCTAGCTTATTTATTTCCAAAAAGAAATTTTTATTAGGGAGGGTGTAAAAAGACATACTTATTTACATGCAACTGGTGAAACGCACTTTTAAAAATTTATACTTGCATAAATCGAGTTGCAATTCGTTGCTCCTTTTGGATTGATGTAATTCTATTTTTGCTTTTTTTTGTATTGAGTACGTATCTCAACATGAATAGAAGAGCGTCATTGGTTAAAAACTGATTTTTCACTTCGGCATAGCTTTCAGAATTTAATAAAAAGAACGTAAAAAATAGCCTGTAAAGTTGGAGATAGTAATGAGTTAGAAAAGGGAAGACCTAGCTTAAGTGGTAAGACATCCACAAAGGCAAAACGAATCAGGATCACCTGTGGCTCTAAATAACACTAGCTCGTCCAGGTCAACTTTAAAGCAGAACGACATCGATAACGTCTCGTCTTGCTGCCTTTTAATACGCTGAGAAACGCGTAATGTTAGTATAAAATGTCAAGAAGTCTAAAGCCATTAAGGGAGCCTAAGAAATGACCATCTGGTACAGTTGTTATCGAATTCGTACTTATTATTGTTATTCTTGCTGTAGCTTCTATCGGCAAACTGAGTAAACCATTTCATAATCACTTGTCTATTTTACTAAGCAGCAAACCCAGTATCTTCAAGTCATGTATACAGCTGTTTTTCTTTATGTCATGGAAACTTACAAGATGGCCAATTTTAACTGCCAGCACCTAGCCATCTTTTAAATTAATTTATTTATCCTGTTTTGTTTTTGCTACGTTGCCGATTATGCGCCAGGAGGCAATACTCATGATCAAAAATTACTATCTTATCTGTTCTCTTCAGGGGTTCTTCGATGTATCGTTAAAATTGAACCTTATGTAACACAGAGTCCGCTTTTTGGGGCACTGTTTGTGAAGGATATTGTCACATCTTGATCGCCTGGCTACCGAAGCATCTTAGTTTGACAATTGGAACCAAAAATGGGATATAGACCTCTCTTATTACTAAAGGATAAAAAAGTTGTCAGAGCCGAAATAAAGTTTATTTAAATACATAATAGTTTTAGGATGGAAAAATGCTTGTAATATGCATTTAAATTATATGTGGACATTGGCGTCTAGAACACCGAAAGCGCTAATGTGTAATTTTAAAATTCCTATCAGGTAATAAATATTTTGTGTATTTGAATAGTAACAAACCTTCAAGCATTTTCGTTACATCTGGTAGGATTATACATAATGCACTATCTTTGCCTCTTATAACTGCGATTTAGTTTTTCAGATGCTAGGTAATCAAATTATTATAGGTGCGGTGCTATGAACCGGTGCCTCCTTAGATTTTATTACCTAAGTTCTATTGGATTTAGTCCAAACAAACTCGTCAATTTTAAACATGACAACTATGTGCCATTTGTTTTTCTTAAACCACTGAACCCTAAATTAATCTTATGAATGGTAGATAAATTACGAATATAACACACTATATATATATATATATATATATATATATATATTTGTGTATTCATATTGAAATGTTACTTAAAATGCGGCTCAGGATTGTGTTACTATTTCACGGGTATTTTTACACCAAATTTTACTATTTAAAAATGTATTTACAACTACAACCTTGAAATTGTATTGGTTCAACCGACATCTCTGTCTGTTAGCCAATTTAATGGGAATATTATTATGGCAGGCATGTGTATGAGTCATTACTTCGTTGATTATGTTTATTCATTTCGTTTATCAATTTTACTTTTTTGATTATTCTATTCTATGTGTGAAATTTTTCTCATCATATACGTTGTATTTATCAGTATTATATATGATATGTTATTACCATGCTGTTCTACTCGAAGCTATACCTTTTTCCCGAAGAAAATTTTGTACCTCGGTCGACATGAAGGAAGAACCTCTGTCTGAGTGAATGTACGAAGGCATCCCAAACATTGCGAATATTTGACACAGGTGAAGTATGACGGTGTGACTGCTAAGGTCAGGACAAGCAAATGCAAAGGGAAATCGAGAATATTCATCGATGACCGTCAGTAGATAACGATTACGAGTTGATGAAGGAAGAGGTCCTTTAAAATCGATAGATAACCGCTCAAACGGTTGGGTAGCTTTGATTAATTGGCCTTGAATTGCCGAAGGAAATCTGGGCTTGATTTCAGAGCACACTTCACAACTCAAGGTCATTTTTCGAATTTCATCAATAGAATATGGTAAATTACGAGATTTCACAAAGTGGAGCATACGAGAAATTCCAGGATGACAAAGAGAATCATGTATTTGTTTTAAATCCAGTCCATTTAGAAGCGCACCACAACAGGATCGACTTAGTGCATCTGCTGCTTTATTATCTTTTCCGGGTCTATAGACAACATCGAAGCTGTAAGGTGATAATTCCATTTTCCAGCGCAAAATTTTATCGTTCTTCACTCTTCCTCGATTTTGATTGCCAAAAATAAAGGAAACAGATCTTTGATCAGTGACAAGTTTGAAATGATTACCCAAAAGTAAATGCCTCCATTTTCGAATAGCTTCAACCACGGCATAGGCTTCTTTTTCAACAGCTGAGTGATGTTTTTCAGATGGCGTCAACGTCCGAGAGAAAAACGCCACAGGTCTTCCATCTTGGTTCAAAGTGGCAGCAATAGCTACGTCCGAAGCATCAGTTTCGACGACAAACGGAATATCACAACGAATAGAAGCTAAAGTTGCTACGGCTAATTCTTTTTTAAGATCATCGAAATTTTGTTTCACAGAGACGGGCAAAGGAAAAGTTCGATTATGAACGAGTGAGTGAATTTTATCGGAGAAGTTGGAGATCCACGGCGAATAATAAGCGAAAAATCCCACAATTCTTTGTTGCGATTGCACATTCGACGGTGGTGGGAGATCTTGTAAAGGCTTTAATCGGTCAGGATCAGGTTTAATTTTTCCATTCGATATTTGAAAACCAAGAAGAGTAATTTCTTTAGCTGCGAAAATGCTCTTTGATTCATTTAAGGTCAATCCATATTTTTTAGCGGCATTAAGAAATTTGTTGAGATTTGTTTCGTGTTCAAGCGTATCTCTCCCGCAAACTGTCACATTGTCCACATAGACAAATGTATCTGTGAGATGTTCCTGTGCGATTATATGATCCATAGTTCTTTGGAAACATGAGACACCATTCGTCACTCCGAAGGGAATGCGACGGAATTGAAACAAGCGTCCACACGCTTCGAAAGCAGTAAATACCTTTTCATGTTCTTGGATAGGTATCTGGTGGTAAGCGCTTTTGAGATCCAAAGTGCTGAATATATGATATTTTGAAATGGTTTCAGCCATTTGGTCTATTTTCGGCAAAGGATAGGCGTCTAAGAGTGTGAATTTGTTGACCGTTTGGCTGTAGTCCACAACCATACGTTTCTTGTGATTCTCATTCGATACCACGAGAACTTGTGCTCTCCACGGGGATGTTGAAGGTTCGATAATGCCATCAGAAACTAATCTGTTTATTTCATCCCGGATAAATATTTCATCCATTCGATTGTACCTTCTTGATTTCGTAGCAATAGGCCTCCAGTTAGCAGTTAAATGGTGGAAAAGAGGCGGGGACGTAACAGATGCAGGTTTCAGTAAACAGACGGTGAATGACGATTTATGACCACCAAAAGAGATATTTACACTTTTATGCAATCCAAGGAAGTCATGACCGAGGAGTACGTCAGTACAAAGATCAGAAAGTATAGATAGCTTGATATTTTGATAAACACATGATTTGTATTGAATCGACACAAAACAATGACCTTTGGTATGACTCGAAAATGAGCTAGACGCCATGGTTATTGTTTCTTGAGAGGAGTGAATTTTCCAATTATTTTTCAAAACGAAGGCTTCTGAAACATAACTACAGGAACTGCCTGTATCAACGAGAGCATGACAATTTATGTTATTGACTTCTAGATTTATTACACATTTGGTGAGACAATCAGGAGCAGCAGCTAATACAGTTGCAGATATGGTAGGATGAAGCGTCGAAACCACTGGGCGGTGATTCTTAGAGCGACATACCTTTTGAAAATGTCCTTTGTTTCCACAACTTTTACAGAAGGCGTTTCTGGCCGGACATTTCCATCTTAAATGATAATCGTACCCACAAAAGTCACATTTTTGTTTAACAGCAGCAACAAGATTATCTGTAGATTTATCGGAGGTTGATGAAGGACAGAGTGGCTGAACCGTTGCAGTGTGTGCAGAATTCAAACAGTTTTGATATGATAATGATTGCTTTTCCGCCATTTCGAGACCACGTGCTTGATCAAAAGCCGCTTGAAAATTAAGTGAGTTGTGTTCTAAGAGACGTTGTCTGATTGAATTGGACTGGATTCCATTAATGAAGGCATCGCGCAGAGCATCGTCTCGATTTTCCTCGGCCGTAGTTGGTTTGAAATTGCATTCCCTAGCTAACGATTTCAGAATCTGAACAAATTGATCCAATGTTTGTCCATTTTCTTGTTTAGTAGTCGCGAGTATATGACGAACAAAGACTTCATTTTTCGGTCTGACATAGAGATTCATTAGAGTTTTGATAGCATTATCATACGTATCACAGTCAACGATGTGTTCATATACGTTAGGAGAGACGTAGGAAATAAGAGTGTCTAATTTATCCGGATTCATGGATTCGACTGCTTTTAGGAGGCCACAGAATGTACGATACCAATGATTCCATTGTTTTGCTGCATCTGGTGCACTAGGTTCAACATCCAATCGATCTGGTCGAATTAGGCGTTCCATGATTGGGTTATATGATGAATAAATTGTTCTGAATCACAGTAACAAGCACAGCAAACAGGCAGAATGATTAGACAAGTCAGAAGAAAGAGTTGCCTAAAATATTAGGCTTTATTCATCATATAATGCAGATATACATGCTAAAAGACAAAACAAAACATGTTAATATACGAACGGTGGGAATATAAATGTGTGTACAAATAAACAATCATATCACATGCACAGTATGTTTGTCCCATATTCTGTGTTAATTAAATCTACATTATGCAATGCTTAGTTTATACTGACATGCAAATATATATATATATATATATATATATATATATATAGCAATATATATATATATTGATAGTTTCTAATTTCACCATTTTTAAAATGTAAGAATAAAACACCTTATGGAATAACATTTATTAATAAATCTTATTTCTACCAGTATCTACAGCCATTGTTCTGGATTCGTTAGTATATTCGTTCATCCATTCCAACTGTACATGTGTTGTAACCAATCTCCTCTTCGTTATGCTGGCCTTTGCTTTGCGCAATTTAGACCACTACTTTGTGCAATTTAGACCACTCCTTTTGCGTAACGTCATTTGGTGTGTCATCGCTTTCATTGTAATTGCGTCCGTAATTGATGTATGTGTTGTATATTGCGAAGTGTTGGCTATTTTTAAAGGCATGTCGGTTATGTCTTTGTTCCAGTCCAATTTAATTTCTATTTAAATTATTTTCTGCACGTTTAAGCAGGGTTTCAGCTTATTAATTGTAATAGCTTCAAAAGCCAGAAGCATTTTCTCTGTTTTTGCCTTGTAGAGAACTGAAAAATTGTTACTACTAACAGCATGACCTGTGAGTAGTACATGTTCACAAATTGCTGATTTTTGTGCAGGAGCTGCACCCCTCTTTAATAGTTTTTGAGGGAGATGCTGATTTATTCTAGTTTCGAGCCTCTTTTTTGATCTGCCGATGTATTGAGCGTTGCAGGTACATTGAAATTTGTATACAGACAAAGGTGTTGACGTCACAGAGAGGTTATCTTTTTCATTCGTGCGCATCAGTTTTGTTGTGTTGAACACCACTCTCACCTGTATTGATGGAAACTGTGCTTTTGTCGCTCGAATTACTTTTCGTCTGAAGATTTCCGCTGGAAGATCACCTCCAAAGGGAACACTAAGCGTTACTATCTGGGGAGTTTGATTTTCTTCCAAATTGTCCACGATTTTGTTGCGTTGCCTCAAGTTGTATTCATTGAACCAGTCCGGATAGCCATTATTTCTCAACGCTTCGCGAAGCAAATTTAGCTCTACTTCAATGTTGTCCGGTGAACAAATCCTGAGTATTCGTGTGCCCAAATTCATTTTAGGTTCCTTTTGTACGCCCTTGGCACACTACTCATATAAGGGATATATTGTCCAGTCATGTTTGATTTCTTGTGAACTGACCTTGAGAGAGTACCTTCTTCATCTCTCGTTATTCCTACATCTAAGAAGGATAAATATCCGTCTTTTTCTTCTTCTATTGTAAACTTGATTGCCTGGTCTACCTTGTTTATAAGATGTAGCAGTGAATTTGTTTCATCATCCTTTTCAACGACCATGAAAGTATCGTCAACGTAGCGCACGTAAAAATGAGCTCCATTGATAAATGGTTTTAAACCAGTTGTTTCTAAATGGTGCACGTATATGTCTGCCAATACTGGTCCAAGAGAACTACCCTTACCTATGCCGTCAATTTGTCTGTAGAAGACTCCTTGGAATACGAATTGTACGTTGGATGTGCATAATCGAAGTAGTTCTCTCATGTCGTCCACTTCTATCAGTGTTTCTGCTCCTGATGATTGTAAGAGGCTCGAAGCTAGAATAAATCAGCATCTCCCTCAAAAAATATTAAAGGGGGGTGCAGTTTTGGCACAAAAATCAGCAATTAGCGAACGTGTACTACCACAGGTCATGCTGTTAGTAGTGTCAAATTTTCAGTTCTCTACAAGGCAAAAACAGAGAAAATGCTTCTGGCTTTTGAAGCTATTTGCAATTAATAAGCTCAAGCTCTGCTTAAACGTGCAGAAAATAATTCAAAAAGAAATTAAATTGGACTGGAATAAAGACATAACTGACATGCCTTTAAAATAGCCAACGCTTCGCAAAATACGACACATACATCAATTACGGACGCAATTACAATGAAAGCGATGACACACCAAATGACGTTACGCAAAAGGAGTGGTATAAATTGCACAAAAGTAGTGGTCTAAATTGCGCAAAGCAAAGGCCAGCATAACGAAGAGGAGATTGGTTACAACACATGTACAGTAAGATTGGATGAACGAATATACTAACGAATCCAGAACAATGGCTGTAGATACTGGTAGAAATAAGATTTATTAATAAATGTTATTCCATGGAGTACGTTGTTTTGTTCTTATATATATATATATATATATATATATATATATATATATATATATATATATGTGTGTATGTATGCATAATGTATTTATAATGGCCATTGCCTACGAGTATTATTTAACATTTAAAATTTTATAACAAAATAGGTATTGACTGGTTAATTTAGAGAATACTGTGCAATATTTATTGTGTTAATTTTTGAGGGCCGATGATTATGCGTTTTTTTGCGTGTGGGGGTCATAATCATTGTATTAAAATGTAATTGATTGAACGTTGGTTGAGCAAACGGTGAGAACATTTTTATTAATCGATGATGCGATTTTGATATAAACACATTTCCTATTGTATACGGACATTTGTCAGTTTAAACTAAACATTTTATGATGTATAAGAAGCAATTCTTCCAATTGCATATATATATATATTAGTTCTCTACCACAAACTGTATTTAGCTGTTATATTTTTAATTGAATGAGGTCATGATAACTTATATCGCTCAAGGCCAGAGTGTACGTATTTGCCGGAGTAATAGGTGTTCATAAATAGTTGTAAATCACAATTTGATGAACTTTAGCGTACACTGAAATCCATCGTGTTGGTACCATGTACCGACTCGGCAACCATAGTGTTAGTACCATGTATCTTCTCGGTACCATAATGTTTGTATCGGGAACGTACACAATAGCCCTAGTGTTGGTTTCCTTTACAGACTCACTATATATAGCGAGCTTTGAATTTGCATGGTCGAAGGCTTTATATGAAATTAGCTTCACAACTCCAGGTTTACACATTCGAATATGAGATTATGTCGTCCAAAGTTACCACATTCATCGCCCACTATATATGGTGGGTAAAGGGCGCAATACCGGCTCTTACTGATGAGCCAGTAAGCACGAAACGAATGAGCAGATGATTACACTTTCCGTTCATATTATCTTTGGTTTATGCTTATGGTCATATTTCAACTAATTTTTTAGTAGGTTCACAACACATAATACACAATTAATCCAATAGACCAGTTTAATCCTTATTGGGAACTGTCCAGAACTTGTCGCGGACAGGGCTCGAACCTGGGCACGTCTGTTTTTTAGTCTGTTTCTCTAACCACTCAGTTATCCTGGCGCAAGCTACGCACAATTTTCAATTATTTAATAATGTTCTTTTCGGTGGAGACTTTGTCATCTCTTCAGATCTAAATTTCCAACTAGCCACCTCAAATATGTCATTATAGTGCATACACTACGCAAACCTGGGTAGTAGTATTGAATTGCACACTTAAATAATTCCGTGTTTATTTTTTGCGCATTCTTGATTTAAATAATTGTTTTTACTGTCTACGCAACCATTGATAGTTTAATCAATACCACATCCCTAGGCAATGTGGCGTCTGATCGATAATTACAGATTTGGGATGGTTAGTTGGAATGTTGGGTCTAAACGGATGCTATATAGGCTCCACCTAAAGGAAAGAATAACTGAGAAATTTTAGTACATAGCTGGAAAATTTGTGCAATGTATGGCAGCGTGGCTCAGTGGTTACAGCACTAGATTCCGACGTAGACGTGCACAGGTTCGAGACCTGTCTTCAGCAAATTCTGAACAGTACGTGAAGAGTTCCCAATATAGACGAAACCTGTCTACTGGATTTATTACCTTTTCTCCATTGTACGGTGCATAGTTTATATTGCCAAAAATATATATAATGAGATTGGTGCTTATATAAAGCCCGCAACCTTGGTTTAAATAATTTTTATCACTGATCATGCAATCAATGATCGTTTAGATCGTTCAGATAATTAAAATTCTGCATCGAAAAACATTGTTCCTTCTATTTTTATATTGACTAAGTTGGTTATTGCTTACAATAATATTTCCTGAATATAAACTTAGATATTTTGATTGAAATGAAACTAGTTAGGCCGTCAGTCAATTTTTGGTGTTGTATAACACAAATGCGTGCATGCATACAAACACAAATTCATACATATATACATACATGCATGTGTATATTCATAAATACATAAATACGTACATACTTACATAGACGCACATACGGGGATCTAACATTGAAATCAGCTTATCTCTACATGAGTATTTGCTGCGTTAAAGTAATTTAAGTATAATTAAATGGATATCCATGTAAAATTCATGTTTCGAAGAGCCAGGTTTTTAACATGATTTTGCCCATTATGTCGAATTCATCACTATTGACTAAGATGGCCAGGCACAATCCTTTATTTTGATTATCTATAGCTATTAGAAGGAACGTTGTGTTTAAATAGTAAATTGTAAGTTAATTTTAATCAATTTTCTTGCTGAATGTCTGAATTCATTCTGAGTAATTTCACAGAATGACACCATAGGCTTATAATTATTTATCTGACAGTCAGTTCAATTGAATAACAAAAAAATCACTCATTTCTTTTTTTAAAGTGCATCTAGTATTTTTAATTTTCAATTAAATAATAATGTATATAAAGTGGCTAAAGATTAAATCATGGATTTAAAAACTAAAATCATCATAAACAGCTTTACACCAGCACAAAGGAAACAGATGCTTAAAGCCGCGTTATCTCGTAATAACATGTTATCTAGGAACGTGTAATGGTTAAAGAAAACTTTTATTGTCTAGATAGAATGATCTACCGGAACAACAAAGAAACCAAGCGTACTACACCTTAATGCAGCCTCTATTCTATGCAAATTCAACAAAGAGATTAGGAAATTGGAAATACAGCTTTTCCGTAGTTTTCAATTTATCGGTTCTGAAGATTTTAATTTCTAACGCATTAATTTTGCTTTCTATTTTAATCCGTTCAGACTTCTTTTGCACAGAAACTGCATTTTTTGTTTATCCTTTCTTTCATATTAATTACTCAATTGACGCGTTTAAATAATATGGATACGAATGAGTCCAATGCGTATATGCATCGCAAATGAATCCCAAACTGCGTTACAATTTTAATTATGTTTGTTTGACCAAGGCTTTTTCATTTTATGCGATATTGAATGTCGAAGTTATCTTTGCAGCCCACACATCTAAGAGTACGACACAACTTAGGTGTCAGTTTGCGAAGGTTATGGTAAAGAAATTTTTTCCGAAACTGATTTACCATAATTGAGATAAATTGGAATTAAATGAAACCAAAATATTCTTTATATTCATTTGCGTCACATTGAAATATGTTTTATTTATACCTTTTTCTTTTCTTAAATCAAGGTTGCGATCTTGATATTAACACCAGTTCCATTATCTACAAACATTTGTTAGAATAAATTTAGAATTGTATAATTTAGTAAAGGCAATTCATCTATTAGACATGGTTTGTCCTTATTGGGGACCCCGCACGTTTTGTCAAGGATTTGCCGCGCACGGAGTTCGAACATGAGCACATCTGCTTTGGAATCTGTTACTCTAACCTACTCTGCTGCACATTCTAAACTTTTTTCAATAAACCGCATATCTGATTGTTAAGTCATTTTTTAAACTTCAAAAATGAAATGTTGATCAATTATTTTGCTATTTTAATAGGCAGTCGAGCATCTGATGGAAACAAGAAGCCTTCGAACGGACGTGGTCGTCCGCCCAAAACGGCTGGCAAACAAAGTCCTGCTAGCTCACGACGTGGGGCTGCTGTTACAGCGTCTACCGGAAATTATAGAAGGCGGGCTGGGAGTAGTAGTGGAAGCGAAGCTGTAGATAGTTCACGATCACCTAACTCTAGCGAGGTCTCAAGAAGTCACAGTCGTAGCAGAAGTCATAGTAATTGTAGCAGAAGTAGTGCTAGTATTAATCAAAGCCGCGACTTCAGTCCTTCGACTAAAAATGGCCGGCCACGCGACTCAGCAATTCGCCGAATCTCTCGTGGCGGTGCAGGAAGGAGGCCGCAGCAAGATGTCTTAACAAATATGAAGAATGAGCAAGAGATTGCAGACGATATAGAAGTGGATGACGCCAGCTCTGCGTTGTCAGCTTCCTCGGTGAGTCGCACAAGCACGAGCGAAAGTGATTACGCTTTTCAGCATAATCAAACGAGTGCTAGGGGACGACGTCCGTCAGTCAGAGGTCGTGGGGCAAGCAGTAAAACAACAGGTCTGAAAATTTTAGCAATTTATTTTAAATAACAACTGCATTGTGAATCTTACAAAAAGTATTTTTATGTGAAGTAACTGACTAATTCTTTTTTCTACAAGATTTAAAAAACCATGCTTATATGTTCGTATTTGTTTCGAATACATTTCCTTGTTCATTTCTAAACTGAATGCGTCAGTTATTATTTTTCGCTTCGTATTATGCAAATAGGGGTTATTGTCAATATTTATGTATGTGACAGCAAATGTTATTGTTATGAAGTTATGACGTAATTTCCTATTGCGTGACAATTGATAGCATTCGTAGGTCGGTAAAATATTGGTTCCATTACATTTAAAATTACATAGCGTGTCTGTTTCTATATTCTGATGGCAGCGTTCATAAAAAAAACGTGTGTTAGTGCACTAGACTCATGGATTACTAAGTGGTAGGCGACTGGCGATGTCGCCTCGTGTACTGAAATTTAGCACTAGAATTAGCACCGCTGATTTTGCCGCCCTTTATTGGTCTTAATGCTTATCTTAGGTCTAAGATTAGTTTAATATACGGTTATAGAATGAGAGTGTTTTTGATTTTTAGGATAGGTAGTTTTTACAAATGGTGAAGTTCAATCTCGCAGAATCTTTATTGCTTTTCTTCAGGAAACTAGAAATGCGGCAAACACACGGCATTTAGTATTATTATGCTTATTGCCGCAATTTAGAGAAAGAAACCTATTCCATATGAGTAGAAGTTTGTCGTTGTGGTGCGTATCCACAAAAAAGGTGGCATTAGTCTACCTGAAATCTTCCGTAGAATCAGTTATTTCTGCGCTGCATCAAAGGTGGTCATTTTTTTATTGCCAAAGTTTTGAAAACAGCGAGGTAAGTGAACATGGCCATCTAAAGCTGGTTTGTGACTGCGAGTGGAATGTCTGGACTCAATTCATACACTCCTCCGCAATCGAGTTGTCTCAACGGTATCATCGGCTCTCCAAATTTACTCTTCTAAATTACGCAGCAGATATTTTTCCTGTTTAGCATAAGATTTTACGGTCACATATGCTTACTCATAACACCCCGCTAAAAGTAGTTCGGCTGCTCGAAACCTTTTATAATAATTACAAGGTCTGTATTTTCACTATTGGGAGTTATTGTAAACATTTGATTCCCTTCAGAGGTCGATGTGTTTGCACTATTGCTTATTATACGTTTATGCTGACGATGCTGTTTATTCTATGGGAACCGCGAAAATTTCCAAAGTGTACTTTTGTGATGGTGATGGTCATGTTGATAGCGTTAAATAAGCCCACGATGAAATTCTGATGTGATCGTAATTTACAGCACCCTGCTGTCAGTCCTTACCGAATTAACTTATTTAGGCTGGGTGCAGACATTAGACGAATCGTGTTTTGCCGATATTGTCATCCGTTTTTGTCCTTCTGTAGCTAACTAGCATAGTATTTTTAACTCTTTTATAGACGCTTATCTGTTTCTCTTGGCATCACCTTCAATGTTTTCACATCATGTTTACTCTTGGTTCTTTGTGTCGTGAGACTTAGATGAACAACTAGTTTCTAGCGTATGTGCAGCTTTTAAATGCCATGTGTATGCACAGTTTGGTTTAGGTCATCACCAGCTGGGCGACAGAAAGCACTATCCTAGAGTAAAACGTATATACCGAACATTATCATCATCATCATCATCATGTACAGCCCTACAAAATCCAAATATGACTAATGTTTCACTACGATATGCCCATAAGAAGCGGAACAAAGAAATAATTATGGATAACGGAAAAATAATGTAGGCACACAAATTATTAGTGAGATTTCCTAGGGAGAGAAAGAGGAAGAGGCAAACTAAATCTCTACATAACACCATTATGGCCAAGTCAGCATTAAGGAAAGGCAACATCAGCAATACAGCTTGCGGGTTTCACTGTATCACGTCATAAGCAACCAAATCACCCAGCTAACTTTACTTTATTAAGAAAAAAGTTACGAAGATGATTCTACTAGACATCTGCAGCAAGATCTCCACTGAGCTCGATTCGAGGGCATATCGCGAAGGGTTTCTAATCAAGAACTATGATGCGTACGTGGACCCCATCTTGGCAGAATAGTGGGTCCTATACTACCCAATTTGGATCTGCCCACCTTATTTCTTACGCGGATCTGGTACTGGATGAGAGAATAGAGCTCTACTAAGCAATCTAATTGAGGGCATACGCAAAACGACCGAGCCAACGAAGTTGATTTGCTTTTCAAACGGAAGCGCTTGTTGGCAGATCCAATTGCGTTAGTCCAAACGCAGATCATGTAAAAATATTGAACTTTGATGAAAGTCGACTTAGTCTGTAGGAGTATTTCTTGAAAAGAAAAGGTGATGGCTGTAAACTGTATGAGAAGCTAAAAATTTCTTGGCCGAATACTATTACTCGCGATATCGGTTATTTGTTCACGTTGCACTATACCCTCACTAAATGATAAATGTTAACTGGCTAGTGGAAAACAGGGTAAATTGGAAATGAAGGAACTTCCATATTGCGAACCTGGATTAATTGAAATTACCTAATCTGCGTTTTGACTAACGCAGCTTTCATTGTTCCAGTAATTTTCTTTTTGTAAAATATTTCGACTTACATTACCGTAGGTCTTCATCAGTTGCATTTCACGAAAAAAATTAAGCCCAATGCATTTAAAATCATCTGCGTGCAAAAGAGAAGTTAACATCGATCTTAGTTTAGTTTTTTCCTTAATAAGTATTATCTTACGTTTAATTAAATCACGAATCAAAGTTTTAATAATATTTATACAAAGGTCATGCTTAAGAGACATACCATAAGCATTTAACCTAAAATTTAATTTAAAACGAAAAAATTTGGGAATAACATCATGTTTTAAACAAATACTTAAAAAGGAAATATTTGACACTTGCCTCACGATTTGTCGTTTTAATAATTTATATTTATTATACCATTTAACGGCATTGGTGCTATAATTCCATGTTAAATGTTTCTTTAAGGAAATTCTATATTGCGAATCTGGATTAATTGAAATTACCTGATCTGCGTAATGACTAACGCAGCTTTCATTGTTCCAGTAATTTTCTTTTTGTAAAATATTTCGACTTACATTACCGTAGGTCTTCATCAGTTGCATTTCACGAAAAAATGGCTTCATTTTTCAGTTTTTCGAGTGTCTCGCTCCTTGACTGGTCTGCTGCATTTTTACAATTTTCTCTAGAAAACGAATACATCTCATCAAATATATTACTCCATCAATTGCTTTTGTTCTAATATAATATAATATTGAAAAAGGAAGTTCTGGAACAGGTAATTTGATTCTTCTGTTGTTCACGTATATCTCTTTCCAGATTATTTGTTCGGAATCCGACTGCCTAACATTAAGTGTCGATTTAATTGTTATACCATTTAGACATGGAGACCGATATTAAATTTGAGGACACAAGTAGATTAGTGCAGGACATTGCGGAATTGAACCTAAGAGATGCAAATGGAAATATAAGCCTATCAGACTCTACTGTGAATTTTAGGACTTCAAGCGATCTGGCATCTATGGGGCTATCAGACTCGAATAGGTTAGGGGCCTCAACACAAAGGAAGCCATTTTTTTGTGAAATGCAACTGATGAAGACCTTCGGTAATGTAGGTCGAAATATTTTACAAAAATAAAATTACTGGAACAGTGAAAGCTGCGTTAGTCAAAACGCAGATCAGGTAAATACATTGGATATGGTTAGTTTACTGTCTTATTGGCATAGCCTCTTCTAAAATCTATTGTAGCAGTGATCTAGATCTTCGCGTGTGTATTCATTAATAATTTTTCTGAACCTTCTCATCATCGTATGAAGTAGTACATCGTCATAAAACAGGGATGCTTCACTGCTGCACAATAATTTTTTTTAGATTTTGATAATGGAAAGATTTATGGCCAAAGAGAGAATTTGAATCCAGACGGAAAAAATCGAGGCCAGCTATATCTGCTTACAATACATCCCATAACAATCGTCATACTCATATTATTATTACTGACTGTTTATAAAATTCTAATTATACAAGCACTTTTATGATTAAGACTGCTTCGCTATTAGTGTAATATTAGTGTACACATCACTTTATATTCAGGTAAATCTGAAGGGAAAACGTTAAAAAACAACATTGTAAACTCTCAAAAATCACCCGGAAATAAATCACTTGGCCAACAGAGTGCGCGTCGCAAAGCAGCCTCACCGGAATCCCGTGCTGTCACGCCCAGAACATCTTTGAACACCAGTGGGATAAAGCGTGAGAACGCCGGGAAGACTGGGAAAAAAACAAATGCGGCAGATGCCAGTTCCAGTGAAATCGAAAGCAGTTTGGCTAGTTGTTCTGAAGACGAGAGTGAAATGACCGCAAAGCCTACTGATGCCACAAATGGCGGCGGGAAGGTGAGGCGTTTTCGTTAACTTTTCTTTACATTTTGCTATTATCATCGCAAAATCATTTGCTTATTTATTTTTTGTAATGTTACTTTAACAAGCGACGGTTATTACATTTATGTCTGTATTCCAGAAAATAGAATTTAACTAGTAAGATATTGTGAGAATTCAATATAACTTAAGCTTTATGGTTATGATCATATACTGTCGTCATAGATCTTTTTCCCATAAAATTTATATATTTTATTGTTGTATTTAGTATGATCTTAAAATTAGAGCGTGCGGCTATCCTACCAAAAACGGGCTGACCCCTTCTTATCCATTCCAGGTGGTTTGAAATGAAACGCGATTGTTGAATAATAGCACTAACTGAGTATATATACGGAAGAATATAGTTCATAATAGAATCTGTTACCAAATTTAATTAAGAAAAAGCAAGTGGAAATTCTTAATGGTCGCATTAGCTTTGTGTGATATACCATCTACGAAAGGAATGGCTCTGAGTAAAAATATTCCATCCTTAATAAGGATAAACTGTCAGGTTTTCATTTACAACCCACAAATAAACATGAAGAATAGTATGAATGGTGATTACACACTGAATCGCCCGGTGCACGGTATGACAATGGTTTCCTTGTCTGCTGATTGTTGTAATTTGGCTAAAAGAAAAAAGCTACTGTTACTTGTGTTTCCGGGTGGTTATTCTCTTTGAGATTCTGTTGAATGATTTGTCGGTGTTTAATAATATAAAAAGTAAACGATGATAACTTCCATCACACGTTCATTAGTTATGCTGAATTTCTATATTCTGATGGCAGAGTTCTTAAAAGCCGTGTTCTAGTACACTAGACCCATAAATTATTGAGCGGAAGGCGACTGGCGATGCCGCCTTGTAAACTGGAATTTAACACTAGAATTCGCACTGCTGATTTGCCACCCTTTGTTGGTCTTCGTGCTTATCTATATTCTAAGATTATTTTAATAAACGGTTATGGAATGAGAATGTCATCATCCAAGCCAAGTATAGGTCTGCCTTTTCGCTATCTAATGTTTCAGAAAAACCTTGTTTTCTATAACTATAAACTACTCTTTGGCCTATGGTACATTCCACGTAGACAACTATGGTTTTGGAGTTGTACACACGTACACAATTTTTTAACCATTCTGTTCATAAAAAGAATTTAATTTGAATGCCTAAGGCCTTAGGCGCCGTTAGATTATTCTATTGAGTTGAACAAAGATGTGTTTGAAGTCTAAATTGTAAGCTTAGCAATAAATTTCCTGCCTATCATATAACGAATGAAAAAATGCGAGCTTAATGTCATTAATGAGTTGGAATCAACATCATTGCATGAAAGTTCATTTCTACGTCCAAAATCTTAATTTGTCATATTATAACCGGCGTGGTTAGGCTTCTAAAGACCCCTCGGGGGGGAGCGAAGCCGCCCGAATCGATGGACTTCCTTTGAAAGCTTTCAAAATACGTTTCCGAGGAATTTGCAAAAGCGTATTGCGGCAATTCAGAGGAATAAATCTGTCCCATATGAGTGGAAGTTTGTCGTTGTGGTGCATATTCGCATGGTGGCATTAACCTATCTGAAAACTTCCGTAGAATCAAGTTTTTCTTCGCTGCATCAAAGATAGTCATTGCTTTTATTGCCAAAAAGATTTGTCAACGATCCACAATAATGTCGCCATCATCATTAGATAGAACAGCTTTGGGAAGTTTAAGATCTGGTAACTAGTTCTATGAGAGCATACAACGCTACATTGCGATTCTTATCTTCGTCAACGCTATGTTATAATGTTTTCCAAAAATGCCTATTTTTGTTTGACGAACGGCTGTTTTTTTGCTTACATCTGTGAAATTTATTACTATTTCGCTTCTCGGAAAATATGAGTGCAAATCTAAAACAGAAGGGTGTATTGCTAGAGTCAACTTGCGTGTTCCAAAACGAAGTACAGTCCTGGATGTAACGACACCATTTCTAACTAATTGCTATGTGATTTATTTAAGTTCGCCGCTCTCCAAGAATTGAAGGACGCCATGTGGCGCATATTGTGGACATAGGACTTGTGAATCGCTTGTAAGCACGAAACACTTGTGTACATGAGAGTATACCCTTTCTTCATTCTGCATTTGATTTATTCTTTGGTCTTATTTGAACTAATTTGCTACTAGGTGCGCAAAACCTAAGATACTATTGCATATGTGTTAGTTCTCTGCAACAGATGAAATATAATGTCCATATTTACTTGCTACATGCTAGACAGCGTCTCTTTGAAAAGAATTTCTAAATAAATTTCGGAATTTAGTGTCTTGTTACAGTTTGTTTCGCCAGCAACAAATCGCGCTCCCTGCATTGAAATCAAAACAAAACATTAGTTACATTGCATTCACTAATGTTTAATGTCGGTTATCACAGTCGGCAATATGACAGTTTTCCAATATTGATAATTCAACGCAGTTTAACTATAATAAAATACGCACAGCTACTTGTGGACTATAAAATTTTACCCTATTCTAAGTCTCAATCAACATTATCGTCACGAACAGCATTTGAAAATTAATGATTTTCTGTCAAATTATCATGAGAAAAAGAAAGTAACCAAAAAATAATAAATGTTTTTTATGGTAATAAAAATAATGGCAATGCGAATAATTTAAAAGAAAGCAATAAAATGAAATTGATATTGGACGGGGTAGGTCTATCTTTATGGTGAAACCTGTCTACACATTACATTCGAAAGAGCCTAGAGGATGTCCAATTCCAAATATTTTGTTATCGGCAAGCATGTTTTCTGGAAAAGATGATTGCGAGGAACTCTTACTTCTCCTAGTTTGTATTACTAAAATTTGATGAGCATTATCTGCCTGGAACATCTCGGTTTGAAGCGTCAGTTGCCAAAGTGTTCGGTAACATCCAAAACTGTCCCGCAGCGTCTGGCATGTTTTCTCTCCTTACGGCGCTATGCACTTAGACCTTCACATTAACTTCGCAGTAAAACAAACTCTGAGGCTTCAAATGAGAAAATAGGGCTAAAACCCCATATAATCGTTACCGACTAGACCAGATAATACCCGCGGTCTTTAGAATTTCTATGGATTCGGGCTCACGAGTTTGCTGAATAGGTCGTCTGGTGTATTATGAGGAAGTTGATGCTAAATAAAGTCCATTTCAAGCTAAACTTAGAACCATTAATTATTTTAATTAAGCAAATGGGATCTTGATCTAAATCTTGGCCATGCAATTATTTCCAAATGGTATGCTTCGCTACTGACAGCATACCTAATTTACGAATGCCCCTACTACACTAACTCTTGTTATAATTTCACATAAGAATTCTCAATTTGTTAAAGAACGTAAACCAATACATACATATATATATATATATATATATATATATATATATATATATATATATATATATATGGACATACATGCTTGTATGCATACACTCTGTTGTAAACAGATCCTAGGTAGACGAATTCGTTAATTGCAGGCGGCTGGGTGCCGTTCAGCACAATCTTGAGCTTATGTTAAAATTGGACACAACGATCTTCTTCGAGGCGTTACGCTTTAAATAGTGAAATTTAGATACCTCTTGAGCGCAATGACTGGCTTTGGAGTGCAGTTAACTTTGTCCACTGGTACCAGTAGAGCAAATCAAAGGTGTGGCGAAGAACATGTATTTAATTCGCAAATCCCATTTCCGGTCGAAATCCTGCAACGATTGGCCAAGTTCGTTTCTCTTGCTATTTTTCCTATTCATGCTATATATAATAGCGGTGAACCTCAATGCAGCATAGTGCAAGCTGATACTTCGTTAGTTGACAGGACTGCTAGTGTCTCCTTATTTGTTGAAGCGTACTGCAATGACAATTCTACATGTCTGGAATGTATTCCTAATGCCGTTACTGCAGCTGTTGTCTTGACAGGAAATTACTGATAGCTTTTCAAAATCAATCCTTTCATTAATTAAATAGCTGAGAGTTGGCGCGCATGCATCTAAAGTTCTTAAAATCTTGTTGCCTCCGCGAAACGTAGTATAAGTCAAACGAGAAATTATTACTATCAAATCAATTAATGTATTCTGCAACACATTAGCAGAAAGGCAATATTATATCGGGTTGAATCATTCTCGAATTTTCAGTGAACTAGACCAAAATCAGGTACATTTTGGAGTGACATTACATGTGTATTACATGTTGTTCATCTACTTAAAAATTAGTTCAAACATGACCAGAAGAATAAACCGAAGACAGCAGGAACGGAAGCTATAATCTCGTGCACATTCGTTTCCTGCTTACTGGCGACTATTCAATAGGAGCCGGTATTACGTCCTTTACTCATTACCTATTTAGGTGAGGAATGTAAGACGGTACAATCTCCAAGAATGTGAAAACATGTAGTAAAGCTAACATCATATAAAGTCTCGACAATGCGACTTCAACGCTAACTCACTCTATAATATATATATACCGAGTCTGTAAAGGATACTAACACTATGGTAGCCGAGTCGATACATGGTACCAAAACCTTGTTTTGAGGAGTAGGAGCCGGTATTATGCCCTTTAACCACTATATATTTGGGTGAGGAATGTGGGATAATAGGACGGTAGAACCTCCAACAAGAAAACCTGTGGTAGTGAAGCGAATATCAAATAAATTCTTCGACAATGCAGCTTCTATATATATATATATATATATATATATATATATATATATATATATATATATATACCGAGTCTATAAAGGTTACCAACTTATTATAGCTATTATTGTCAGTACCCAGCTTACCAACATTATAGTACTAGAAAAGTTCCATAAGGTATCAACACGATTAATTTCAATGTGTGCTATATTTCACCAAAATTGCTAATTAAAACTATTTCTGAACGCCTGTCACTCAAATAAATCTATAAACTCTGGCGTTGGTCGATATCAATTATCTCATTTCGCTGTAATCATGACATCATTCAATTAAATATATAAAATTTAAATACTGTTTGTGGTGGTGAACTAATATTTTTGCAATTGCGTATTAGGTGTTCATCATCATCAAAATCTCGTGTACATTGTGAAGTGTTCGAAGAATATTTGGTCTCCAGGATACAATGTTATTTTACACTTATTCAAAATGGCAGCTGTGACTGACTTGCTTGCGAGGCACGAGTCTTTACGGTTTCAACACCAGTGGACAAATTAGATACTAGGTAGACAATACTTAATATAAAATGGTTAATAAGAACCTATAGGTGTCTTTTATTCATGTGTTTATGTGTCAACACAAGGCTTCCTATGCATTACACGTGTTAAATCTACTATAAGTTTTAACGATAACGTAGATGTTAATGACAAATCATTTAGTCATTTATATTATGCACGTACAGTTTTTTAATAAACTTGAGTAGGTCAATCAGATAGACTATTTTAACTGGAGTGATGGTAGGTGCAAATTAAATACAGGGTTGGCATCGAATTCAAAGTCAGACGAGGTCTGTCTAATTAGAAGGCTTTATGGATTTATTGTTACGCGAGCAAGTAAAGCATATAGTGCCGTTGAGTCATTTAATGGTGATTAGCACGTTTGAACAGTAGCCTCATTTTTACTGTTATCTATTGGATGACATTGTATTATTGTTATATATTATAAAAATGTTTCTGGGAAGCCTAAGTAGAAAAAGATTTTCACACCTGCATATTGCTACTGATGACGTCTTATTTGGCTTGTGTTTAAACTATGTTTTTTCTGGTTTATTGTAATTTGTAATTATTATATTTTTTAGAATCGATTTCCGAATGCTCAGCGAGTCAAAGGAAGGCAAAGTGACGCTTCATCAGTATCTCCAGGTATGATGTTTTTGGTATTTGTTTAATATGAATTATAACTTATGATGATGATAACATTATACCACGTGAATCACAGAATATGTATGTGTTTATGATGTGAAACAATGAAAACTACAAGGAAGCTGTATTGCCGATGTTGCGTTGTGTAGAAGTTTAGTTTTCCTCACTTCTGTGCGGTATCTGGTTAAATATACTCTTAGTCACTAGGTCCTCCCCTCATAAATCTTGGTCTAATAATTGGTGTCTAATTTTTTATTTCAGTCGCTATTAAAACATTTTCTTTCTTTTTATTTTCATTGTCATTTGGCAGTGAAAAATTATTTACCAATTCCTTTTTTGAGGATTACAGAATAATTAACTACAAAAATGCTGAATCATCTGGTGCATAGTTTAATTATTGTTTTTAGCACTTGGCTGGTTTTTAAAGCTTGACTATTTGGATATATCGTATGAAATTAGCTATTGACGCAAAATTATTTTATTTCGAACAACATTACTATGAATATGCATTAATCTCATGTTTCTGCCCTTGTTAATCAGTCATCTTAGCAACAGAATTCATTCTTTTGTTTAATAAAAGCAACAAAATATGAATTTTAATGGTGATGAAATGAAAGGAAATTTGGTTTATTTTTTAGCAAAATATGGCGTGTTCCTCATCTGGAAGAAGTAAAAATTTCGGACTTGTACTGGTAAAAGACAAAATAACAATAATGTGGGTCGTTTAAGTAGCGTTGTGATGTGATAGTTTACTGCAACGCATTTTGTCACCGATTCGAGTACTGCTGACGTTTCCGACTTGATCTAGTAGACGAGTATTCCTTAAAGCTGAAATAATTTTAAGTATGAATTCAATGGAAGATGGTTGCATTATTTCAATTTGCAACGCCATTTACTTACCTGGCACAAAAAGTTTAATGACAAATGCATTCTTTAATTAAATACAAACTGAAATGTTCCTTTTAGCTATAATATTTATTAAATGTGCCATAAAGCGCATTTTTAGTTAAATATATTTATGATCGATTGAAAATTTTTGATATATGACTATTAATTCATTGAAAAATTTAAAATAGGTTGTGATGTTGTGTTCTAGTATAATCTATCATATAATGGAAATATTGAATTTTTTACTGCAACTTAATGACTTTTAAGTAATCGGTGCGTCTATATATTTAAATTTTTGTTAAACTAATGTTGATCAAATTCGACTAAACAATTGTGCTTATTTGAAGCATACCCTATTTGATTTTTTTATATGCATCCAGTTGGTTTGTCTACACTAGTGGTTGAATGACAACACCTTTCATATAGTGAAAAATGACATTGGCATTTAGCAAATTTATTTTTACTTTTGTCCATAAAACATTGTAAGCTGTGCTATGCACGATATTTTATTAAAACTATCAAGCTTTATCTACACTTCTGTGTTACTTTGCATTATGAATGTATGATTGAGTAAACCTTTTGCAATTTTTTTTCCAATGCCGCGATTTGCGTACGCGGGGATTAGCTTTGCACGGACAGTTTCACAAAGATCCAATTGATCACAATTTCCAATTTTGTTTTGTCTTCGATCGGGCTGAGTTTGTATTTGTCCCAATGGAAATGCGGTTCTATCACATCTTTGTTTACTGGCGACGTTTCGGCAGGACGAATACAAACTCAACCCGATAAAAGAAAACAAAATTAGAAATTGTGATCAATAGGATTTTTGTGAAACTGTCCGTGCAAAGCTAATCCCCGCGTACGCAAATCGCGGCATTGGAAAATATGAAGCTGGCACTCCGCAAACACATTTCAAAAAGTACTTTTACAAATTTTGTCGACTGAGTGCATCCTTTAACTTCGATGATTATATCAAAAGAATAGTGTTGGAAGCGTCGATAAATGTTATTTTTTTAATTTTATAATTGTTTTCTGCTTCAATACAGCGAAAAATATCGCAATGAAAAAGGAAGCACAGTCATTTGCTGTAAAACATTCTCCAAGTGAAGAGCGTAAAAAGAGCGTTGCCGAAACAGTTAAAAAATCGGTATGTTCGTTGTGTATCATTTTTATATTCGTTCTATATTTGTTCCAACACAATAATAATTGATTGCGCGATTGATATAAATTTAAGGAATTGCAATCAAGTTTACTAAATTTAAACGCCATAGCTAAGAAAAGGCGGTAATTCTGTGGTTTGGTGAAAACTGAATTGAATATTTTTCGCAAATTTATTGATATAAATGTATAGAACCCATTAAAATTTTTCTTGTGTATAATAATATAACAATCCTTTATTGCGCGAGTGTTGATAATACAAATCTATATTCAATTAATGTTAAATTGTATTGCCTATATATGTATATGTGGCGAAAGCTACAAACAGTTAATGTTCGTGACTGCATATAAATTTTGCAGCCGACATTTCCAATCAAGTTCAATGTATGTGAGACTGCTATAGGTGAGAGCCGCATATCTAAATTTGATTTCCATATATATTCAATGCGGTTTGATCCCCGATAGTCAGTTTGCCGTCGTACTCTGATGATGATCATGGAAGGTCGAAACGCGTCAGTGCGTTGCGGCTGGCAGTAGCTTTGTTATATTGTTCGACGACTGGTTAAATACAATGGGATTGGTGTTTACTTCAAGCTCGCAAACTTGATTTAAAAAATTGTTACCACCACCCGCGCAAACAATTATTGTTAAATTGTATTGCCTATATATGTATATGTGGCGAAAGCTAAAAACAGTTAATGTTCGTGACTGCATAGAAATTTTGCAGCTGACATTTCCAGTCAAGTTCAATGTATGCGAGGCTGCTAGAGGTGAGAACCGCATATCTAAATTTGATTTCCATATATATTCAATGCGGTTTGATCCTCGATAGTCAGTTTTCCGTCGTACTCTGATGATGATCATGGAAGGTCGCAACGCGTCAGTGCGTTGCGGCTGGCGGTAGTTTTGTTATGTTATTCGACGACTGGTTAAATACAATGGGATTTGTGCTTACTTCAAGTTCCAAACTTGATTTAAAGAAATCTATATTCAGTTTGTCGACTAGAAATAAATTCTAAGCCCGCTGTAATCATTTGCCCAACAGCGATGCTACGCCTAGTTGTACGTACTTACGCGTGTAAACCTTCTTTGACTCATTCCAGAACACGTCGAATAAACCGCACTAAATAAACATAAATATTACAAATAGGTCTCACCTTGAAGTAAAGGCTCACCAGAAAGTATAACTTGGTATGTGGCATAGGTGGCGCAGTTGGTGGCCAAAAACTCCAAAGAAATGTTTCCGGGTTCGAGTCCTACCTGTTGGAAATTCTGGACAGTGCTTAAGGAGTTCCCAATAAGAAAGAACCCGATACACTGGATGAATTGCCTTTGCTGCCTGATACACTGTTGCGTTCACACCGACAATATATATATATATATATATATATATATATATATATATATATATTATTCTTTTGGAATCTGAGCTTTAATGTCGATATCAAATATTATTTACCAATATACATGCGCAAGTTGTCGATCAACTTACGTAGGCCGATCGACCAGACGGTTAATTACTCGAATGAGAGAACATTGCAACTTGAACGCCTGTTTTAAATCAAATGGTGAATACACGTCTGCTATTGCGCAACACATCATCGAAACATCGCACGTATGTTCTCCAGACGTAGCATTCAAAGTAATTACTAAATGCAAAAACAAAAGGGAGCTAGCCACATACGAAGCCTTATGGATAAACAAATTGCAGCCGGATTTATGTAAGCAGAAGAAGCACGTACAAGCATTGAGCTTGAACTGGATGTGACGCACGCAATTTGATTGGTTTCTATTTTTCACACTCGCTTTGTTCACATATTTCTATCTTGTTTTGCTTTCCAATTTATATATAAAGATATGTTCATGAGTAGATATTTGAGAAGACCATGAGAAAGAAAATTTTCTTATATCTGATAAAATTTCTTTTGTTTTTGCACATAAAAGGGTACAATGAATATATATATATATATATATATATATATATATATATATATATATATATATATATATATACTGCACTATTTTCCCAAGATTGTTATTTCCATAAGTCGTTTGAATTATTGCTTTTATGATAAAAATAGCTCATAGCCTTTGCCTGGCGTATGTTCTTATAACAATAGGAGAACGGGTGAAAGCGATTTCTGAAGTCTGCAAACGTTTTTCAGAACAGATGGTTCTCATTAGCCTTTGTTTGCAGACAGAAAATAAATATTTGTCACTTTGACCAATCTTGTTCATATTACTACACCATAAGAACGATAAAAAAGAGAGTCTGAACTGGATGTCTTGTATTTCGATGTGACTTCAGGATTGTCAGACGATGACATTTGACTTCTTCAAAAGATGTATACTTCGTATTTCCTATGATAATAGAAAGTTATGACTGAATCAACTCCATTTCCACTCAATGGTGTTGAATGGGAGATGTAGATATTTGAGCAATTATGGATTGCGTGGGACATAATAACAATTATTCAGTTCAACGGTACAGCTGTGACATTTATTACGAGACTACTAAACATCACTTTACAGTCTTTCATTTATATACATCCTGTGTTTTCAATTGATTATATTTACTTCTATTTCTTGTTTGGGCTGATTTCCAAGTGTATTTACGTATTTGGCTGTGTGTGTGTGTGTGTGTGTGTGTGTCTGTTTGCGTGTATAGACATTTCTCGTATTGCAAAGTGATGTCTGAGATCTGGTAATTATTGTATTGATGGATTATTAGTTAACAAGCTGTTAGCTTTGTTAGCTGTTGCATGTAAGAATGTTTTTCCTCTAGTGTCATCTTTCATTTTGTCTTTTTCCTCAATTTTGTTCTGTTCCTTCAGTAACAACGCAGGATATGCGAATTGCAGTGTTGAATGCTCATATTCTGCTGATGCTGAGAGAATCATTCAATCTCTAGGTTACCAACTTGAAAGTTTGAAAAAAATATGAGCATTAAACGCTGAAATCTGAACATCCTGCGCTGTTACCAAGGTAACAGAACAAAATTAAGGAACAAGACGAAACGAAAGACGACACATGAAGCAGCCACCAATGCGAACAATAGGTTAACTCACCATCCATCTATACTGAAATGACCAGATCTCAGACATCACTTTGCAATAAAACGAGAAAGGCCTCTACATGCACACAGACAAAAACAGACACATAGGCATATACACTTATTAATCAGTCCAAACAAGCAATACAAATAAACAGAGCCAGACTAGTTGCCACTCGAATAATAAATTCAAAGAAAATTAAATACTGTTTGTTGCGAAATATGTATTAGGTGTTGCGAACCTAGTAACAACTTACTTCAGTTGTGACCAGAAGGATAAGCCAAAAGCAGCATGAACGGAAAGTATAATCTCATGCACATTCGTTTCGTGCTTACTGGCGACTCATCAGTAGGAGCCGGTATTACGCCCTATAATCACTATATATTTGGTCGAAGAATGTGGGATAATAGGACGGTATCGTCCATTAAGCACGAAACGAATGTGCATGATATTATACTTTCCGTAACGCCAGTCTGGCGCTGACCGAGTTAATAATGCTCTAGTGGGCAACTAGATTGAAAGCATACGTAAAGCATGATTAAGCCAGTGCGGTTTCTCGTGCTATATTTGTTTGTCCAATCAGGAGCACTTATTGATCGATCCAAAAATACGACTGTCCGTCATCGTCGCTTATTTGTTGTTGGTAATTTTTACGTACTATGCTTCTCGAAAATTGTGTTAGAATGTCACGTACATACGCATTGTACATAAAAAATTAAAGACAACGCGTTATTCGCGTTTCTCCATAAAAGACGAAGGATGTATAATTTATTAATTGATCTATCAAACCTATCAAATATGTTCAGATTTACACTCTGAGCCATAGAGTTTTAATGAGTTTTAGGTGATTCTGTGGAAGTGTCACATTTGTAGTGTGTAAATTTCATACTGAAAGACAGATCTACGGTAATCTATTAATGGTGATTTGGACAGAACCTTGTCTGTCGAATAATATTACAATATCGTCTGAAATGTCGAAAACAACTTATCTACCTCCGGGTAGTATTTCGAAGCTTGCATCCTGAACGTATGGTAGAGTATTGTTCATAACAGCATCTATTACGAAATTAAACAAAAATGGGACAAAAGAGTATCTTTGACGGACACTAGTGATAGTAGTCGAGTTTTAAAATCTTCCATTGCTGACACCAAAGCGACTATAAAAGTTTTTGTAGAGTCAGTATAAAATTTAAAAATTTCATAATTATACTGCTTTTTGACGGACTATCAGATAGACGCTGCAGACCATTCAGCGAGATGCCAACTTAAACTTTTGTTCGACGGCTATTTTGGGATAGCAATAAACGTGCCATAGTTCAAGTACTTGTCTGAAAGTTAAAATATTATCTATATGACCTCATCTTGGCGGAATTTGGCTTGTTCTTAGTTATGTTATTCTCGCGAAGCGCTGGGACAGTGTAAGATAATTGACGCGTATTATCACGCAGGTAATCTCGCAAATTTTTATTTCCTTTTTAAGGATAGGAATCGATATTGTCTCTTCGTTCCATGTAGGACGAAGAAGATTAGTCATATCCCTACAAATTGTGTCGCTACCATTCTTTAAAAAGGTAGGAAGCAGATAATTGTGGCAGCAGCTTTGCGATGTTTAAGGGATAAGATTAAATCCCGTATATCTAATACTAGTGGTTGTTAGAGATTATCATTCAACATTGTTGATGCAGGCATATTTTCTGGGATCGGGACTGGTATAATGTGCCTAATAAAATTGATATTTCATGTGTTACACTCACCTGTCAAGACGAAATTTTATTAGTTATTGCTTTATTTCTTTTTTTTTGATAACTTTTGCCATTCTCGAACCTACTGTGTGAATAAGTTGCAACAAACGGAACGCTTTTGCTGTCACTTCAGCCTTTCAAGCAAAATGTGGGTCGTAGATAATCTTTCAGGCTATACTTAATCTGGCATATAATAGATCTTTGAGCAGTAATTTAATCTGATCTAACAAGAATTTGGCACTAAATTTCGCGAATCTCCACAGGCTTTCAATAACAAATTGACTAATTCGGTTAGAGCGTAAAGTAAAGCATATTGTAGTACATGCGCTGAGCATTGCGGATCTTATCTTCGTCGACTTCATGTTCAAATTTTTATCATCGAGACCAGGCAACATCGATTTTCTAAAATTACCTATTTTTGTTTGAAGGGCGGCTATTTTTTTGAAGTTTATTACTATTTAGCTTCTCGGAAAATGTGAGTGCAAATCTACAACGGATTACTGCATTACCAGAGTCAACAAACGTGTTCCAAAAGGAAGGACAGTCCTGGATGCAACGGTGGCATTTATATCTAATTGCTACTTGACCTATTTAAGTCCACATCTATCCAGGGGCTGGACGATACCACGTGGAGTAACGCCTTACACTGTCTGAAGTTTTTACTAAAGTATAATCTATGCTTGGCGGGGCTATCCAACACGTATTTACCATTATTTGGCACATTGTGCATAATGTGTATCTTTTAGCTTGAAAATACTCTACGTCACCAAAACGCCAAACTTGAGCATTCACGCCACCAATAACCAATACTATACCGAACTTTCTTGCTGTAATTAGAAGAAAATTAAATTGCAGTAAGAAGCATTTTTTCTGTTGTCTGTGCTGCAATCAGTACAGAGAACGAAAAGGCAACGTTGATTATGGATTCTGGCATTGTTTTTCGTAGCTTACGTAAACGTGCCGCAAGAAGACGGCTATTTACAGTGATCAATTCGGTTAAATAAGTTTCAACTCGTGAGCTATGAACAGTACTGATTCCATATTGTCACACATGGCACAAGGAATCTGAAGCCAGTAACACGTAAATTCATATGGCCACCCACTTCTACACCGCTCATAGGATCCTGAATTCGAATTTCGGATACGCAACATATATCATTTTCTAATTTACCAAGCGTATTCCTTTGAGCCTTTTCCATAGTTGTTTTAATGCTGGCACGTGGAAGCATAACGTAGGTTTTATATATTGTAGTTTTCTTGTACTATTTTCGATATTTAGACATACGATATACTTCCTTTACTTTACTTACTTTACTGCGGCTGACTCCTTTTGGAGGATAAGCCGGCTCCATGTGACATTTCATGGAGTTTCTTGGGAATTTGGTACAAGTGGTGTCCCCTCACCACTCGGCTTTTGATCGAGAACGCACCTCTAGCCTTTGCACATCCAAGCGCAGTCTGCAAGGCAGCAGTAAGTTGCATGGTTGGCCGGTGGCTGTTGAGAGCTCATTCGCCATTCGGAAGTACGGGGTACTGTCCAGGAGTCCATGTAATCCTGTGACATACGATATAAGTCTTGGGTATTTTATCAACCGTATTCATAGCGTCTAACAGGACAGTATTGTTAGAGAAGATAAAAGAGGAATAGAATTGGAATTTGAAATGAAGGTGTCTGCGATGGCCTCATTTCGCTTATCTATCATACACTAAGCAAAAAGACGATTTCTTTAATCTTGCGCGATGGCCGATACCGCATGTAACTACATACTGACATACATGTGTATAGATATATTTAATCAAAATAATGTCTAGCATCTGGTTTTGAATTACACTGGGTAGCCGCATCCTAACGTTTTCGCATGGATTCATCGTTTTTAATACTGACTTAAGACCACCTGGCGTAGTCATCAGGTATTTATTTGGTTTTAGACTGTCATAGGCTTGAGAAATACTGCCTGTACACGTCAATGACTATCTAAATCGCGATGAATGTGGAATATATAATCTCTGTGCGACAGATCAATTTTCAACATTTTTAGAAAAGAAAACTGACTTTTTGTTTTCACATTATGAAATCTTGATCCATTAGATCGCTTGCAGTTTTCAGTCGGGCTTTTTTTGATTCTAATAATATAAATGAGAAGTGTAAATTTTGACATCGCTTTTTATCTAAAGTTTTAAATAGCAATCCCCGATCTGACATTATAAACGCTGAAAACTTGTCACCTGGAGAACTGATATTAAATTCAAGTATCGCAGCAGGATATATATATATATATATATATATATATATATATATATATATATATATTGTCTATATAATTGAATTAGCAAATGCCATGTTTCAAGTTAAATAGTTCCGTCCGTATTATACATTCATTAACTATTTGACACAATTGAATTTACCGGGACTCGAAACAAGACGCATTTGCTTCACCGAATTGAAGCTCATCCACTATGTCACTCCGGTCTCGCACTACATGTAATTTAAAGTTAATTACCATTATGTTTTTTATGAATTAAACAATCTTTGATTGCGCGAACGGTGGTATCAATTCTTTAAATCAAGTTTGCGAGCTTGAAATAAACAAATTCCATTGACGGTAATATTGCTATACTTGCACATTGCTATGTTGTTCGACGAGTGGTTAAATACAATGGAATCGGTGTTTATTCAAGCTCGCAAACTTTATTTAAAGAAATGGAAAAGACATGCGAAACAGATAAGATCGTACCTCATTTCCAATGGTTAGTATGAACGATGTTGAAACCCAGCTACCATGAAGACGAACTGGATGCGCACTTGGAAATGAGGATCAATCGGATCTTTGCGAGACTGATAGTGCAAAGCGGCAACTCACGAAGGAACATCGTGGAGACTCAAAATGGGTCGCTCGCACTGTGCAATCATTCAATAAATATCATGCAAAACAGATGGTTATAGTCACTTTTGACTTTTGTATGGCTGGGCATGATGATGATTATGATGGTGATGCAAAACAGAAGTTTTTATGTAACTAATGTTAGCATGTGCCGCGCGGCTTAAATGGCTGAGTGGATGGGTTGCAAGATTGCGCTTTTGTTCAAGCCTCGGGCGTGGTAAATCCCGTGAATATTAGGTCGGTACCAAATTATAAATAAGCTGGCCTACTTGTGTGCATATATATATATATATATATATATATATATATATATATATATCATGCATGTGTTTATGTATGCATGTATTTGTGTGTATGTGTATGAACATATGTTTGTATGTTTGTATCTATAGATCGATGAATGGATATGTGTATGTGCGTTTATGAATGATTTTTTTCATAAATGTAAGTTTGTGTGTATGTTTGTTAATATTTATGACCCGATGATTTGCTCCAGATTTTATTTAATGACAGTGGTGATACTATTACTGATGCGTTGACATAACCTTGTTGCATTATCTTGAATGAAGAGACCCTGTCGATTTCTTTAGTGAGTCGAGTGTCATTCCTGTTTTCACGATAGGTAATCGTAATTAGCATGATAACCGCAAGCTTGATTCCAGTCGTATCTAGGCTAGTTGCTTCTTTTATTTGGCGTCGTCTCAGGACTTCGCTTGAACTGAGTATTAGAACGAAACCCGGATTTCGCCCGATCGAAGTTGTATAATATTTTAACTTTAAGGCGAACACTTGAACAGAAACGTGCATATTGCTCTCCCACAATGGCCGTCTTTATATATTTAAAGTTTGAGTTTGATTCATTTAATCGCGATTTTGTATTCTATATTCTTTCAACCTTATTTGTAATTTGTGCACGCACTGACTACGCAAACACCGTTGGGTTTCGATGAATTATCGCGCAATATTAATATTTGTTGTGGTGTCCGTCAAGTATATCTTCTATTCACATTTTCGTTTTATTTTGCAGTAGTTATGAACTGTAATCATTTATACATGAAGAACACACACGTCGAACGGAATCCGAGCGGTAGATTAGTCTGCCTTGGCTATGTAGACGATAGTATACTATTATTCAAAGACCTATATTATACCCAGATTACCCTGAATATGCTAACATTCGTTGTTTCACCTGTTTCTATTTAATACGCACTCTAAATTTTAGATACGTCGAAAAGCTCAGCCAGCACTCGCTTCGATTTTTTCCCTCTTCTTATGGTTATATGGTAGTGAAGGATCTGAAATAGCGGCTGTTTAATTGCTGTCTGGGATGATGTATGCATGTATGCATTTATTTATGCGGAGATGTTTATAGTTATTTATGCAAGTGTGTATGCCTGGACAGATAGTGTTCATCAGCCTTGGTTAGCAGAGTCTAAGAGAAGGAATTCTCCAAATACAAACCGTCCTCACTAGGTGTGGGCGACCTTATGTTCTTTTACAGTCCACATGTAACCATAGACAATACGAACTACAATGATTACATAATGCATCGGTCGTCGCGCAATATAAAAGGGGTTATGTTATCTGTTGAGTCGTGCAGAGTGGATAAGCGAAATCGGGCTACTGCAGGAAAAAAATCTGATTCTGCCTCCTTTCCTTCTCTTTCCTTTTGTCAATCTAACAATAACGCTCTTTTTGGATACTATGCATGTCGTTAATGTTGATCATATCACTGAGCCCAATATCAGGTTGCCAAAGTTAAGGTTCAAGCAGAAAATAACAATCATTAAACTTAGGCTAGATTTTGACAGGAACATTTAATGTTCGAACACTAAAATAACATGGACAACAAGAATCTCTTGCACCTACGTTGGATAAATTAGAAATTGACGTTTATTGCGTATCTGATACCAGAATACGAGGTCCTACTTGAATTACAAAACTGGTTGCACCATCCCTATCTACCGGTAAACGGGGCTTTGGTATTATCATTAGCACACAAGCTGACGCTTGCTTAATTGAATAGATCCCTTTAAATAGTCGACTGTGTGCGGCGCGTTTGAATATATCTAATAAAATCAATGAAAAAAACCATAACTGACGTTGCCTTTCCGTTGTATCTGCATATATTCCTACCGGTTCATCACGAATGCTCTTTACTCCGAACTAAGCTCCCTACTACGTAGAGCAGGATATTCAGATATAGTCTTGGTTATGGGTGACATGAATGGTCAAGTTGGGCGCTTAAGTAACAAAGAATTTCGTTTAGGTGGAAGAACCTAATATGAAGATATTCTAAAGTCAACGTTAACTGGTCTTGATGGTGAAACTTAGAATTTACTTTGGTCCAAGATAGGTTAAACTATGCAGAATGCAAGTACTACTGTATGTAGCATTGGAGGCCCCATATATATCATCATTGGCTCTGTAAAATCTTTGGAGATACTCGAAACAAGGCGCCGAATTCCACCTGAATCGGCTCATAATAATACTCGTCACAATTAAAGATGCAAACTTAAGCGCAGTCTAAAAGTCAATCTCACATCCTTTTGTACTAGAGAGACTGAAGAAATGGAAGAAGCATTCGCGTCAGATTTGTTCCAACATTAATTCGAACAACAGATCCGAGAAAATTAAAAGTTATAACTATAAATGATAGTAACAACCATTTAAAAACCGATAAATAAGTCGTCTTGATAGGTGGGCTGAACACTTCATAAAATCAATTTTCCTGGGCACCTGCGCCAGTTCCGATTCCACGAAGCACGCGTGTATCAACAGTGTGGAATTTTAATCTTGAAGATCCATCCGAGTTATAAATACGTGATGCAATTCTATCTCTTAAACGTCGAAAAGCCACAGGCCTTAATGATTTGCTTCCGGGATTATTAAAGGATGATGTCGATATAATTTTAGGAGCGTTGAACAAACTTTTTCGTACTATATAGAATGAAGAGACCGTATCAATTGATTGGAATGAGTCGACCATCACTCCTATCTTCAAAAAGGCAATCATAATTCGTGCGATAATCATCTTAATATAAGCTTGACTACAGTCGTGTCTAAGTTATTTGTTTCGATTATCCTACGTCATTTTAGCGCTTCAAGTGAATCACACTAGATAAGAACAGGCCGAATTTCGCTCAGGACAAGGTTCTATACAAAATATTTTTACGTTTAGGGCAAGCTCTTGAACTGCGAAATTTATATCACAGTCCCACAATATCCGTCTTTTTAGACGCCCAAGGTGCATTTGACTGGGTGAATCGCAATGTTTTATTCCATATTCTGTCGAAATGTGGTGTGCCCAAATATTTGTTAATATTTTACGCGCTCTCTACATAAATACTTCTGCTTGCGCTAATGTCTACATCGAATTAACGACCAGCTTTACAACCAACAGTGGTGTTCGTCAAGGCTGCTCACTTCCCAATTTTTATTTAATTTTGTAATCGATCCTATTATGAACGACATCCTTCTACACATTCAGGATGCAGGTGTTCCTCCGAGCGCTAAACTAGTCGATCTTGACTATGCATACGATATCGTACTATTATTCGACAATCGATATTCTGCTCAGGTTACCTTGAATAGATTAGCAGACGTTCCGTCTTTCGGTATGAAATTCGCACCCTCTAAACAAAAGATACTTTTACAGATTCATCCACCACTCACTACTTACTTACTTTACTGCGGCTGGCTCCTTTTAGAGGATAAGCCGGCTCCATTGATATCCCGGATTAAACCTCTCCATGCCGGGCGGTTGGCAGCCATTTCGGAACATAAAGAGGGCCAATGACGCTCCCAGTGACGCGGACCATAAACATTGCGTAAACCTAGGAGTTCCATGTCCGATTTGAATGCAGAATGAAGATCTAGACATAGTTGACAGATTTACATATCATGTTTCGCTTCTTATGGTTAAATGTCAGTGAAATATTAGTCACTTTTGGATTTTGTATGGCTGTGCATGATGATGATGATGATGATAAGTGTGCATGCAGTGTTAATGAATATCTATATACTTATTTAACATTTTTAATAGTCGGAAATACACAGTGTTGATTTTAAACTAAAGAGATGTTATGCGATAACTGATATCGATCAAGGAAAGAGTGTATGGATTTGATGGAGTAACAGAAGTTCAGAAGAAGTCGTAATTCTCAATTTTGATGAACCTTGGTATACTTGAAATCCATTGTGTTGGTACCATGGACCGACACGGCAACCATGATATTGGTTTCTTGTACCTTCTCGGGAACTATGGTGTTGGTATCAGATTGTTAGTTCGCTTTGAATTTGTCAGTGTAAGATAAATATTGCATAATGTGGAACATAAAGTTCATCCAGTAGACCGGTTTCGTCCTTATTGGGAACTTACCCCGTAATGTCCAGAATTCGAGCCCTTTCATAAATTTGAAGCAGGTTTACTGGATGAATTGCCTTTTCTACACTATACAATACCTAGTTTATACTGACAAATGTATGTACATAATGGGTAATGTGTTTATATCAAGATCGCAACCTTGATTAAAAGTAAATAATAGCTAACTTTGGTATAAAGTTATGTTAACTTATTACTTTGTAATATCTAAATAGTAAAAGTAAGGCCATTTGTTGTGGTGTAAATAAAATAGAAAAAAATGTAATTTATGCAAGTTAATGTTTCGTAAATTTGTATTTCATACAATTTTATCTATCTTTTATTGTTATAATTCTGTTTGTAGCCAGCTCTCAGTGAGTCGGTCACTAAATCTAATCGTAAACGAGCGTTGAGCAGTCTGAACGACTCTTCGTTTAATAAAAGCAAAGCTCCTAGAAAATCCACGTACCCATCTGATTATGATGATGCAGATGATCAGGAGGACATTAAAGATTCGCTTTCAGGTGAATCCGACTCTTGTCCGGAAAGAAGCAGACAATATGGTAGAAAGTCGACTGCTATTATTGCATCTTCTGGTCGGGGGAGTAGTAAGGCTGGATTGCTGTCGAATTCAAGTGGTAAAGGCAACCAATTGGTCTCAACCGTGAGCGGGACGAGCCGGGAAAAACTCACAGTAGCGGTGGTTGGTACCTTAGATGAAGGAGAATCGACAGACCGTTGCATTTCACCTGTTGGGAGTTCCAATGTGAAGAATAGTAGAACTTCTACTGGTTCTTGTAAAACAACACCCGGAGGGTCACGGAAATCGGCGGCATCACCATTTTATAATCAACGTAAGTATCTAATGTGTATTTAACTTGGTAAGTTGGCTATCTAAAGTCAGTACACGCCTGCCTCTACTTGATTTATATAGCTAGAGATTACAATATATCCCGAATAGACGTCTTTGGAATTGGCTGATTTGAGATATTTAAGCAGATCTCGCATCTCAATAGGAAGCCTCGAGAACCAGCGAATGAGACCGGAGGTTAACTGTGCACATGTGTAAGTTTTCTTCCGTATGATACTGAGTGTGAAGCTACAACACTCACAACCAAAGAGTGGTTCCCCTATTTCTAACAGGACTGTTAAAGATGGGTCTTTAGACCAATAACTGTCTGGCCTCCTGTTACTCAATGCAAATATACTTAGACTTTCACAAAGAATAAAATATAAACAACTGATGCAGGTGCGGATTACAATAGGTTACAACTTGTCCGTTAAATTATTAACAAACAAATGCGTATGCATACAGAAAGTTTGGTTATTAATGCAAAGTGTGGAAACATGTTACATTATTTTATTTCCTAAATAACACTTAGCATTCATGGCATAACTAAGTGCACAAATTGAGATCTTAGCTTCCTGTACGTCAAAAAAGCAGGACTCTATCACTAGATTCCGTCAGATATTCCATTATTCAAGCATTTCTTATTTGGTGGTAGTATGGTAGGGTGTGCTCAAGTTACCGTTATTGCGAGTAATGATGTCCGCCAACGTGGTTGCCGCGCTATTTTGCTTAGGACGTCGACTTTTTTATGTATGTAATCTCAGAAAGCGCTTTAATCAATACAGTTTAAGTTCATTTGCCAACATACGCTGATATAGTTATGTAATATTTGCTTCCGAATGCACCGTTAAGACCTTTTTAAAGTAAATTTGTTGGTTCAAAATAATCCGATTCCATTTTAAAACAATCATAGTTCGGTAGCGCAAGAGAGGAGTTGCAAGACAAAACTAAATAATTTTGGGTTCAAATCTCGTGTGCGGGATTTTGGCGGTTTTTGATAAGTTCCTAGTATGGACAGTACCTCCTTTGTTGATGAATTATATTTGTTAATTTATACCATTAACATATAATCTTGATTATATAGAACTATAGTTAGTATATATATATATATATATATATATATATATATATATATATGCAGTTATGTATTAGGTGTTTCATCTAGTTTGTTTCGAGTTACGCAATAAGCAATACATTATTTCAAATCTTATGTAGTGTTTAGTCAATATGTTGATAATATATGCATATATAATAAAATCCTGTCATTATATTTATATATTGCTATCAAACTGTAAATTGAATGCATTCCGTGGCTCTCGTCGTGTAATGAATGTTTTCCATGAGATCTTATTCTCGTATCACGAAATAATTAATAATATATCATATATCAAATTTCTGGTGGTTGTAGTTATCGAACTCTACATTTATATTTATATCGGTTGACACATCGATGTACCCATCTGTTTTCTTTTCAATATTTCTATTTTTCATACCTTCAACGTTAGCTTTTCTTTATAATTTTATGAAAAGTAGATTTAACTTAACTTGCTGGCGCCTGATAAAACGTTTTTATTTTATTTTTAGTTTTTATGGTGATCGGATTTAAAATATTGAAGGACAGGTTTTATTAGTTATATTCCCACTAGGTATAACTATTTTATGGAGCGTAATTAATATGATGTTCACTTCTGTGCCTTTTTAAGCGTAACGTTTATTGGTTTGGTATCATAACATACCCATTTCTACGTAGCACATGTAAAAATAATTGCAGTAATTGTATTTTGTAAGAAACGCCTATTTTGAATTTGCGTGTTATATTTTTGTTTAAGTGGCGAAGTATAGCAGCCTAAGATGCACGCTTAATTTATTGACAAAACGAATAGATTTACTGCCAAGTGATGTGAAATAATTTTACCGCAGCTGCTCGTAACCATTTATATATATATATATATATATATATATATATATATATATATATATATATATATATATACCATACTATTTAATAAAAAGAATTGAAAACTTTTATTCCTCAAAGATGGTGCTTCGCCTTCGAAAAAGACGAATGTGTCAGCTGGTCGAGGTCGCCAATCGGCATCTACGACAGTTAACAGCAATTCAACATCATTTACACCAAGTGGACGGCGCAGTCGGTTGACCGGTGACCACCAGCGCAGACGTCGTCAACAACGTCATCATCGCCAATCTGGCTCCGAGTCTCGTTCATCATCGTTATCACATTCCTCTACATCGCGTTCCTCTTCCGCGTCATCGGCAGCGTATTCGGCAGTTGGTTCTGCTGATACTGCAATGTCTGATAGAAGCCGCAACTACAATCGTAATATTAATGAAAATGTTGGCCCTGGTAAGTGTCGCCAATCGATGAGTAATCTCTCTCAGCAACGGATGGCAGCTGCGACCTGTAGTGGTGATTCCGATGTCGGCTTTGATGATAATGAATGTTTTAGAGGCGCTAATGCCAATCATGGTAAACCTTCTGCTACTTGGCGTCGTGGTGGCCGCAATTCTGGTTTAAACAAAAAACAGAGGGCATCCGCCGTTGCTGTATCGGTTCCAGCTACGAAGCGTGGCAGTGGTGCGGCTGCAACAGCTATAACACGTGCGTTGGTTTTATTTCAGTGATAATAAATGTAAACAGGCTACTATCCCTTATTGCATACAAATTTTGTTCTAAAAATTATAAACTGGACAACTTGTTAATTTAATAAGTAATCATTGATTGCTGTGGTGGTAACGATAATGATTTATGTTGTTTTTGAGTTAGTTAGTCCATTTATATATACATTTGTCAGTATAAACTAAGCATTGTTTAACATTTCAAAGGCAATTTATCCAGGAGACTGGTTTCGTCTTTATCTGGAACTCTTCATGTACTATCAAGAATTTCGTCGCGTTTGGGGCTCGAGTCGAAGCACATTTATTTCGGAGTTTATGACTATCCAATACAACACCCTACCAAGCACTACAAACGATTGTTAGTCCTATTATAACCTTAGTTTTTGTTTAGCCTTTTCTGCAGGTGGAGTCTATGCTGCATCTCTAAATACCTAAAATTCCAGCTAGCCACTCCGAATCTCTTAGTATAAAATAGACAATATATATATATATATATATATATAGTATTCAAAATATGTAAAGTTGATTTTCGAAGCTGGACTGTATGCTAGTAATGCAGTTAAGTTTATTTTTGTTAAACGAGATAATTATTTTTTAAAAGTTTAATCATAAAAAATAAAAGTCGGAATTTATTAGGATCACGTGAATGAGTGCGAATTTGTTGATATAATACATTCGCAGAAATCAATTTCTACACTTTTCGACAAATTCCTATATCTTTTATTAATTGCTTCAAATTACATGATTGAACTCAAATCAATATTTATATTGTTCCGCGATGAGTTAATAAAGTAAATATTAACAAAAAAAATTAATAAGAATTCAACTGGTTTCTTTATATGTCGTACGGAAAATTTTTAATTTAAAAAATTACAATTCACGAAATTGTGCAGCTAAATATTTTGTGGAAATGGACGATTAATAACGTATTCTGGGCACCATTGGTCACTGTGCCGGTTGAAATGCACAGTACGTTTCACAGTTTATTTATCAACAATGATATATATCCCGTACAGAGAGCTCGAAAATATGCTGTAGTCGTAAAGTGTAGTAAATCCGACTGGAATAGTTCATGAACTTCCAATGCTGCCTTAAGTCCTGTGTGTGTGTGTGTGTGTGATGGAACTAACGTAGCGACACCTTTTGCCATTTTAGTTACACTATTTAAATTTGAAATTATTTTTGTAGCATGGTAAAATAGTTTCAAATGGAGTTGAATCTGTTTAGTACGCATGTATATATCAGTTTTAACAGTTGAACTGCCTCACAATGTTTGACAAATTATTTAGTGTGCCTGGGGCATAGTGTCGACCTCTAATGAATCTACAGTTAATATGAAACACAGGTGTACGCCATTTTTCATGCTGATTTTGCATGTCCTGATGTTTCTTGAAATAACGTAACCATGTAAGCAATTCCTAATACACTAAATGTGTATATATTAGATCTCCGCAATGAAAAATATATAATCATTACATTTCGTGCAACTAGTTAACATTGAATAATCTAGAAAAGGCAATTCATCTATTTGACGGGTTTCGTCCTTATTGGGAACTGATCACGTACTGGCCAGAATTGTCCGCGGACAGGACTTAAACCTGGGCATTTCTGCTTCGGAATCTGGTGATCTAACCACTGAGCCACCCTGCCGCACATCACACAATTTTCAGTTATATACTAACTAATTTAACTCGGGTTGACTTTATTCTTTTAGGAGGAGCTCATGTGGCATCAATTTAAAATCAAAGTTCTAACTAACCATCTCCAATTTTCATTATTGAACAGACATTGCACAACATTGGGAAGTGGTATTGAAATGAACATTTATATAATTAAACGAACATTGGTTACGCTGGCGGTGATGACAATTACTATAATCAAGTTTTCTATCTTGATATAAACACCCGATCCATTAATTACTTTGATTTGCCAGTAAAAACTAAATTGTATAATATAGGAAAGGCAATTCATCCACTAGACCGTTTCGAAATATGGGAGGAGGGTGCACAAGTGAAGCAAGGTGGTATGGTGTCTGTTCTATAACGGCCGATTGGGGGTGGTTAATTACAACCTAAGGTCGGAATTTAGGCCTAAAATGCCCCACCTGAAGAAAGGCGAACTAAAAATATAAATAAGTATAAAACAGAAAATTGCATGAAGTAAGCGGAAAATTGCTCAATGGTTAGTGCACCAGATTCCGAAGCACAGGTGCCTAGATTCGAGCCCTGTCCTCGGCAAATTCTGGCCAGTACATGAAGAGTTCCCAATAATGACGAAACCGGTCTACAGAATGAATTTCCTGTTCTACACTACTATTCTTAGTATATACTGACAAATGTATGTACCTAATGGGTCAGGTGTTTATATAAAGATCGCAATCTTGATTATAGTAAATAGTTAACATTATGTTTGTATCATTGATTTACTATAGATATAGTAAGCATTGGCCAGTGTGTGTTTCATGGGTCAACATGTTATTCTTAATATTGTGTTTCGAACGCCTCACAATTTTTGGCCTCACTTTCTTGGCATGCGCATGACGTCATATGAAAAAAAATTATAGCTATCTAGTTTTTAAAGTATGTTTAAGCCATTTGTATTAATTACGTCTAAAAATATTTTACATAGCTTCGGGTTTTTAAATATTTTCATTAATTAAAACAGTTAAACACGATGCGACAGGGTGGATCAGTGGCTAGAGCAACAGATTCAAAAGCAGACGTGCTCAGGGTGAGCCCAGTCCGTGGCAAATTTTTGACAGTGCATAAAGAGTTCCCATTAAGGTCGAAACTAGTCTACGGGATGAATTGCCTTTTCTACATTATGCAGTTCTTAGTTTATACTGACAAGTAATAAACAATGAAATGTACGAGCAAAGCTTCACTTTATCATATCTGCTTTAAACCGCACAGAGTCACACATATGGACAGACTCGCAATTATATGAAAGTAACTTGTTTCGATACTGGGTATTTCCTAGCTACCTGAATTGTTTTTGAACTAGCACAAGATTGTTCCCAGTTCCTATTCAGCGGAAAGTTTTTGGGTTCTCTTTAATAATCGATGGTTCATCACAATTTATTGAGAAAAAGTAACAAAAAAGTGTTTATTTACTGATCTGTGTTGTGACTAGCACAGGATTAGTCCCATTTCATCTTTTTAGTCAATCTCTTTATAAGCAATGGGCTGCTGAAAGGATACTAATATGGATCCCATAAATGTTCCGCTAAAAAAGGAGCTTGGAACAATCCTATTTTAGTCACAATATAGATCAGGAAATTACAAAATCTCGCACATTGCGTACTATATATATTTATATATATATACTTTGAAAGTGTCAAGAAAACTAACTGTGTTAGCTTCCAATAAGAATCTGGCAGATATCAAGGATAGCTTCCCCATCCGGCCGAGGTCTTGTAAGTTCATCTGCAACCTCAGTCGCAGCGTCTTGAAGACATTGTTTAAAGACACTGCGACTGAGTTTGCGAATGAACTAGCAAGACCTTGACCGGATGGTGAATCTGTCTTCGATATCTATAAGATACTCATGAGATGTGATCAATTCTTTATCTCTGGTTTTAGTGCTTATTGGCTTGTTGTGAAGTACTATAAGTGCTATTGTTACTATTCAAGCAGCAAGCTGCTACAGAAATAATTGTGTAATGTTCATGAGCATTTGAGTCAGTTGTTAGTCAAAATGCGGCATCTGTTAAAAATGGCAATTTTCATTATTATGCGGCAATGATGAGGCAATGAATTACGTTTGTGTAAAACTGTTTATTAGTAATAATGGTAGCAATGACAATTTTGCCGCGCAATCAAGAAAATGCTTAACACTTGTCATATTTGTGCTGTTGGATTACATAACCAATAGGGAAAAAAGGTGCTGCAACAGGTCAGACAACCTATCACGAGAAATCATTGGGAGCTCAACCTCGTGGTGCTGGTTCCGGTGCTTCATTTAAGCAAAATCAACGTGGATTTCGTGGAGACACAGGACAGGTGAGGAAAGGAGTCGGATCTCGATCTCCTTCTGAAGATGGCAAAGCTGAAAGATTCACCGTCCATAATGACTCTGACTCGGATAGTATCTCTTCGGATGATTCTATTTTATTGAACTCCCGTTCAAACGGTTCGGGGCACCGTCATCAAGCGACAGTAAGCTTTCCAAAATTTTCAGATTACATTTAAATGTTAGGAATTTTATGCCTTTTTCTGTGTTCACTAAAACCAATATGCCGTCTTCATTGCCCTTATCAAATCATAACTGCTGATCTGTTTGTAGATAAATTTGACGTTTTGTCTATTATCATGCTAAAGTGAGACACAAATGAATCAATTATATAAAGAGTCAGCAAATACGACTCTATGAATTTCGTCACGACAACAAAATTTTATTACTGAAGCCAGACAAAAACTCACGCACGTTCCTGTGAATACCATTGATTATTTCAATCAACTAGGTTTAGACGACGACCATAAATTCAAACCACCAAGCGAATAAGGATGGGTCAGGAACTACCGAGAACTAAAACTAATCCTATGACTATTGCACATTGAAATATCAGACAAATCTTTTATTATAATCAAGGTTGCGGTCTTGATATAAACACCTGACCCATTAATTACTTACATATGTCAGTATAAACTAAGAATTGTATAGTGTAGAAAAGGCAATTCATCCAGTAGACCGGTTTCGTCCTTATTGGGAACTCATCAAGTACTGGCCAGAATTTGCCGTGGACAGGATACGAACCTGGGCACGTCTGCTTCGGAATCTGGTGCTCTAACCACTGAGCTATCCTGCCGCACACTACACTACACACAATTTTCAGTTATATACTAACTAATGTAACTTGGTTAGTCAATTTTTCCTTTAGGTGGAGCTCATATGGCATCCATTTAGACCCAAAGTTCCAACTAACCATGCCCAATCTTTCATTACTGAACAGACACCACATTACATGGGGAAATGGTATTGAAATGAACATTTATATAATTAAACGAACATTGGTTGCGCGGGTGGTGATAACAATTATTATAATCAAGGTTGCGGTCTTGATATAAACACCTGACCCATTAATTACTTACATGCATGTCAGTATAAACTAAGAATTGTATAGTGTAGAAAAGGCAATTCATCCAGTAGACCGGTTTCGTCCTTATTGGGAACTCATCAAGTACTGGCCAGAATTTGCCGCGGACAGGATACGAACCTGGGCACGTCTGCTTCGGAATCTGGTGCTCTAACCACCGAGCTATCCTGCCGCACACTACACTACACACAATTTTCAGTTATATACTAACTAATGTAACTTGGTTAGTCAATTTTTCCTTTAGGTGGAGCTCATATGGCATCCATTTAGACCCAAAGTTCCAACTAACCATGCCCAATCTGTCATTACTGAACAGACACCACATTACATGGGGAAATGGTATTGAAATGAACATTTATATAATTAAACGAACATTGGTTGCGCGGGTGGTGATAACAATTATTATAATCAAGGTTAGAGCTCTTGATATAAACAACTAGATTCCGAAGCAGACGTGCCCAGGTTCGTATCCTGTCCGCGGCAAATTCTGGCCAGTACTTGATGAGTTCCCAATAAGGACGAAACCGGTCTACTGGATGAATTGCCTTTTCTACACTATACAATTCTTAGTTTATACTGACATATGTAAGTAATTAATGGGTCAGGTGTTTATATCAAGACCGCAACCTTGATTATAATAATTGTTATCACCACCCGCGCAACCAGTGTTCGTTTAATCAGACAAATCTGTTCGCAATACCCTTGGCTTTGTAAATAAGGTAAAATTGTACAATGTCATGAATAAAATATTTTTATTCATTGTAAAAAAATCTATTTACAAACATTCCTTATGGTAAAACCATCGATTCTATCTGTACATTGACTGATAGCAACTACCCCTCATTACCTATACCTGCAAGTAATCGGAAAGTTCTCAACATGTGCACTGAAGTGGTTCAATTCACCTTCAAGCGTCCGCAAGTCGATGGAGTGGCGACGGGCAGTCGCTTAGGAAGTCTACTAGTTGACGCCTACATTTTTAAACTGGAGACACCAAAATTAGAACCACTTATTCAAAAATAAATACACAATGGTCTTGATCGATAGTGCATTTCGCGTTAACTATGAAATCATTCAATACAATATTTATTAATTTGCTTTTGTTTGCTATGGAGACCAGCATAATAAACTGATGCATCATTGCCGCAAAACCATATTCAGAGTTGTGTGGGCTTTAAATGAGCACTAGCTTGCCGATTCCAAGTGAATTTATTCTTCGTCAATCATCAGATTCTATAAATCAAATTGAATAAGCTTACCTACTGCATAATATTTCAATAATTACGGTATAAAACGACATGGCCTATGATTACTTTCAACGACAAAATTGTATTTAATATAGTCTTCGGCAATGCGACCTTAAATACAATTCAATATATGTAATATATGCCGAACCTATAAAAGACACCAACGCACTGTTTTTCGAGATACCGTGTCTGCAAAGAGAACCGACACAGGGTTTTCTAGATTGAGAAATAACACTTATGAACACCTGTTACTCACACAGATCCGCATGTCCCACATTTCTTGACCAAATATATAATGTGTATGGGGCGTAGTAGCGATTCCTATCGATGAGTCGCCAATAAGCACGAAACGCTTGTGTAAACCAGATTTTATATTACATTTATGCCAATTTTGATGTCTTTCTGGTCCTTTTTGAAGTTAGTACGTACTTTTAATATAAACTTTTGAATTATTTGTGCGTGTACACGAGCGTTTGTACGTTTCTCGCTTCCTGTTTTTTGTATAATTTATGTATTTAATCCAACCTTATTCTCCTTGCCTCCCAAAAGCGTAGTTATGTAAAGACAAGAAAATGGCCTTTTTAGGTGTTTAGTAAATTCCAGCTTTATAATAGATTTATTCTTCCACGCATGATTTATTTCTCAATTAAAATGACAAAAAATTACCATCTTACTGCATTTCTAGACAAAAATTTGACAAATCTATAGAGCATTGCCTTTTTCTGTGCAGATTTTTTTCTTTTTTAATTTCAACCATTGAAATACACCCATTATTGAATATCGTAAAACTATCAAATAACTATTATTTAACGATTTTTAATATTGATGCTTTGTGCTTTATAATAGATGTTTTATATCTTTAGGTTATTTTAAGTATGGGTTATGAAAATTTACTAGAACAAAAATATTAATAGGTATTTATCGGCCTTTTATTATGCCATTAAATACTTAAAGTACTTTTACTTACTGGTTAAAATATTTGATCCAATTGTGTATTGCCTAATGAGGAAATATTATTTAACCATATTTATTCAAGTTTTCTAAAAAATAGAACGACTGAGGCGGTATATACTGTTAAGTTTACGGATACATTTAAATTAAAAGTGATCTTTTTTGTCACTTTATTATAAAAATTATGCAGGATGCTAATGGAAATCCTGTTGAAGCTTTGACAATGCGCAAAAGGCCTCCTTTTGCACCAACGGTGATGAATTCATCGGCATCCGTGACCGTTGCATCAGGTGGTCAATACGGGCAATCACAAGCCGGCACTAGTAATACTGTGATCGGAATTAACTCTCGTATGACTGGTACAACTGCTGCCTCTGGTTTTAATGCTCCTGGCAGTGCTCCGACTTCCTTAGTAGGAAATCTGGTTGGTCCGGGAAGTGGACATGTCGGTTTAGGTGCACCTACCAATTTGTCAAGTGGGACACCACTGGCTGCTGATAATTGTGACGGTTCGATATCTTCATTTAGTACTTCTACATCAACCTCACAATTATTGTCAAGTATTCCGTCATCCAAGTTGGGAGCTGCATCTGCCGGTGGCTTAAATAATAGTCATTCATTTAGTGCTGGGGGCTTACCTAGCGGTCATCCGACAAGTGAGACACATGCGAATGCTCACGGAATTGCACAGGTATTTAATATTCTTCGGTAGTAATTACACACGAATAATTTTCTAATGAGTGTATTTCACGTAGCTTTTTCATTTTGCGTTATATTTTAGGTATCGTGAGGAATTGCTTTTGTGCCCTCTTATCTTACATAAAGTTATATGCTAATGGTAATGCGTTGAGCCTCATAAAGATAATTGCAAGTTTGCTTGCGAAATATTTGTTAATAAAAACTAGTTTTTTTCATTTATTATTAATTTAAATTAATGCTCAAAGTTAGCTAAGTTATTGCAATAAACTTTAGAATACAAATTTAACTGACAATTTTCATATTTAGCTGAAAATGTCCAATCTAGCTACCTTATGAATTACTTTATACTATTCATCATATTCTTGTTGTGTTGTACAACTGATTTGATAAAATGCAACTGGTGTTTTATCTAAAGCTTGCGGACTTTATTTAAGAAATTTTTGTTATCACTCACGCAATCAATGATTGTTAAATTGTATGACTGATATACATGTGGCGAAATCTGCAAATTGTTAATGTTCGTGACTACATAGGAATTTTTCAGTTACGTGTAATACATGCGAGCCTGCTAGACTTGAGAGCCGCATATCTAATTTTACATAACTTATATATGTATTGCTATTTGACCATCGCTAATCAGTTGATCGTCGTGTCCTGATGATCACGTGAGGTTGAAACGCGTCAGTATATGTGACTGACGGATGCTTTGCTATGATAGGCGGCTGGTAAAATACGATGGGATTGGTGTGCATATAAAGCTGGCAAACATAATTTAACGTATTGTTATCACCACCCGCGAAATCAATGAGTGTTTAATTTAAATAAATGGAAAAATTGCGAAACTGGGTGTTTAAAATTGCCTGATCTATGTTTTGTCGACTGAGTTATTGCTGTTTTTTGTTGGAAATATTTCGAATGCCACTTTCCACATCCTACTCCTTTTTCTTTCCATCACAAGTCTTAGACACAAGCTCAAGAGCACGTTTTTACTTAAAGATCTGGACAGCATTTCTGCTGTGATTCCATGGAAATATTACGAAACCGATTGTGTTTTAACTATCGCAGGCCGAGTTCCAGTTGTTTTGTTCGTTGGAAATATTGTTGATTGTTTAATTTAACGGAATACCTACAAAATATATACTCACACAGATGTACATGAGTGTTGTACGTCAATCTGATGAAATTACACCATGTTTTTTTAAATTATATTATAAGTGCATTTGATTTATTTGGCGTCCCACTCTAAAATATGGGGGAAATGTCAATTAAGTATTTTCCCGTTGTGAGTATAGAACAGATGGTCTACATGATGTGAAAGTTCTATTAAAATGCGGCTACACTTCTTTCACTTGTTTGGACATAAGTCAGTTAGCTATTTGTGAGGCTGGCTGATAAGACGTATAGATGAAATAGCTAAAGTATCGTACTTGATTTATTAGCTTAATTCTAAGAAGTGTGGACTAATAAGGATACCGATTAATATATCCGAAACATTTCGAATGAAAAAAATAAAGGGGACAAATCCTTTGTTAATCACAGTAAAAATCAGGAAATTTTGAAAACCATTTTCACCATATAATTTATATTCTTTTAAAACAAGAGATACTGAAAGCATGTTACCTAATTTAGTTAATACGACTGATTTCCAGTTTTACAAAAGAAAATAAGCATTTGCGAGTTAGAGATAAACAATAATCTCATTGCTGCACAAAAATTATGCAGCTGAAATTTCCAGTTAAGTATAATGTATGCGAGATTACTTGAGTTGAGAGCCACATATCTAATTTTGCTTTCCATAGGTATGAATTGCTGTTTGATACTCGCTAGGCAGTTTTCCATCGTACTCTAATGATGATCATAGGAATTCGAAACGTGTCAGTACGTGTGACTGACGGCAGTTTTGCTATTTTGTTCGACGGCTGATTAAATACGATTGGATTGGTGCTTACTTTAAACATGCAAACTAGATTTAAAGAATTGTTATCACCACCCACGCAATCATTGATTGTTTAATTGAATTGATTTGAATGTTACAAATCGTCATAATGACTAAACCTCAGTTATCGAAAAGTGTGTAATGCATTTAGTAAAAATTTTAAATATATACACCGGTTACTATGGTCAAGGTTGCGGTATTGATATAAGCACCTGACCCATTAATTACTGACATATGTCAGTATAAACTAAGAATTGTATAGTGTAGAATAAATATCATCATTCATCATCATTTCCAGCCACAAAAAAGTCAAGTGACTAATGTTTCACTGCCATATAACCATAAGGAGTGAAAAAAAGTATAAGTGAATTTAGATAAATTATTATTGAGATTTACGAGAGAGGAAGAGGGGTAGAGAGAGAAGGAAAACCTTGCTATTATGAATAAATTTATCAGGATAACTCACAGAAATGAGGCAAACTAAACCTCCCCACAACACCATTATGGCCAAGTTAGCATTCGGGCAAGGCGACATCAGCAACACAGCTTCCTTGCGGATTTCACCGTATCACGTCATAAAAAAACCGAACCTCGCAGCTAACTTTGCCCTACTAAGAAAAGAAAGTTACGAAGATGATTCTACTATACATCTGCAACAAGGTCGCCACTGAGCTCGATTTGCTGCCATATCGCTAAGGGTTTCTAACCAAGAACTGTGATGTGCACGAGGACCCCATCCCGACAGACGAATGGATCCTATACTACCCAATTTAGATGTAAGTGACTTTAATTGTTTCTGCCATGTCAAAATCTGCCCACTTTGTTTCTTACACCAATTTGGTGCTAGGTGAGAGAACAGAGCTCTATTGGGCAATCGGAATGAGGGCATACGCAAAACGTGACCGAGCCAACGAAGTTGATGGAACCTTATTTGCTTTTCTAAAGACGAGCACTTATTGTCAGATCCAAAAATACGTCTACGGATGTCAACGTTAGTTGGTAACCAACATGTGCTATACTTCTCAAACAACGATGATCGAATGCCTGTAAGCGTCTCAGATTATCAACTCTAAGAGGCAAAGTTTCACTAGCGTATAGTAAGACTGCGCGTACAGATGCATTGTAAACACGACCTTTAAGGAAAAGTGAAATATTGGCGTTTCTCCATAAATGATGAAGGTTCGAGAAAGCTACTCTAGCTTTCGCGATCCGTATTCTCATTTCGTCGGACATATTGCCTAAGTTATTGATAGAACTCCCAAGATATGTAAACCTGTCGACTATGTCAAGATCTTCATTCTGCAGTCGCAACGTTGGAGTGAGTGGTGGGTGATCCTGTAACAGTATCTTACATTTAGAGGATGCGAATTTCCTACCGCAAGACGGAACAACGTTTGCTAATCTATTTAAGGTGGTCTGGGCAGCATGCTGATTGTCGAATAGAATAAATAAACTTAAAATGTGTGCCGAATTTGCTATGTAAACTGTAATGTATTTTAAATAACTTTTTTTCCAATGAAGATCGTTCATGGCCACTTGCATAGTGCCGGACACGACTCTCAGTCCAATAACACACATCAACAGCAAACAGTATTGGCTGCTGCTAATTTACTTGCCAGTTCAAGCCATCCCTTGGCGGGAGCATTAGGTCAGGCAGCTTCAGGTTTGTTGAGCAGCACTGCCTCATCTTCGCCATCAAACCAACAACAGCAGTTTCAAAGGCTTCCTCCTAATAAGAGAGCGGTCGCGGCGGTACAGGCGCTTGCTAAAGGTGGAAATTCTGTTGACCATCAGGTTCGTTATAAGCTGGCGTTAGATTTTTTGCATACGATGTCTATTTAAAGAGCTTATAGCTTAACATTTCGATTTCAATGCTTTTTGAGCTGATAAATTTCTTTATCGTTGTTGTGCAAAAAAAGGTTTTTGCATCAATTACATATAATCAAGGTTGCGATCTTTATATAAACACATTTTCATAATAAACTGAGCATTTTATAGCGTAGAAAAGTAAATTCATATTGATAATTTATCCCATACTGTCCTGGATTTGTCGCGGACAGGCTCTAACTTGTCCACGTCTGCTTAGGAGTCTTGTGCTTTAACCTCTTTGTCATCAATTGTCAACATACTCACACAATATTTATTGGCCGTCTTCTAGTTATTATTTGTCAATGGTAAACCAATGACACCACACATTTGACAAATATTGTCTCATGTTAAATATGGCTTAATGGATTATTTTTTACGTGCTGGCACATCTCATAACACTTCACTAGATAAGCGTGTTTAATGTATGCGTTTGGGTGCTTATAACTGAAGTGTTCATATTGATGCGATTACATGCACGTGTACATTAAGTAATTAATATCAATTAGTATTTGCTCAAGTCAGACTAATGGCTAAATAAACTTCTTAGGGGTGACAAAACTGACTAGAAAAAGACAATGAAAATATGCAAGTCGCATTATCCTGCCGTGGTAAATAATCAACAATATATATTTACGTTCTGAAAGAAAGACCGTAAGGAAATGATGATATTTAATGTAAAGGTTCATTATTAGTTGTTACACACTAATGGATCTTGTTTAATGGACAAGTTATGGTAACGGCTCGTTGTGCTATATTTGTGATGTGAAATCGCTGTTAGTTTCTCCTATCATTCAAGCCAATGAAGAGGGATTAGACTAGTACTGTCTCCAGCTCCAACTATAAATAGAAAACCTAGTGTTTATGACCATGGTAAACCGTAAGCAAGTTATCAGTATGATACTGTTTGTGGCGGAGAACTAATATATGTATTAGTTGTTGCGCACCTAGTAAAAAAATTAGCTCAAATATGAACAGAAGGATAAACCAATGTCAGCAAGAACGGAAATTAAAAGCTCATGAGCATTCGTTTCGTGCTCTTTGGCGACTGATCATTAGGAGCCGGTATTACGCCCTTTACCCACTATATATTTGTGTGACGATTGCGTAAAATTGGACAGGAAAATTTCTTATACGAATATGTAAACCTGCCTTAGTGAAGCTAACTTCATATAACTTGTTCGAGAATGCGACTTCAAAGGTGCGTAACACCTAATACCTTATTGCATATATATTAGTTCTCCGTCACAACCAGTATCTAACTGCTTTATATTTAATTGAATGATTTCATGGTTACCGCGAAATGTGATAACTGTTATCAATCAAGGCCAGAGAGTATGGATTTTCTGGTGTAACAGGTGTTCAGAAATAGTTGTAATTCCCAATTTTGTTGAACTTTAGCATACATTGAAATCCATCGTGTTCGTACCATGTACCGAATTGGCAACCATAATTTTAGTACAATGTACCATTATTCTGTTAGAAATCTGCAACAAGTTTGCCACAAAGCTCGATTAGATGCCATATCGTGTAGGGTTTACAATCACGAAATCGGATGCACATGTCGAACCCATCTCAGTAGTTGAACGGGTCTTACACTGCTCAATTTAATTTTGGTTGACTTTAGCTGTTCTGCCATTTGAAAATCTGCTAACCTTGCTTCTTACACTTGTGTAGTGCTGAGTGAGACATTTATGCTCTATTGGGAAAGCGAATATAAGGCGTGCGTTAAATGTAACTGGACCAGCGCAATTGACGGAGTCTTGTTCGTTATGCTAACGGTGTGCACTTGTTACCGGATCTACAGATGCATCTACGGATGTTAGTAACCTATACTGGCATGTTTCTCAAACAATCGTGGTTGATTTCATTAAATGTCTAAGACTTTCTACCCTAAATGACTAAGTTTTAATAGTACACACAAAACTGCGCGTAGGCAACTAATAACGCTGCGCGT
>JAQBSW010000539.1:0-50000 GCA_029291075.1 Eudiplozoon nipponicum
CAAGAAACAAAAGTAAAAACGAGTCAGATTTGTTACCACTAGCATAATCAATTGAAAACCCAAAATGTATATATATACGTCCATTCATACATATGCTGAAATACATGAAAATGTATAAAATATTAACTTATTTGAAACTAAAAGAGCTCAATTTTTCTAAAAAATTAATTACCGGTATAAAGAGACCCTGAACGATTCGCACTTTGTCCATAGCATGAAGGTCGAGAAAACTTTCCACCAGATCACCATCCACAAAATTTTGAGCCATACGCATTGATCTAATATTTACCAAATATGGGAAAATAAGTAGCAATTAAAATCCGACAGCATTTTTAGAGCATACGTAAAACATACAAAAAGAAATGTCCAGATCACCAATCCAATGGGTCCCGAAAAGCCTTTTTAATGAGGCAGATTTAACTGTACCTCTATACTGGATTAGGTTAATGCTTGGTACGTGAAAATAGGACTAATCCGATCTACTGGATGAATTGTCATTTCAACACTATACAATATATAGTTTATACTGACAAATGTATATATTTAATAGGACTGGTTCTTACAGCAATACCGCAACCTATTAAAAAATTCAGGATTGTCATGTTTAGTAAGAGAAAGTTCCGGTCCGACCAAACAAGCGATATTGCGGTTATTGTCACGAGGTTGATGATAAACCTTTTCTGCTATTCCAGTAATTCAACGGTCATAAAATAATAACCAGATTCGAGACTGCAACCAAATATTTAACCATCGGGCTACACTCGCGTCTTTGACATTTATTGCCAGATTACTGGCTCCAGCCTGTTACACCAGCAATGTTATCATTGTGTTGAATCTTCTCGATTGCGTTCGTGAGTTGTCGCAAAGACCCCATCGATCCCAATTTCTAAGTACGCATCCATTTTGTCTTCTTTTTGGTTGGGTAAGGAATCTTTTATTTCTTCCGAAGGCTTCAACATCGTTCACACTAACAACTGAAAATGATGTAAGATCTTAACTTCGTTGACTGGCGTAATACCTAATACGCAATTACATATATATTAGTTCTCTGCAAAGAACGGTATCTAAAAACCAAGTTTGTTGGGTTTTTTTCAGTTTTGAATTTTAGTTGTAATTATCTTGACATCGTATTTGGAAATTGGCATCAATCGGATCTTTGCGAAACTGATAGTGCAAAGCGACAACCCGTGAACGCAAATCGCGGAGATTCAAAATATGAAGCTCGCACTGCGCAAAAATTCAAAAGATAAAATTTATAATTTATCTTAAGTGGTCTAAAGAAATACAATTCACAATCTGCTCAAAACAAATGAGGATGTTCCAGTCACTTAATGTGCTTCCTGGCAACATGTAGTATCTATTGAGACGTTATGGGGAACAGCGAAAGGCAAAATGACGTTCTTTTTATCGGTGAATAAATGGGTATTATACGCAAACTGGAGGGCCTAGTTTCTTTTTTGTTATTGAATTTTCTAGCGCAAAGGATTTCATCTTTGAGTAATGTAATCTCAAGTAATATTGGACCTTATTGAGCGTGCAAATGAGATCCCCGTTGTGTATGTATGCATGATATTATGTATGTATAAATGATGTATGAACCTATTATGTATGTTTGTATGTATTCATGTATGCCATTATGCACGCTATTATGTATATATGTATATGCCAACATGTATGGGTGTATGTATGTATGCTATTATGATGTATGTATGTAGGGATGTATGCTATTATTTATGTACGTAAGTTTGCATTAACGGATGCAATTATGTATGTATGTGTGTGTATGTTTTCATTCTATTATGTATGAAATCTATTAAGTATGTATGTATGACATTATGTGTATTCATGTGTGTATGTGTTCACGCCATTATGTATGTATGTACGCAAGCTATTTATGTTATGTTCAGCCATATAGAAATTAAGTGACTAATGTTTCACAGCCATATAACCATAAGGAGTGAAAAAAGTATATAAATGAAAACAGAAATAATATTTTAGACAAATTGTTAGTGAGATTTACTAGAGAGAGAGGCAGAGGGAGAAGAAATAGCTAGCTAATATGAGGAAAGTTATCAGGATAACTCACAGAAATGAGGCAAACTTAAACTCTCCACAACAACATTAGGGCTAAGTTAGTATTAGGGCAAGGCAACATCAGCAATACAGTTTCCTTGCGGATTTCACTTTATCATGTCATAAACAAACCAAACCGCGCAGCTAACCTTGCCTTACCAAGAAAAGAAATTTACGAAGGTGATTCTACCAGACATCTGCAATAAGAACGCCACTGAACTCAATTCGATGCCATACCGCTAAGGGATTCTAACCAAGAACTATGATGCGCACGTGGACCCCATCCTGACAGACGAGTGGGTCCTATACTACCCAATTTAGATGTAAGTGACTTCAACTGTTTCTGTCATGTCAAAATCTGCCCACCTTGTTTCCTACACCAATCTGGTGCTGAGTGAGAGAAAAGAGCTCTACTGGGCAATCGAATTGAGGGAATTCGAAAATACTTTACTTCCACTAGCGTATAGTACGACGGCGCTTAAAGATGCATTGTAAACACGACCTTTAAGGTAAAGTGAAATATTCGCGTTTCTCCATAAATGACGAAGGTTCGAGAAAGCTACTCTAGCTTACGCGATTCGTATTCTCACATCGTCGGACATATTGCCTAAGTTATTGATAGAGCTCCCAAGATAAGTAAACCTGTCGACTATGTCTAGATCTTCATTCTGCAGTCGCAACGTTGGAGTGAGTGGTGGGTGATCCTTTAACAGTATCTTACATTTAGAGGGTGAGAATTTCATACCGAAAGACGGAACAACGTCTGGATATATATTGAAGGTGGCTTTTGCAGCATCCCGATTGTCGAATAATAGTACGATATCGTCCACATAGTCAAGATAGGCTATCTTATCGCCCGGGAGAACTTCAACTCCAGCGTCCTGAATGTGTGGAAGAGTATTTTTCATAATAGCATCGATTACAAAATTAAACAAAAAGTGGGGAAAGTGACGAACACCACTGCTGGCTGTAAAACTATGGGCTAATTCGTTGTAGACCTTAATGCGACAAGAAGGATTTGTATAGAGAGCGTGTATAATATTAACAAATTTTGTGGGCATACCGCTTTTCGACAAAATATGGAATAAAACATTGCGATCTACCGAATCGAATGCACCCTTAAAGTCTAGAAAGACGGCTATTGTGGGACGGTGATATAAATGTCTCTGTTCAAGAACTTGCTTTAACGTAAAAATATTATCTATACAACTTCGTTCTGTGCCAAATCCGGCCTGTTCTTCTCTTATATGTGATCCACGTGAGGCGCTAAGACGGCGTAGGATAATCGAAGCAAATAACCTAAATACGACTGGAGTCAAGATTATACCACGATAGTTGTCGCACGATTAAGGTTGCCTTTGTTGAAGATAGGAATGATGGTCGACTCATTTCAATCAAGTGGTACGGTTTCCTCATTCGATATCGTACGAAAAAGTTTGGTCAGCGCTCCTTAAATAATCCTGGAAGCAAATTATCGGGGCCTGCGGCTTTGCGACGTTTAAGAGATGTGATTGCATCACGTACTTCTAACTCGGATGGATCTTAGAGACTAACATTCCACATTGTTGATGCAAACATGCTTTCGGGAATCGGAACTGACGCGGGTGCCCAAGAAAATTGATCTTTGAAGTGTTCAGTCTACCCATCAAGACTTATTTTATCGGTTATTAAATGATTCTAGAACGACTTTTAGACTGCGCTTAAGTTGGCGTCTTATATTGCGACGAGTATTATTATGAGTCGAGCCAAGTGGAATTAGGCGCCTTATTTCGAGTATCTCCATAGATTTTACAGAGAGCCAATGATTATTTCTACGGTGGCCTGCAATGCCACATACAGTAGTACCTGTATTGTGTATAGTGGAACTTATCTTGGACCAAAATATATTCGGATTTTCGCCATCCAGACAAGTTAGATTATTTTAATAATTTTGTCGGAAGGACGGTTGTTCGAGTTTGCCTATATCAATTTGGGGTTTATTCTTAATTATATTCCCGGAAAATTTTAGTGCAAATCTACAACGGATAAGTGCATGATCCAAATCGACGTGTTCCAAAAATCACGACAAACTTGGATGCAACCACGCCGTCTATAACTAATTGCTACATTATCTATTTGAGTCCACCGTTATTCGGGTGCTGGAGGACGCCGTGTAGCGCAACGTCTAACATTACGTCTGTAGTTTGTACTACTTAAATATAATCTATGTTCAGCGCAGCTATCCAAAAGCCGTTCACCATTATTGTTTCGCGTTGAGTTTAAAATGAATGAAATGAAATTCTGTGTTACTTAAGCGTCCAACTTGAGCATTCATGTCATCCATAACCAGAACTATATCTGAACTTCGCGCTCTACTTAGTAAGGAGCTTAGATCTGGGCAAAAAGCGCCCTTGCTTTCTTCTGTGCTGCAATAGGTAGGAGCATATTCAGATAAAACGAAGAGGCAATGATGATAACGGTTTTTGTTTTGATTTTAGTAGATGTATTTAAACGTGCCGCACACAGTCGACTAATCAATTAAGCAAGCTTCAGCTCATGCGCTAAGGGAAATATAAACGCCTCATTTACCGGCTTTAGAGAACTCCGTGCAACCAGATGTTCGAAGCCAATAACGCGTAGATAGGGATGGTACAATCAGTTCTGTTATGCACGTAGGATCCTGTATTCTGGTTTAAGATACGCAACATATGTCGATTTCTAATTTATCCAACGTACGAGCAATAGATTCTTATTGTCCAATTTGTTTTAATGTTTGTCAATTAAATGCGCCTACATTAAAACCTAACCTATGTTTAATGAAATGATCGTCTACTAGAACCATTTTCGATACTTGGCAACCTGATTTTGGGCTCAGTGTTATGATCTACATCAACCATATTCATAGTATCTAAAAGAGTGTTATTGTTAGATTGAGAAGAGGAAGGGGAAGGAAAGGAGGCAGAATCGGAGATAAAGTTGCCTGCAGTAGCCAATTTCTCTTATCCACCCTGCGGGACGGCCGATGCAGTATGTAATCATTGTAAGTTGTATATATATGGACTGTAAAAGAACACTAGGTCGCCCATTCCTAGTGATGGCTTTTATTCGTAGTCCTTCTCCTAGATAGTCTGCAAACCAAGGCCGATGAGCTCTATCTGCCCAGATGCCAGTGGCCAAAGTTTCCTTCAGCAGCCAAAACTTATCCTTCACGGTTGGAACGCTTGCTCTCATTCCGTCACTACACATTTAACAAAAAAAGTTACTGCGCAATTAAACAAAACTCGAGGCTTCACATAAAACGGGATGATGCCTGTGTCCCTTTATGGCCCGGCAATGTTCATGCTAACAATCCAGGGTTGACTAGCTTGATCCCGCCGGTCGTCAGGCCGGAATTTCTATGGCTACGGGTCAAAACAATGTAACGCATTGTGTTTGTATGTATGCATGCTTTTATGTTTGTATGTATATATTTATATATGTATGTAAGTATGTATGCAATTATGAATGTATGCATATATGCATGCTATTTTATTTGTGTATGTTTGGAATTATGTATGTTATAATATGTATGTATGTTTGTAATTATGCATGCTATTATGCATGTATGTATGCAGACTATTATGTATGTATGTATGTATATTATCATGTATGTATGTATGTATGTATGTATGTATGTATGTATGTATGTATGTATGTATGTATGTATGTATGTATGTATGTATGTATGTATGTATGTATGTAAGTATTTATGTATGTATGTAAGTATGTATGTATGTATGTATGTATGTATGTATGTATGTATGTATGTATGTATGTATGTATGTATGTATGTATGTATGTATGTATGTATATGTATGTATGTATGTATGTATGTATGTATGTATGTATGTATGTATGTATGTATGTATGCATGTATGTATGTATGTATGTGTATGTATGTATGTATGTATGTATGTATGTATGTATGTATGTATGTCTGTATGTATGTATGTATGTATGTATGTATGTATGTATGTATGTATGTATGTATGTATGTATGTATGTATGTATGTATGTATGTATGCGTACATGGAATTAAATACCGGCGACACTGTCGGGTGTCTGCCTAAATTATTTCGCATTATTTAGAATGAGACCATTTAAGCTGCTTGAGGTGACATTACTGTCTTCAAGAAAGATGTCGAAATTAGGGTGATAACTGTCGCAGTATAAGCTTAACTCCAGTCGTGTCCTGGATGTTCGCATCGATTGTTTTACGCCTTGCCTACCCATCCGGCAAAAACATATTAGACGGAAATCGGCCATTTTTAAACCACGAAAGGTTGTAAAGCTAATCTAGATCAGCGTTGTCTCCAACATATACCTTGGATAGGTTAGAATACAAAGTAAGAGAAGCTCAAATACACATGTATAAATAGTATTTAAGAAACTGGCCATTTTGCGGCAATAGCTGAAAATAAACTTTACATTCCAAACAAGGAGAATTTTCAGGTGTTCTTCAAATCAGGAAACGAAAAAGAGTTGAGCATACCAGGAACCTTTAGTTGAAACTTACTAAATACGCAGATTGTACACAAATTGTGCACAGATTGGTAAATTGTGTGTTTTCCGATTTTTGTACGTTTTTTGTATTAAATTCACCTTAGACCATCTTGTTTTCAAAATGCACTACATAAAGTGCAAAATAATGCAGTCGAGTTGAGATCACGCGAAAAGAAACTGGTCTTTCTTAACTATGTTGTGCATCCCTGCTTTATAATAAATTGATTCTGCAATACACAATTTATTTCTTAATTAAAAGAACAAATACATGCAATTGGCAGAAATGCCCGTTTTGTGCAAAATGAATTGGCTTACCGATCTTGTTTAAATGCTCGCCAGGTGTCATGAGCAAATCCACCAACCGGCTGATGACGCTGAGCTTGGTTATTGTGATGACCAATTGCGCTAGTCGAGGCTGAAAACAAAACAGGTGAATAAGCCGGTTAACTTTGCATTAATTGTGTGTTTTCACAGAAACTCAAACTAACTCAAATAAGACAGACGTGGAAACAAGACGAGCAGTGCAATAGTGTGTGTAGACTGGGTGATTCTAGGAGTAACCGCCGACTGTCGCAGTCCAACTTAATTATCTTTCAATTGGTTTCCGCAGTAGACTATTTGGGGACAATTAATAGCACTCGTAGGCCGGTAGCAATCAATTGACTCGCAATAGGCTACTGTGGAAACACCTTGAATGATCACAGCGCTGCGCAAAGAGAAGTGGCTTATAATCATCTATCTTTAATAAGTTGTAAGAACATTTATCTAATGACCACCGAGTGGGAATTGAATATAAAACAAAATGTTGACCTTAAGTGGATTCCCGAAAGAACTATGTCATAAATTGTAGTAGTCATTGCTACACAACGAGCCGAAGCCATAGAGAAGTCCGGTTTAATGATTGTTACGACCTCGCTAATCTTACCAGAAACGATAAACCGAACTATGCCGGTACTATAACTAATAAACCCTTGAGCTCAGGTTTACTGAGTAGTAAACAAAAAATTAAACGCATAGTGAAGGAATGAAATGAAGCGTGTTAAAAGTGGATCGAAAGATTGAGCTATTGTAGGAAACTTTGGCTATTGGCGCCCCAACACACGATATAGCTGGCAGACCATACTCGTCACTAATCAATGCCAGAGCATCTAAGGGAAGCAAAATTTCGTAGTTGAACCACCCAACTCATTTAGGCATAGGCGACCCAGCTTACTCCTTCAGCGATAACGTAAGTATAACCATTTTTAATAACATACAGTAAAGAAGCAGTTGTTTGTAAGTGCTAATGGAGTTGTTATGATTGATTGCTACTAAGATTTGGTCAACAGAGCATAATAATATAAAATTAATTATTATTTCAGCAGTGCATGTAGAAGTGACAGGAACTGGAAGTATAACATAAATTTCAGAATGGAGTATAAAACAGCTGTGTAAATAAAAATAAAATTTCTGCAAGCTTATCTGCTGTTCGAACCGTCTATTTCATTTAAGAGTAAGTAATAAAAAATATTGACATATTTTGCACCTTAAAAACGGTCACGACATGACATAAACAGAAGAGATAAATACATTTCTTTAAATCAAGTTCGCGAGCCTGAAGTAAAAACCAATTCCATTGTATTTAACCAGTTGTCAAACAACATAGCTTAAACTACGCAAACATGAAGACCAAGATAATTTGCTTCTGAGCTTATTTAAGAATTGTGGCGATATAATATCCGGATAGTTGGCTAACCTTTTAAGTACTATATGGAATGAGGAGACCGTACGCTTGCTTGGAATAACTCGATCATCAATCCTATCTTCCAAAAAGACAATCGAAATTTGTATGATAACCATCGTGATACAAGCTTGGCTTCAGTAGTGTCTAGTTTATTTGATTCGATTACCTTACGTCATCTTAGCGCTTTGCGTGAATCACGTATTAGAGAAGAACAAGCCGGATTCCGGTCAGGACGAGTTTGTTAAGATAATAATTTAGCTTAAGGTAAGAACTTGAACAGCGACATATATAGTGACCTCAATCAATATTAGTCTTTCTAGACTTCAAGGGTGCATTTTACTCAGCGGATAGCAATATTCTATTCGGTATTCTATCGAAAAGTGAGGTGCCTTACCAAATTTGGAAATAAGCGCGCTCTCTGCAAAAAAACTGCTGGTCGAGTTAAGGTCTACAACGAATTAATACACAACTTTCATAAAAGCAATGGTGTTCATCAGGACCGTCCACTTTCATCCTTTTTGTTTAATTTTATAATAGATGCAGTTATGTACAACACTCTCCCACACGTTCATGGTGTAGTTGTTGATGTTATTCCAGGCGGTAGATTAGTCTCTTCTCGGGACATCCTGGATAGATTAGCAGTCGACATTTTGTCTTTTTGGATAAAGTTCGAACAAAATAATCAATTTAATTCTTCGGTTTCAAGGTGGCTATTTGGTCGTAGTTTATATTTTTACCTTTCCGCGGAAGTCGTATCAATAGCTCAGGAAATAGGAGTCATGAGAATCGCAAAAGCTCGGGAAACTTTTTCGAACCATCGCCATTTATGGAGAAACGAAAGTAACTTTCTCTGCCTTAAAGTGAACATTTTCCTTTAGAAACGACGATCGTAGATGCTTACAGTCATTCGACCATCTTTCTTTTAAAAGCGTAGTAAATGTAGGTTACCAACAACGAAAAACTAAATCTAACATCTGTAGACGTAGTTTTCGGTCGGTCAACAAGTACTCCTCGTTCGACAAACAAAAAAGGCTTTATCAACTGCGCTGGCTTGAAAACGTTTTACGCATACCTTCAATTCGATTGTCCAGTAGTGCATTAATATACCAGCCAGCGCCAGAATCGCATGAGAAACAAGGTTGACATATTTTGACATGGAAGAAACAGCTAGAGTCAACCAAAATCAAATTGCGTAGTATAGGACACATTCGTCAGACTGGATGTGCCCACGTGTGCATCACATTTCTAGGGTTGGAAATCCTGCGCGTTATAGCATCAAATCTACCTCAATGGCGTTCTTGACGCATTTTTTCAATCGAATCGTCATCTCAAAATTCTACTCTTAATTAAGCAGAGCTAACTGCGAGGTCAGATTGTGTTTGTGAAGTGATACAGCGAAAACTTTTAAGATGTATTGCCGATGCTAACTTGCCTTAAATTATACTTAGCCATAATGGTGTTGTCGAGAGGCCTAGGCTTCCTCATTTATGTTTTCTATCTAGAAGAATGTATTCATCTACACTAGATCCTCTCCTTTATAAATCCATACTTTATTTTGTTATGATATTATTTTTTTCATTAACATTTGTTTTAATTGTTTAACATTCTTAGTAAACATGTGGCAGTGAAACTCCAGTTATTACGTTAATGTGTCGTTACCTCTGATGATGATGAGAATGATGATGATAAACCGTATGGCAGACCATACAAGGATTTTGTTCGGATACAATTTCCATGTACACGATCTGAGTTTGACTTAATAGTGCGTAGAGCACGATTTACTGCATCAGGTGCCAAAGACACGATCGATACGTAATTGATCAAAAGTGTCATGTGTGGAATTGCGTCGATGGCGTAAACTATGTCGAGAGAATAGCTTAAAAACTTGTCTCACGAAAACAGATTGTAGTATCTTTAAGTGTGTCAAAGTACTACACTGGTGTATTTTAATTAATTTAAACTTTAATGGCTACATACATACATCCAAAGAAATCTTAGAAGGTTGACGTATTCCAAAACTGAACAGTTTTACTGGCAAGAATCTGGTTTGTATCTTGTCTCCGGTGCCAGGTCAGACTTTACGCAAACTTATTTTATTATGCACGAAGAACGTACGGTTTGGTTTTAATGGAAGCGTCTAAAAACAGACTGATGATGTGGCCATGGGGAGCTCTCTATCCCTAGTATTGGCTGCCATAAGTAAATGTGCTCTATATATACGGTACGTGGATGATATATTTCTTGTCCTTAAGAACAGGTCGCAATCACGAACATTCAACAAAGCGAATAAGATTATCAGTTTCACGCCAGAGCCTTTCTTAGATGTACTATTAAAGAAAGAAACTAATAGTAAATTAAATCGAACAATTTACCATAAACCAACCTGGTCTGCAAAGTATTAGTATTACAGCAGTTTTGTGCCGTTTCAATACAAATTATCAACAGTGCATGGTTACTTTCAAGGATTGACAGGTTGGTTAATCCAGATTTAATGAATATAATAAAGCAATAATCGATTTAAAGTATAATGGTTATCCTAGACAATTAAGTGAATCAATAATTAAAAAGGGAAGTCAACAGAAACCGACCTATTGCGGACCAGAAACTACGCTTGTTATTTAGGGTAACACACTATTGCAAATGTCAACATGACAAATTATTTACCAATAAACATGCGCAAGTTGTCGATCAACTTACGTAGGCCGATCGACCAGACGGTTAATTACTCGAATGAGAGATCAATGAAACTTAAACGCCTTTTTTTAAATCAAATGGTGAATATATATCTGCAATTGCGTAATACATTGTTGAAACCTCACATGTATGTTCTACAGACGTAAAAATTAAGATAATTACGAAATGCAATAACAGAAGGGTGTTAGCCACAAACGAAACTTTATGGATAAATAAATTGCAGCCGGATTTATGTAAGCAGAAGAAACTTTCCCGTATTGAGCTTGAACTGGAGGTGATGCATGTAACTGATTGGTTTTTGCTTTATTTCACACTCTCTATGTTTACATTTTTTTATCTTGTTTTTCTTTTGAATTTATAAATAGAGATGTTCATATGCAGATACTTGTGAAGAATATGAGAAAGAAGCGGTTCTTGTACCTGATAATTTTTTCTTTTTGCACATGGAAAGGGTACTATGAACTTTCAAGAAGTAAAAAACTTTTACCGTTCGAAGATTGTGTTCTTGACGATCGGCCGAGATCTATGTTGTCTTTCGATGGGCATTTATCTAGCTCACCAGTCAACGAGTCAATAGATTTCACTTGCCGTTTAGGCGAGATTGCGGTGTTATTTCTATCAGGTCCAGCAGAACCGGAAGACAAAACTGTTGGCAGGTCGAAATCAGTGGGATCCGAGGCAGAGGCTGTACCGAAAACACCAGCTGACAGGGCGACAAGACGAACCTCGATCTCTTTCAGCAGAGCAAACAGGACCGGCGACAGCTGAACAATCAGACCAATGCAGCCCGGTACACTGGCGTACATACAGGCCGGGTGCTTAATCGCTTTCCAACGCTCCTCTGGATTTTGCATAACCAGATTGCCTTTCGATTAAACAAAGGGTAAGAAAGAATTACAATAATTATTTGAGAGCAATCAGACTAACAAATGCTGATGTCATACATGATGACAGACCACATTATTACCTGATAGCCTACCACTGGTCTTCAATGACGGGTTTGCTTGAATTAAAACTAGTGCAAGTAAACAGCGAGAAAAACTGTTATATAACGGAAATTAAACCTTTAATTAAATCAAGATTGTGAGCTTGGTATCAATATCAGTCACATTATGTGCATACATTTGTCAGCATTAAATGATTTTTGTGCAAGTTAGCAAATGTAATCCGTCCAATAGACTGGTTTCGCCCTTTTGGAAACTCTACAAGTACTGCACAGACTTTTTTGCCGAACCTCGCCACGATAACTTCCGAGTCTGTAACTCTATTCACTGCGCTGCCCTGCTGCACATTATAAACAATTTTCAGTTATATACTAACAAATTTTGTTAGCTTTTCATTCAGGTGGAGCTTGTGTGGCATCCCTTTAGACCCATAGTTCAAACTAACCATCCCTAGTCTGTCATTTTAAAACAGACACCACACTACATGGAGAAGTGGTATTGGAATGAACATTTATATAATTAAATAAATATTGGTTGCGTGTGTAGTGCTAACAATTAATTTAATCGGGGTTGCGATCTATATATAATTAACTGACCCATTATATGGATAAAATTATCAGTATAAACTAAGAATTGTAGTGTAGAAAAGGCAATTCATCCAGTAGACGGGTTTCATCCTTATTGGGAACTCATTACAGATTATCTAGAATTTTCTGCAGACAAGGCACGAATCTGGGCACGTCTGCTTCGGAATCTGGTTCTCTAACCACTGAGCCACCCTGCCGCAAAATACACACAATTTTCAGTTATATATTAGCCAATGTTTCGTGGTTAGCCTTTCATTCAGGTGAAGCTCATGTGACATCTCTTGAGACCTACAGTTTCAAACTATCTCCAATCGGTCATTTTAGAACAGACACCACGCAATCTGGGAAAGTGGTATTAAATTGAAGATTTATGAAATTAAACGATCATTGATTGCTCGAGAGGTGATAACAACTATTTAAATCAAGGTAGCGAGCTTGATATAAACATCAACTCCATTTTATGAAAAATTGTCAGTATAAACTAAACTCTATGTAAGATAGAATGGGCGATTCATTCAGTGGACAATTTTTGTTCTTATTGGGAACTCTTCTAGTACTGTCCAGATTTTTTCCGCGAACACGGCTCGAACCTGAGTACCTCGCTTCTGAGTCTGTGACTCGATTGACTGCATAACTTAGCCGCACAAAACACGTTTTCAATTATAGACTAAATTATGATTTGGTAAGCATTTCTATCAGAAAAACTACCATCTGTCGCTCGTTGCTGTTGTGCGACTGATTAAATACAAAAGGATTGGTGTTTATTTCAACCTCGCAAACATTGTTTAAAGAGTCACCGCCCACGCAATCAATGGTTGTTTAATTGTATTACCTATTTATGTATGTGCCGAAAGCAGAAAAAAGTTTTCGTGACTGTATAGAAATTGTGCAGCCAATATTTCTAGTCTAGTATAATGTATGCGATACTTCTAGAGGTGAGAGCCGCATATACAATTCTGTTTTCCATATATATGCATTGCGGTTTGATCCTCGCTAGTCAGTTTGCCTCCGTACTCTGATGATAACCATGGAGGGTCGAAACGCGTCAGTACGTGCGACTGGCGGCAGTTTTGTTGTTTTACGATGACTGGTTATATTCAATGGGATTGGTGTTTACTTCAAGCTCGCAAACTTGATTTAAAGAATTGTTACCACCACCTGCGTAATCAATTATTGTTTAATTGTATTGTCTATATATATATATATATATATATATATGTGTGTGTGTGTGTGTATATATGTGTGTGTGTGTGTGGAGAAAGCTGAAAAAGTTAACGTTCGTAACCGCAGAGAAATCGTGCAGCCAAAATTTCCAGGCAAGTAAAATGTTATCAAGACTACTAGAGGTGAAAACCGCATATCTAATTTTGCATTCCATATATATGCATTGCGGTTTGATCCTCGCTAGTCAGTTTGCCGTTGTACTCTGATGATGATCATGGAAGGTCAAAACGCGTCAGTGCGTGTAACTGACGGTAGTTTTTCTATGTTGTTCAATGATTGGTTAAATACAATGAAAATTGTGTCTACTTCAAGCTCACAAACTTGATTTAAAGAAAAGTACGAGATGTTATAATTGAGTTGAGTTTTGGTGAAAAGAAAATGATTTTTTAGCTATTTGGCATATATCTGTTTTCTAAATTCAATAAATTATGTTATCCTAATTAAAATTGTAAAACAAAAACTAAAAAATCTTTCTTTTCTATAACAAATTAATTTTAATGTGAATAAATATTCAGTTAAAACAAAATAGACAATATTTGTTACATAAACCTATATACTCATAAACACGTACCTTTTACGAAAGTGTTAATAAAATTCCCCGTGTGCATATAAGCACACTCATAGAGATGACGAATTTCATAGACACCACTTCCACTGTTAGTGTTAGTTGCATTGGCTGCAGTTCTGATGGAACCAGGACCATTTAGTGAAGTTGTTACTGTTGGAACCGTGGAATCTGATCGTGATGCTAATTCGGATGTTCTATTAGTCTCATTATGGTCGTTAGTATTACCATTGTGCGTTGGTAACACATTAGAAACAGCAGAATTAGACCCAGCGACATTCGGATCATCTGCAAGTTGAGTAGATGTCGTTAGTTGACATACTATTTTATTTGTCTTATCACCGCTGGACGGCGTGGAGACATTTTGACTCGAATCCATGTCTGTCATGATGATTGTGAAGGCGTATGAAATAGAATGACAGTTTGATTATATCGTTAAGAATATTTTTCTGAAATTTTAAGCACAACATCGTTCAACACTAATTCTTTGCAAGTAGAATTTCGCTTAATTACGTGAGCTTTGGTGAGTCCAACAAGTTTTGTATGTTAAATAGCCCCATACTCTTAATTCCTAATATTTCGATACTCATTTACGAGTATCTGCATCATTTGATCAATTATCATACCAAATAAAAACAAAAGAGAAATTTCCATTGTTTTGGAACAGTTATACCTTTAACACCGATTTAAAAATAATTGCTACCATTTCGTTAGATAGGTGCTTATAAATGTCAATCCGCTCAGTTAAATATAAATCAATTCAAGCTTACATCTACCTAAGTAAAGGTAATTTATCGTCTGCAATAGTTTGAATCTTCGCCATATCTTAGGTGCACGACATGTGTCTCGTTGACTGAAGAATTATGACTGATCCTGTCAAACTGAAGACTTAAAAACGTGCACTAACCACTGAACATGGAGTTTCAATTATTGCTGGTTGACTCACTACGTTTCGAAGCGTATTTTCTTGCCACCTCATCATCAGTTATTCACTAGATAACTCATACAAAGCGCATTATGGCAAATTTGATATCCTCGTTCGAGACAGACATTAAAATACATCTGACGATAACAAAGCACAACAAAATGGCTTTCAAAGTGATCGCCTGTCAAATTCGCCATGCACAAGTCGAAATCAAATTTTTGGATTAGAGTTGTGCATACAGTCTAAACATTACATCGCTATTATTCTACTTTAGAAGTTAATTAAATCTTTCCTTATGATAGTAAATCAAGTAATCAAGGATTCGGGAAATAGGTAGAGAAGACCCAAACAAATGCGAAAATCTAAACACAGTTTTTAAAATAATACTGAAACTGTTTTACTAGTAATGCTAGATCTCGACTTAATTTCACGAAATTCCATTGTGTTATTCTGCTACGATTGAATATCAATGTGTTGACAATTTCCCAGGTCAACTGTATGTCTGATCTCCACTGAAAGACTTGCAAGATCCGATCTATTAGCATGTACATACTTGCCTGCCGTATTGTGTTCACCTCTTCTTATCTTAATTGGGCACATGATCTCATCTCCAAAATATACATTAAAACATTTTATTAGGTGTTGCGAACCTAGTAACAAAGTAGTTAAAGTATGGCCGCAAGTATAAACCAATGACGGCAAGAACGGAAAGTATAAACTCGTGCAAATTCATTTCGTGCTTACTGGCGACTCATCAGTAGGAGCCGGTATTACGTCCTTTAACCACTATATATTTGGTCGAAGAATATGGAATAATAGGACGGTCTGTTGATAGACTACGTAAGTACATAAACATGCGCGTGTGTGTTTATATAATTAAACGAACATTGGTTGCGCGGGTGGTGATAACAATTATTAAAATCAAGTTTGCGGTCTTGATATAAACACCTGACCAATTAATTACTTAAATATGTCAGTATAAACTAAGAATTGTATAGTGTAGTGTAATGTGCGGCAGGATAGCTCAGTGGTTAGAGCACCAGATTCCGAAGCAGATATGCTCAGGTTCGAGCCCTGTTCGCGGCAAATTCTGGCAATTAATGAGCTCCCAATAAGGACAAAACCGGTCTACTGGATGAATTGCCTTTTCTACACTATACAATTCTTAGTTTATACTGACATGTGTAAGTAATTAATGGGTTAGGTGTTTATATCAAGACCGCAACCTTGATTAAAATAATTGTTTCACTGTCCGCACAACCAATGTTCGTTAAAGTATTAATAAAAATTTTTGAATGGGAGGATCTAATCCAGATAGGGATGTTTGCCTAGACGACACACATACATGAGGCAACTGAGACTTATGCGCAACACCATTGTAGTCAAGTCAGCTTTAAGGCAAGGCGACATCGACAATAAAGCACACTGTCCAGAATAAGTGATTGTTATAATCAGTTCGCAGATTGCATCTAATTGCTATTGATAATATTTTTCTACGTAGTCTCAAAAGCTGATAATATCATGATCTTCCTATTCATCTTTGCTCTGTCTTATTTCATTTTATTGGATTTGGAATTAAATTATTAACATTCTTCTTTCAGAAGCTAAAAGATTTGGCCCATGTCTTCAGCAGCACTAGTATATTACAATGATTTTTGGTAATTTCTACGCCATCATCCTTATAATCGTTGCGTACAGCAATATAAAATACGTTAGTAACGAATGCCTAACTTCCACATAACCCAGAAAATAATTTAAACTAAAAAGATTGAATTTCAAAAAAACAAAAAAGAAATAATTCCGTCTTATTTAATATTGTCTAAATTTTAACTATTTTTATTATTAGGGAGAGTCCAGCTAATATAAGTATATTTACCTTGATAACACACAGAAATAAGGCAAAATAAAAATCTACACAACAACATTATGTTCGTTAACATTAAGGCTAGGAAACATTTGAAATCCATCTATCTTGCTATTATCAACGCAGCGCGTCATAAACACGACCATAATACGCAGCCAAATCTGCCAAACTAAAAAAGCAAATTACGAATATGATTCAGTCAGAAATCTACAACAAGATCGACACTGAGCTCAACTTCACGCCAACTATATGATCCAGACTGCGTGAGATACGCAGTCAATGGCTAAAAATAACAGTGATAAAGACACCAGTTTAACCCTTGTATTTGGCCTGTTGTCGAAATGAATTCAATTTTCTAATACATCAGACCGTATTCTGCAACAAGATACCATTATGTTCGACTCCACGCCATCTAAGTCAATACTGTGTGAGATACGTAGTCACTAGCTGAAAAAAAGCGCGATAAAGACACAAGGCCAAGTCCAATTTTACCATTTTACTTCGTCTAGAGTCGGGATCAATTTAATTTTTTAGCACAGCAGGCGGTTTTCTGCAACAATATCACTATTCAGTTCTACTCCACGCCAACTATGTCAAGACTGCGTAAGATGCGTAGTCATTAGCTGAAAATAGCCGCGATAAAGACACCTGGCCAAGTCCAATTTTACCATTTAAACGCCACTTTAGTGCTATGAAAAATACACATGGTGAATACGACCAGGCTGGATTCCAACTATAACCATATTTTATACTCAACGGCAATTACATGAAAAGCGACATTATTATCGACGTCTCAAATCCGGAAAGCGTATGACTCAATGGTTTTCTTAATGCACTATTGGAATTCATAAATAGTATGAGAGCTTGCCTTAACGTTGACTTGGTCATAATGGTGTTTGCCTCACATCTGTGTTTTGTTCTAAGTAAATAAACTCATAGTAACTCGAACTTGCCTCTCATAAATCACCTCCACTTTAATAATTGGTATGCATAAATTATCATTTTTGTTATTATCAAAACTATATATTTAAATTTCCTTTTAAAAAAAATATTTTTCTTATGGTTATATGGAGGTGAAACATTAATTACTAGTCAATTTTTTATTTATGTGCATTACGATGATGATGAACATTATGACGATGTTGGTGGTGGCATTGATGAAGATAAGGATGATGTTGATGCTGATGATGATGATGATGAAAACAATGATAATGATGGGTGATGAGCATGACTATAGAGTTGATGATGATGACGACGACGATAATGATGGACTGGAAAATTAGTGCGACCCTAACCATGCAGACAATATGGTATTACATACAAAAACTAAGGATCTGCTGAGGTCACTTTGGGTGGATTGATGTCTATCAGTATGACATTCGCAATCTTGAAATATAAAATACTATTACAGAATCAGCTATCACTCAAGACACGGATTTAGAGGTAGTTGACAAGTTCACATATTTTGGTGGATGCATCAATAACGCAGGCAATATGACTGACAACGTGAATGTTGGAATCGCAAAAGCTAAAGTTGCCCTTTTTCCACGATTGCGAAATATTGCGAAAGACAGTCATATGTATCGTGCATCTGAGCATGTCTTTTGGTCACCGTCAACTGAAAGGAAAATTTAATACATCTTACCAATAAAGAATTAGCAACGTTGACTCCCGTAGACCTTTTTGGGTCTGTCAATAAATCTAACTCTTTAGAAAAGCAAATAAGGCTCTATATAATTAAACGAACATTGGTTTCGCGGGTGGTGATAACGATTCTTATAATCAAGGTTGCGGTCTTGATATAAACAGCTGACCCATTAATTACTTACATATGTCAGTATATTTTAAAAGATGTATTATTTTGTTTCTCAGTGCTGTCCTTTTCGTTTCGGATTTGACCGCATTTTTCTTGTGCGGGACAATTGTTAGCACTCATAGGTCAGCAAAATCTTGAACCTTTTATCTTTTCAGATTATGTAATTTTTGGCCTCAATTGATGGGTTCTCACTTGTCCCTTCTCCTTTAAGCCTTCAATTAGCTGACTGTCTGAAAGCGCTTTAGGATCAAGATCCGCCATTGATCTCTCACCAATATTTCGAGACGTTATTTCCAGTCTCATCTTCAGGGTTAACACAATACGCACAGGAGTAAAACACAACTTGTGGCAAATGTGGTATCCTCATTCAAGACAGATATATTTATATATATATTTTTATTTTAATTGCCTTCCTAATATCCGGTCTTCATACCTAGTCTCTAATACTCAAATGTATACAAAAACTTATCCCTGTCCCCTTTGCGTACACATCTACCTATAAACATGTGTATTTTAACTATAAGCACACCTAATGGATTGACATACACGCCTATCAATGATGTCTATATTTTAATTGCTGTACCGGACGCATATAAAGATCAACAAATTTTGAATTCTATATTGCTGTAATCCTCACCTGCCCCCCAGTTCACCTAATTCCATCCAGCTTGCAATCGGTTATATACAAGGAGATTAAAAACTATTGAAACTCTATAGAGTATTATTCTATCATTTTGACAAGACCGAATACGGAAGTTACACTAACTAAATCGTTTTTCCACTCAGTACACATTTATACTCAGATCCTATATGAATTAGTTTCTGTATTAAAATATCGTATATATCTATATATATAGATAAACATATAAGCAACTATGTGGGTTACTCCCACATCTTTTATAAATATCTATATATCTAAATATAACTATACCTACGTGTATACACTATATATATATCAGCAATCTTTTATATTTTAATTTTATTTTTACTTATATATTTGTACCCACATCTTATAAAATATCCATTTATACATATGTCCACATGCTATCTATGTATATATATAGATAAGCATATAAGCAACTATGTGGGTTCATCCCACATCTTTTATAAATATCTATATATTCATCATATCTATATATATATATATATATATATATATATATATATATATATATATATATATATACGTGTATATACCATATATATAATATGAATCTCATACAAGCAACACTGTGAGTCCCGCAACGGATAAATTATATCAGTAAAACACTTTTATATATCTATTTTATTGTCTATCTATATACTTCTATATATATATATGTAGATATATGTATCTATAAGCAGTTGAAATAGGTTCTTTGAAATTCAACCACTTACAATTTATATGTATATATAAATATCAAAGCATATCTATCTTCCCGTCTACACCTCATATATATATATGTATATATATATATATACATAATGCCTATCTCAATTCACAAAAGCAACCATGTGAGCTTTTCCCACCTTATATATAAAAAATCTAAATATTCTTCTACATATATATTGTGAATATCTAAATAAGCATTTAAGCAACCATGTGAGTTTACCCCACATCTTATATGAATATTTAGAATCATCCATATATATGTGTATTTGCGAAATATAGATGCCCATATTTGTTAAATATATTTAGATAAATATATAAGCAACAACGTGAAATTCTCTCACATCTTATATAAATTGAAATGTTCATCATATATATATACATATATAACTATAGCCATATTACCGCCCTCTAACTCCATCTAATTCGTTCTGTTTTCTCCCCTTTCATAGTCGTGGTCTCTTATTTAGATTTATTGTTAGCTCTGATTCCTCTAATCTACGTTTCTTTCCATTAGAGAAGGCTTCATTGATTTTTCTACACATGTCATATTCATGACGTTCATTCCTGATTTTATTTCAATTGATTCTCTAATCAACCTGGTTAATCTATTTCGGTTACATAGTGAAATCCGTTTACAGCCGTCCCAGTTTATTTGATGACCTGACTCCATTGAGTGTCTGGCTAGATCCGATCTATTACTATGTCTGTATTTGCATGCAGTCTTATGTTCACCTCTACGTACCTTTATTGGACGCATGGTTTCACCTATATACCTAAGATTGCAATCTTTACAAGGTATCTCATAAACCCCTGATGTGTTAAGAGGTCAGTATAAACTAAGAATTGTATAGTGTAGTGAATTGCTTTTTCAACACTACACAATTCTTAGTTTATACTGACATATGTAAGAACTTAATGGGTAAGGTGTTTATATCAAGACCTCAACCTTGATGATAAGAAATAAGGCTCTATCCAAAGCATGGGCGCGATGACCCATTAGAGCGCTACTCTCGCGCCGGCACTAGGTGGGCTAAGGACACTGGGTGAACTTATTATGGCACAGCAAAAAAATGCAAACCACCGGTCAAAAACGCTTCAGCCATGTACTTAACACATTTTTGCTGATCCCACAAGCAGAAACTAGCAACAAACGCGCACACAATCAGTTTTTACAGTTAACAGGTGAACACGAAGCATTAAGCGGGTTTTCCAAGCAAAATGAGACTCACCGGCTGGAGGCTGAACGGGAGGAGGAAGTAAAGCGATGGCCGTTGTGGCGTCGTCGTTTGTTAATGACGGCATGCCCTGCAAATAGATAATTCAAAGTGAAAATCAAACAAATCAGTGCTAAAATGCAAGAGCAGACATGAACAGTGAATTCGTTTTGGTATATTCCTTAAAAGAAATTTGAGTTTGCGTAATGGTTGCCACAAGTTGTGTTTTCTTCTCGATGAGATTGGCGTCGACCCTGCAGATGGGACTGGAAATGAAATCCCGAAAGTTCTGGGGTAAAATCGGCAAATATTCATTAACAAACATTTTCGGACAAGCAGTGTAACGAAGGCTTCAGAGTCACTGGACCAGTGAGAACAAATAAATCAATGGGAAAAACAAGCTAGCCACCTGGAAATGTAAACAATCAATTGCCCCGCAACCGTCACTTGTGGTATGAACATGAACGTTGAGTGATTCAATGCAGGTAAATACTCTTAACCACATAGTATCAATACGTTTATTGTGAATAAATTACCACTATATTTCGTAAATACACAAAAACAAAACAACAATTTAGTTATGCAGTTTCGAGCGTTGCGCAATTATTTCTACTCCAATTATTACCCGTCCGACTTAGTGATCTGATTCAGCTGAATGCCAATTACGAAGGATTTGGAGACAGTTGGCAATGAACCCTGGCAATCCAGCTTCAGGTTGTTCCGTGCGCTTTAGGTGATTTTAGATAGATAGCACAAATCAGGACTAGACTGATGTTTACTTATATAAACCATTCCTGTTAGATGCACACAAAACCCTTTTCCAAAGACAACTTAATTCTTCCGTTCAAATCAGGTAATTCTGAGTCGGCTCGTCCTAGAATGGAAGAGTTTTGTACTTCTCTATTAATGTTATTTTTAAAAAGATCGAGAAACACGTTTTATCCTCAATGGCTACATCTAAATACAAAATAAAAAGTTAAGAAAGCAAACCAAATAGACTAATAGAAAACTTGAAGCTACGATGGCCTTAGGAACTTCAATGTTGCGGCCAATAATGATAATAGGCAACACACCGCAATGCAAACCATCAAAGCTAATCTGCAAACTACTATAACTAACTATAACTACTATAACATGTTTAAAAATACACACACCACATCAAGGGATTATTCGAACCAGCAGATGGCAACAAGATGGCCTCGCCTGATTATCATTCTTGTTAACAACCATTCCAATAGGAGTGAAAGAACGACATTTTAATGACCTCAAAAGTCGCATGTAAAAACGTAGACAAAATTGTAATTTACCTTTGAAGGTAAATATTTCCGACAGTTCAATGTTGAAACTAAAAGTTACATCGTAGCTCCACTGACTGATGTCCCTCCCCCACACCATTCTGAGCAAACGATCCTGAAAAAAACATAATTGACCAGTGCGTAGTCTACAAACGTTATGCAGTCGACCTACCAATGTTCAACCCAGAAGCAGCAGACCCAGCCAAAATCATGGAACAAGACAACGAAAACGATTCAGACATAAAATAACTCGCGATGTAGAAAAAGACAAAACCTTTTCCTTCCTTTGACATCCAACCCAGACTGGAAATATATATATATAATATGCTTTCCATGGACAATATATAAACTTCAACAGCTTTCTGCCAACACCCGAGAAGAGATGTTTACTGAACAACCTAACAAGCAGATTCATGAAGATCTGTTTTAAACACAAGACCGAGAAAGAGTTAAGCTTCCAGACTAACATTTTGGTATCTCTTGAACGTTTTTCTATGAGGTTGCGCAATGCGATCGTCATATTTAGAATGTCCCGATTTTCATTCGTGGGTAGTAGATTTGCACTATCAGTTTCGCAAAGTTCCGATTGATCCCCATTTCAAAGTAAGCATCGAGTTCGTCTTCGAGGTGGCTGGATGATCTTTCATCTCTTCCCTTCGAAGGCTTCAACATGATTAATACTAACCCCTGGAAATGAGGTAAGATCTAATCTTCGTTGATTGGCTAAGTTTCGGTACGATTTTTCTAGTACCATCCTCAGGCTACTAATTACACACAGTACAATGCACTCAATAACAGATTTAAGCAAAATTGCTTGCTTCTGATTCTATTTGAACTATGTTGTAACTAGGTGTGCAATAACAAGAACATCGCCTACTGGAGAGTCATTAACAAACATTCAATCAAACTGGCAACAAATTAAAGTAAAGTAGCCGCGCAAGCGACATAATTAAAAGCACTCAAAACTACAACACATTCCAACCAAATTAAACCAAAATGTCCCTAGCGTAACCTACCGTGGCTGCCGATAGTTTCATTGGACTTGCAGGCACCGAGGTGCCAGTTGATCCTATCGGTACACTACGTGAGTTTGCACTACTCGTCATCAGAGCTCGTAATTGAGCCACTTTGGAAGCGGCACTGCTTTGAGCATTTGCTTCTAATGAGACGACGAACAAATTGCACTCCACCTCAGAGACGATAAAATTTTCATCGTCCAAAATCTCGATACTTGTGGTCCAACTCGGCTTTCGATGTTTGGCCACCTACAGTTAGGAACAGAATAGTTATACACGGCAGGCAGTGAGCAACTCAAGTACCCTTAAATGTTTCTGGAAAATTAAATGAAGTATAACTTACATTGAACAAAATTTACCGTGCAGTTGATAAAAAGAATTAAATAGATAAAACGATGTAATAATAAGCAATAATGACGAATAAGAGCATTGTGTGACCCGCTCTACACACATACATATATATTGCCAGAAGAAACTCAATGTTGCATCAGGTAGAAAAGGCAATTCATCCAGAAGATCTGTTTCGTCCTTATTGGGATATCATCACGCAGCTCTGAATTTACCACGGACGGGGCTCGAACCTGGGTAGGCCTGTTTCGAAGTCATTTGCTTTAACCAGTAAACCACCCTGTCCTGATTCGAGCCCTGTGCGCGGCAAATTCTGCACAGTACCTGAAGAGTACCCAACAAGAACAAAACCGGTCTACTGGATGAATCGCCTTTTCTAAATTATAAAATACTTAGTTTACATAGACAAACGCATGTACATAATGGGGCTAATGTTAACATCAAGGCCGCAAACTTGATTTAAATAATTTTAAAAGGATAACGGTTTATGACAAGGTGCATCTAGCCTAGATGGAGGCATCTATCTAGGCAACACAGAGAAACGAGGCCAGCCAGACCCCAATACACTATTATCTGTGCCAAATAAGATTTAAGGGAAGACGACACCTGCAGTTTTCATTGTTTTTACTCATAAAGAGTAACAAACCCTGCCATTAACTTTACCTAACTAATAAAAGAAAATGAATAAGGTTGCGGTACAATAACAACAAAATCGTCACTTTGCTCGATTTGATGCAATATCCAACCAAGAACTAGGATGCACACGTGGACACACCCTGGCCAACGACCCGGTCCTATACTAGCCAATCTGAATATAGTTGACTTCACCTACTTCTGTCATATCAAAGAAAATTTCCTCGTATTTCTGACAAATTAATTCAAGAAGAATACAAACTAAATGAAATTTCCCGCACGAGCTATTAGCTAAATGGAAATCAGTTATTAAATTGATTTTGGACAAGCTTTGGACCTTAACCATAAATGCTCAATTTAGAAAGAATTAACTATACAATGCAATATGACGGGAAAAGGTATTATGACAATTGTAAATAAATATAAAACTGAGACTCATCAAATCAAAGCACTGATTTGCACGCTTGATTATCAGCACCTTTTTAGAGGTTTTTACCTGGATATCGTCAACATCTACATTAGCATCAATAAATTGTCGTACTGCCGCAAATACCAACGAGGAGAGACCAGAGGTCCATCAAGACACCCATAAATAGAGCAAAACCAGGCCACTTAAGTGTCTACACAAAGCGCGTATTAGGCCAATTAAGCTAGAAGACAAGGCGCCTCGGTAGAACAATTTCATTGTCATTTTCACTGCGTGAGCTTTGGCCGGCTTAAAATGAACGGAGCGACTGAACTTTCAAATAAACGCTTGCTAAGACATCAAGCAACTTACCGACCAACTAAAGTACGTTTAGGCAATCGAACGATAATTAATTGCGCGGGTGGTGATAAAATTTATTTAGAAACACGTACTTTAGTTATTATGTAAATGAAGTTTGCGAGCTTGATATAAACAACAATTCCGCTAAACATCTTGAAGTGTAGAATTGCCTTTTCCTCATTATACTACGCTTAGCTTATATTGACAGATGTATAGTTAATGGATTGGTGTTTACACCAAGCTCGCAACCTTAATTTAAATAATTGATAGAGTACGTGTTTTATTTTTAATAAACTTATCATGGCTTATAATTATCATGAAACCGCGTTTCAATCAGTCATTCCCATAACGTCTAGACAAGGAACGTGGAATGTTTTAGATAAAGTAAAGTACATCGACGTAATGATATCCTGGCATGATTACTCGTGTAATCAGTAACTTTAATATTCCGAACCGTACCCTAGCCTACAAAGAAAAATTTGTATTGCCAAAAATATCTATTTAAAAGGATTGATTAATTAGGCGAGACCAACATAGGCTATTTTGTAATGAATAGCTCATTTTTATGCCGATGAAAACACTAGTGAAAAAAGTCAACATAACAGCATATTTTATCACAGAAAAAATAATAATGAATGCAATCTGTGAAGCAGTATAATTCAGCACCATATTTCCACTATTTGGCGCGACTTCCACGTGCATGCATAAACAGAGCTGTAAGTCTATACACAGTCGATAAGATACGAGAAAGTATCTGTAAATGTTCAGAAAACTGGGTCTCGAAGCAGGTCTTCCGCAGATTTTTGTCTATTACGCCTTTTTAATGATGATTTAGCAACGATATTTCTCTACTTCGCGGATGATCACCTTCAGTCTGAAGGTTACTCTTCCTTCATTTCCTCGGGTTCACTGAACTCTCGGAATCGACCAGTTGCAATGGAGAAAGAACATCTAAGAACAAGTATATATTAGGTGTTGCGAACCTAGTAACATATTAGTTCAGTTGTGACCAGAAGGATAAACCAAAGGCAGCATGAACGGAAATTATAATCTCATGCACATTCGTTTCGTGCTTACTGGCGACTCATCAGTAGGAGCCGGTATTACGCCCTTTAACCACTATATATTTTGTAGAAGAATGTGGAATAATACATACTTGCATATATATTAGCTCTTCGCAAAAAGCAGTATTTAACTGTAATATATTGAATTGAATGATGTCATGCTTACCGCGAAATGCGATAACTGATATCGATCAAGGCCAGAGTGTATGGATTTACTGGAGTAACAGGTGTTCAGAAATTGTTGTAATTCTCAATTTCGGTGAACTATAGTATAAATTGATATCCATCAGGTTGGTATCATGTACCGACTCGGTAACCATAGTGTTAGTACCATGTACCTTTTCGGTACAATAATGTTGGTATCAGTTACTAACACAATAGCCATAGTGTTAGTATCCTTTACAGACTCGGTATATATATTATATAGTGTGAGTTAGCATTGAAGTCGCATTGTCGTAGACTATATGATGTTAGCTACTCCACTGCATGTTTACACATTCGTCTAGAAGATTGTAGCGCTCTATTATCCTACATTCTTCACCAAAATATATAGTGGTTAAAAGGGCGTAATACCAGCTCCTACTGATGAGTCGCCAGCAAGCACGAAACGAATGTGCATGAGATTATACTTTCCGTTCATGCTGCCTTTGGTTTATCCTTCTGTTCACAACTGAACTAATTTGTTACTAGGTTCGCAGCACCTAATACATAATGCATATATATTAGTTCTCCGCAACAAACATTATTTAACATATAAGAACGGTCGTACAAAACAGACAGTCGCCGGGAAAAAATGAAATCGTCTAGACAGTGGTAGCTATTATCAGAATTGTCTTATTTGATTTATACTCGAAAATGAGCTACAGCATGCTTATGTAGATGTCCATTGGAACATGAAGAGGTAATTCTAAAGTGTTAGCAGCTAGGCTTATGCGTGCTTGAATCTCAACACAGCTGACTAATTAGGTGATACTACGATCTACAGCAGGTTAATGCTTGCTATAGTAAAACCAGATCATATTGACGATGATGTTAATAATAAAAATTTTCTAGATAACTAAATTTAGACCGCAGCGAGTGCACACCTTTAAGCGAAGCTAATTGTGTATTAGGTGTCGCGCATCTAGTAGCAAATTAGTTCAAATAGGACCATAGGGAAAAACCAAAGTCAGCCCGAAGGGAAGATATACTCTCATGTGCACATTCGTTTCATGCTAACTGGAAACTCGTCAGAGAATTCGGTATTATGCCCTATACTTCCTATATATCTGGGTGAGGAATGTGGGACAATTGGACGGTACGATCTCATACACGAATAAGTATGCCAGTGGTTGTGGAGCTAATTTCATGTAAATTTTTCGACATTGCGACTGCAAAGACAACGCATTATATAAAAAAATATATAAAGCCTTTAAAGGGTACAAACAATATGTATGTTTAGTCGGTACCTGTTACCAACACTATGGTTTCCGAATAGATACACGGTACCAATAACATGGACTTAAAGATAAGCTAGATTTCATAAAAATTTATAATTACAACTATTTCTGAACATCTGAACAATCTGGATCTAATCTTACACATCTGCTGGTGAGACAGCATTGTCAGCAAGACAGGCCATGCACCAAATCTGCACATTTGGAAACATTGTTGAGACTATATGGGCTGTAAAGCTGGTCAATGCTAACAAAGAGTCGTTTGTGATTTTTGGGCAAGTTTACTCGACCAGTAAAAAGATAGATATCTTCTCATACTTCCTCAAGAGAAAAAAGAGAAAAAAAATAATTAGAAAAAACCCATTAATTAAACGTCTATCATTGACCAATATATTTGTTATGTGGATTTCTTGACCTCAAAATTTAGTAATATGATGTTTACGTGTTTAATAAACAAATTTTGTGTGTTTGATTTCACATAAGAGATGATATATCTCTTTGAAATGCGCAATACGTTGTGGACGGATCAAATCACCTGCTTCAAAATAACAATTTTGATAGCCATCAATGTATTTTGGTCGCAACAACGACATGACCATTGACTTATTTTGTAAAGAAAGCAGAATGATATGCGATAAAGTTGTATCGAAATGTTATAGACTGGAGTAAGACTGGGCATTTTCGACCTGGATAAGTCAGAATTTGAAAGATTATAGAACGTTATTGAGATCAAATAAGTGACAAAGAGATCAAGTGATGAGGTTATAAGGAAGTGCTGGACGCATACCTGTAACACAAACAGAATGAGCTGCATTACGTAAATTGTGCTTATCAGCAAACTCTATCAAGAACTCAGTCGTTATGACGGACAAAATGATTATGAGAATCGCGAAGGCTAGAGTAGCTCCCTTAAGTTCCGCTGAAAATGACAAGCGTACAACAAGTGCTCGTGTGCAAATAATCTGACTATGTTTGTTGTGTGTATTTAATTGACAAATTAAAAAACAAAAGGAATAAAGAAAATTCCATTTCAAATTATAGTTCATACCAATTCGAAACAGTTCATGTTTGGCTTGAATAGAAGTAGGTTGACAGAGCGCATCAAATCTCCACATAGTACATAATCGCCCTTTGTCCTCAAATATAGCACATAGATATTCTCATTGTAGTGACACAGCATACGCAGTGTGTTGTGCTTCACCTCGAACAGCCGAACCTAGGCATAACGCAAATGCAAAAGATATATATTTTTACTAAAAACTAAATAATAAACGAGACAGCCTATGAAATAAAACAGGTTTGCTATATTAGGTAAACTGGGCAAAATTAAAACTGGCTGGTTGTTACGATGACAGCACTTTTGGCCACGAAATCACCAATGGCTCAATTTAGGGATGCCATCAACGCCACACAATAACCGCGACCAAGCGCAAGGCTTCAGCAGGTCAAGAACAAATAAAATGCTGGAAGCAAGCTGGCTTCATTGGTTTGTCTTGCAAAAACTGGTGAGGATGAATCCACTGAAGAAGGCGGCCGACAAAGCAGCCGAAAATTTTCGGATAAAACAACTGGAATCACTACTGCGTTGGTCAAAACGAAGATCAGACAATTTCGAGTAATCCAGTTTCGCAATTTCTTCGTTCTTTTAAGCAATACTTGGTGAATTGCCTTTGATACGTGATTCTCAGATTCGCATTACGTCGACATTCAGTATATCATCAGAAAATACTTGTCACACACACACACATATATATATATATATAATATATATATATATATATATATATGAAGACTAATGGCAAGATTTCAATATGTATGTTTGCAATATAAACTCAATATTGCATCACGTGGCAAAAACGATTCATTCAGTAGACCAGTTTTGCTTCTACCTGAAACTTTTGAATTACTGACCCGAATTTGTCACGGACAGAATATGAACCTGATCACACTTTCTTCGGAATCTGTGATTCTATCCATTGCGCCACCACTGCCGCATACTACACGCAATTTGATGTATATACCAATCTATATTTTCCGGTTATACTTTTATTCAGGTGGAACCCATTTGGAATCTCTTTAAACCTGAAGTACTAAATAACCACCATTCGATCTGTCATTGCACAAAAGATACAATACCATTTGTGGAAATTGTATTAATTTGAATATATATATCAATCTTCGTCCATCACCAGAGACTGGTATACTAAAATGTGTGCCATAATGACTTGTTGGACAATGACAATAACACTCCCGCGCTGTCAGTTATTAAACCAACCAGATAACTGAGGTCAGTCTAGAACAATCTAGATCCTATAATAGGAATGGGCGACATGGTGTTCATTTACAGCACACACCTAATCATGAATAATACCAAAAATAATGATTACATACTGTATGGCTACCGTAGTGAGTTACATGTCCCAATCTGTCTATTGCTTCCTTGTTCACGTTTAACAAAATAATTGTTTTAGACGTAACGAATGAGGCGGATTCTGATGAAATCACCAAACCCAGTATCATATTAACAAATATCTCATATATTTAGGATAAAGATAAATAAATTAACCTAGGTTCAGTATTCACGTTCACGAATTTAATAGCGCGAATATCAAAGTAAATTTGGCAATAAGTAGCTTTAGCATGCACGCTGGAAATTTATGAATGATGCAATTCTGAAACTAGTCCAAGATCAACTAGTCAGACAGAACTGCGTGAACTCTTCTAATCGACGCGTTGATCGCTTCGAGCCTCTGGTACTACACTCGTCTCCAGTCGGAAAAAGGGCGTCAATATTAAACTTAATTCTAGAGCTGAAGCTAGATTTGTTGAACAGATTATTGCTAACAACCGACGTTGTGCGACACGCTTAAGAACGTCCTACGGAGCGCAGCATGGACACGACCTTCTCGGACAGTGGCATAACCCACGCAATCGGCGTTCCCTAAACTTATGGATCCATAACCTCACAGCCTGATGGAGACGATCGGCACGGAAATCGTATCTGATTAATACGTACTGTCGCCTAGCCGACAATGACAGACTCCTAACGACATGTATGTATCAGTTCACCAAGCCGTTCAGGTGACAGGAGATACAGCTTTCGAATATAATTAATTACGCCTAAGTGGATAAAAGGTAAATTAATTGATAGGGGTAAATTAATAGCAATAAATCTAAACAGAATAGTCCTACAAATTTTTGATAGACTCACAGAACTGCTGATGCCAGCTAGCAATCGACCGTTGAACTCAATAAGACGCATGACCGATCCATTGACATTGTGAACGAACACCGTTTCGAGGCGGCACGTTTCAGCGTCCCAGCGAAATAGGTGGATACGACCACGAGATGGATCAACCTCGTTTTCAAACATTAAGGCAGTGCCGACTGCAAACAAGGTTACACGACCGGCAGTACTGTTGTTCCCACTGTAGTTATTGCTGACAGTTGTAACTGTACCTACGTTGAATAACATTTAACATAAAAATCTGGACACTTAAGAAAATGAATTATTCGCAAAATACTTTGACTATACTGTATATTGTCATATGCACGGATACCTAACCTTTTTAGTACAATAGAAACTAACATAAAACTGGGTTCTCCGTTCCTAACACGTAAATGCATAAAATTTATTTTTTCGCAACCTCGACTACCTTTAAATAGTGAAGAACAATTTATGCCACTGAGACCTGTGAGATTAACGACTATAGCTACATTCACTGTAACAGATTAAGAAATGCATACGCGCAGTTGGATTTAGATCATAAATCAAGAGAAATATTAAAAATCATTCAATTCCCTTATTTCATTCAGTTAAGAAACGCAGTCTGTTTTGGTATCACGTTCAAAGTAGCTCGCCTTTATACCCTACTCGCCAGACAACAGAGAAAACTCTGGTGGAAGGCTAGATACTTGGAATTAGACGAGCGACGTCTTAGCCTGGCATCATTATTCGAGATATGGATATATATATATATATATATATATATATATATATATATATATATAATTTCTGTATGTGTGTATGTACGTATGTATATATATGTATGCATGAGATTAATGAATTTTATACTGTATGTATGTATGTATGTATGCATGCATGTATGTAGGTTCAAAAATTCTATTCCCGATTTAAATCCTTCCTAGGTTGACCCAGTTCACTTTAATCGCAATTCACAAATCTTAGTTACTATTTTGAAGCCGCAAAGAGTCTGTATGTGTGCCATTTTACCAAAACTAGGAGCTTCGATGGCCAATCTACTAAACGTAGGTAGCTAACTTCATCGCTAATGACGCCGTTTGTAATAGAGTGCGTTGTAAGAAATTTGTTAAAGTGATCGATGAGATAGGAATTATTATTATTAAGCGTACTTCTATCTTAGAATGGTTACTGCTAATATGCTGGATCGAATCGTGCAATTCTAAGAAATTGTTACGTGCAGACGCTGCTTCTAAAGTATGAGAAAAATTAAGCAATTATTGATCATCAGATGCTGCATCGTTGGTAGGGAGCACCTTTCAGTTTAGTATAAGATTCTGCGAGTTGAAGAGCTTTCGTAGTAACAGGGATAGAAAACAGATGTTATGGGTTATCGTCCACCATTATTATTATCATCACCATCAGCAGCATCATGTTCACCACTACCACCACGACCATCATAATTATCATCTTTAATAATATCAATATTATAATTATCATCATCATCAGCCGGAGCAGAAGCATCATTATGTTTACCACCACCCCAATCATAATCATTATTATTATTATGATCATCATCATCAACATTATCGTTACCACCAACACCAGCATAATCATCATCATCAGCAGCAGCAGCAGCGGCATTATGTTCACCACCACCACCACCATCATTTTTATTATTATAACTTTACCACCACCGGCAACATCAACTTCATTAATATCATCATCGTTAACACCACTACCAAAATCAGCATCGTCGTCGTCATCATCATTATCAATATCATTACCATCGTCATCATCACCCTCATCGTTGTCACCACCGAAAAAAATCTAAATCATCATTGTCACTATCATCATCATAAGTATTATTATCATCATAGTCGTTACCATCACCACCGCCACCATTGTTATCATTATCATCATCGTGTTCATCCTCATTATCTTCATAATCGTTACCAACATTATCATCACCATAATCATTATTAATATTATAATCATCGTCGATACTACCACCAACATCATCATCATCATCATCATTGTCGTCGTCAAAATCATCATCATCATAACTACCAAAACTACCATCATCATTATTAATATAATTGTTAGCATTATTATTATTATCATGACCAGCACCTTCATCGTCATTACTATTATTAGTCTTACCACCATCATCATCCCATTCGCGTTCATTAACATCATTATAAAAATCATTGGTATAATGATCATCATTATTAGCATCATCAATACCACCACCACCACCAACATAATCATCAACTTAACCAGCATAATCATGATTACTTTAATTACTATCATCGTCGTAAACCACAACCAACACTACAACCACCATCATCATTACCACCACCACCACCACTACCATAATCATTATTATTATCACTATCATTATCATCATAATCATCACCACTACTATCATTTTTACCATTTTATAATCATCGTCGTTACCACCACCAACATCATCATCATCATCATCATCATTACCACCAACGCTACCATCATCATTATTTTTATTATTGTTTGTAATATTATTATCATGATCGGTATAACCACCACTACCATCAACATCATAATTATGAACATTATTATTATTATTACTACCGTCATTATCATCATCGTCGTCGTCGTGTTCATTAACATGATCAATATTATACTCATCGGCATAGTTATTATTATTAGCATAATCATCATCGCTAACATCGTGATCATCATCATCATTAGTAGCAGCATCGTTACTAAAATTATAATCATCGTCAATACTGTTACCATCCTCATCATCATCATTATCATCATCATCATTATTATTATTAAATTATGCTCACGACCAACTCCATCATCGTCATCATCAGAATTGTTTACAACCACCATCCTCGTGTTCATCATCATCATTATCATGCACAAAAATAGTAATTTAGGCACACAAAGTATTAGAGATTTATGATAGAAAGAGCGGATCTAGTTACTATGAGTAAATTTATCTAGATAACACACAGACGTGAGGCAAACTAAACCGCTACGCACCGACATTATGGCAAGGCATGTTTATACCCGTTTCCAAACGCACGAATATTTATTTACCTGATTTTCGGATTGCGTACCGAAATATTTGAATCCACTGTCATCATGATGATTTTTGCATATATTTCCGTACCCGGAAATCGAAATATATGCAAAAATCATCATGATGACAGTGGATTCAAATATTTCGGTACGCAATCCGAAAATCAGGTAAATGATCTTTTCCCTATCGCGCAACATGTTTCTTTTAAATCTTATTTAGGTACTAAATACGGTGCTACAACACGAAAGTTTAGACGGAATGCGGGTGACCGCTATGATTGAAATTTTAATCGAATTCTAGCAACCAATATAATTTTAATTAAATCAAGGTTGCGATCTTGATACAAACACCTGACCCATTATATAAATACATTTATCATTATAAACTAAGCATTGTATATTATGTATATAATAAGGACGAATCATAAATGACCTACACTTATTTAGTGAATAAATTAAACCAAGCTTGTACACATTTGTCAGTAGAAAAAGCAATTCATCCAGTAGACAGGTTTAGTCCTTATTGGGAACGTCCAGAATTTGACGCGAACAGGGCTCGAACCTGGGCACGTCTGCTTGGGAATCTGGTGATGAGTTCCCAATAAGGACGAAACGGACCTATTGGATGAATTTCCTTTTCTACATTATGCAATGCTTAGTTTATACTGACAAATGAATGTAATAATGACACGGGTGTTTATATAAAGATCTCAACTTTTATCTAATTAATTGCTATCACCGCCCGCCCAAGCTATGGTTATTTAACCAAAATACTTGTTAAATACACTATTAAAACCAGTGAATTATGTTACAGTAATCTACAACAGAACCGCCATCGAGCACAATTCAGTGCCATAGCACGCTGTGTTTGCAGTCAAGAACATTGATGACTACTTAGACGATAACAATAACAAACCGCAAAAAATTTAAGTAAACATTGAAAACAGTCGAATGCCAAACAAGAAAACCTAATAAAATTTAGCCTCACCGTTAGCTGACCGACCGTTTGATCCCGAGCCAGTAATGCTTTCGCCAGTAACAGTTTTCTCCGAGTCCTGATTGTCTATCACTGAGGCACCATCTACCAACGCCAATGTTGTAATGGCTGAGATGCCTGTGTTGGAAGTCGACTGCGTTTGCAGTACGATTCCATCTAGACTGACAGAGGCCACACAGTTCACCATTTCCACAACATTTTGGCTATAGTAGAAGGTGTGCACAAACATAGGCTCCAAAGTTGCTTGGTTGAATATAATCAGATTGCTCACCTCGAGTTCACGGAACTTTCGCTCATGATAGCTCAGAGCCGCTACAAGGCCACGAAAATGAGAATGAAACATTAAGAACAAACAAAACAGATAATTCAAAACTTTCCATTTATATACTTTATGTTAGCTTAGTCACATTTGTGTATAAGGTAAGTAAATTGAAAAATACCTGATTTACTGAAGCGTATCTGTATTATAAGAGTCGAAACGACACAGATGAGAAAAAAATTCCGACAAAAAACTGCACACTGTGCGCTGCAAAGACAGAGACTTCAAGTAAATGTTACACCTGATGATGAATCCAAAGGCAAATTCGAAATAGTCTAGAGACGTTGAAAAAAATAGGACTATTTTCACTATCAGTAACGCTTGGTTGCGATGGCTACTTACACGTCGGAGATTGCCTGCAAATAGCTCCCACGACGAGGCTAGAGACTGAATCCGCGAATGACCCCAAGGACTATGTGTATGTGAAATACAAACACACAAACATGCATAAAGATGTCTAGCATGCTGAGTTTCATAAAAAGCCATGTCAACTAATGATAACCAGATTTTCCAACTTGACCTGGTATATCACTCGATTCATTTGTTTCGTGAAATGCATCTGATGAAGATCTACGGTAATGTAGATCGAAATATTATAAAAAAGAAAATTAATGGAACAATGAAAGCTGCGTTAGTCAAAACGCAGATCAGGTAATTTCAATTAATTCAGTATCGCAACAACGACATTCCTTCAAATCACTCGATTGCTACCGTCGGTCGTTCATTCAACTACAACTGTATTATGAATATGTGTATGTCTTGTATGAAAGCATGCATACTATATATATATATATATATATATATATATATATATATATATATATATCATGTAGATGCGTTAATGCATGTATGAAAGTAAGCATGCTTGTTTGTATGCACGTGTAATTGTTTACAATATGAATGTAGCTATTAAGTGGCTTCTTCACCATTTGCTTCACGAAATGGCTGAAATTATTTTCTCGACATCATCTTTAGCCGAGGCCTAATAAAACTTAGACCACTAATAAGGGATTTTTATTCTCACGTGATAAACATTAATGTGAAGACTCATTCTTTAAAGTATTTGTATGTATGCCTGTATGTTACTATGTGTGTATGTATGTTTCTGTATTTCCAGGAAACGTATTTAAATATTAATACAAATAAAGTCAGTTTAAATAAAACCTACTTCCAGCGGTCTTCGGCACCGAGCTATATGTGTGTGGAAGTTTTGGTGACAACGACAAAGACGAACGCACCGGGCAGAACGCGTTTCCCTCTTGGGAAAAGAACTCTTGCCGTTGAGTAATAACAGCCAACGCCCCGGTCTCAGGCTGCAAAGCCAGCCTTCTCGGAGTCTCCTCCAAAGGAAGACTGCGCACATGCAACTTTTGAATTTCATCAACTGAGCCAAGAACCAATGCTGATGGCGTCACAATTCCAATGCTAAAAAGCAATTAGCATGAATATATTTTTTTATATTTTCATTTAAAGCCTTATTAACTACAACAGTCATTGATTGCACGGGTGGTATTAACAATTATTTAAATCACAGTGTATTTAATCAGTCGTCGAACAACATAGAAAAACTAACGTCACTCACACGTTCTGATGCGTTTCGACCTTCCATAATCGTCATCAGAGCACGACGGCAAACTGACTAGCGATGATCAAACCACAATGCATGTTTCTGGAAAGCAAAATTATATATCCGACTCTCATCTCCAGTAGTCTCGCGTCTAGTTTCGATAATCTTGACAAACTGTTTAGAGATTCAACGATTAAAACTACTGGATACTATCACATAACCAACTACATTGAGAATATCGGAAATTATTATCATCCGCAGTAAGTTAAAAACTTGAGAATGTCTTCACATTTTTGTTAGAGAGACGACTGTCCGAGTTTGCTTACATCTGAGGTTTAAACTTATTTGGCATTCCGTAAAATGTGATACCCCTTTTACAACTGATAAGTGCATGATCAGAGTCCACATAAGTATGCCAAAACAAACAAGTCTTGGATACAATCACGCAATCTATATCTAATTGAGTCCACCGTTTTTTGGGGGCCGGACGATGCCTTGTTGCTCAATGCTTCACACTAAGTCTGAAGTATCTTGAACTCAAGTACAGTATTTGCTCCGCGCAGTTCTCCATAAGGCATTACAATTTTCGTTGCGTATTGAGCTCACAGTTCATCTGTCACATAAATAAAATTCCGCGTCGCTCAAAGGCCAAACTATAGCATTCACAGCCCCCATAACCAAGACTATATCTGAACTTCTTGCTCTACTTAGTAAAGAACTTAGTTCGGAGTACATTTGCTGTCGATTTTGGTGCAATTGGTAGGGGTATATTTAGACACTACGTAAGGGTTACGATGATTAGGATTTCTGGCATTGATTTTAGTAGATATCTCCAAACATGCAGCAAAAATACAGTTGTTTAAAGGGATCCTTTCAGTTGAATAAGCCTCTGCTTGTGACAACCCCTTGTCCGAATTCAGTAAACTCCGTGGAACCAGAAAATCGAAATCAATAATAATTCAAGGCCTCGCCACATGATAAAAAGGAGAGTTATTGATATTAAACTTATAATGAGATCTAGTAGGTACATCAGCGAAACTATGCCGCTTGTTCACACTTTTAAGCGTCTTTCTGAATATTTTGGCTCCGGTGTTAGACGATTATGTGCAATTGCTTCTGACCTTTTTAAGTATGCTCTCGATGTTGCACTTGGTTTTATGCAAAATCCCCGTGTGAACATAAGTGGCCAGCTTCATATAAGCCGATAATACTGTTCTACCGGCAGTGTAAGATGACAAGCTCCTGAGAGACATTAATTGTACACAAATGGTGTCCTTCCGGTACGACCTGTAGCCACAACGGTGGTTTTTGGACAAACCCTTGTCCGAATTCAGTTAATTCCGTGGAACCAGAAAATCGAAACCAATAATAATTCAAGGCCTCGCCACATGATAAAAAGTAAAATTATTGATATTAAACTTGTAATAAGATCCAGTAGGTACAACAGCGAAACTATGTCGCTTGTGGTGTAGAAGATTGAGTTCCAGATGAGGTGCACTCCAAAAATTGAAGGCGCCCGTATTCCATTGGCAGAATAATTGCCTTTGACAAGCCAGATCTGTGCATACAATTCGAGGAGGTTGTAAAGCGTTGACGCTAATTCCAACTTATTTGCGACGTGGTTAGCTGCAATCTTTGTTAGACATTTTGACAAGGCTGCGATTTTCACTTTCCGTGTCGACATCGAATAGCTAGAGAGAAAATAATGAGGAGTTCTAACCGTGGTATAACCCAGGTACGGAAACATAGTTCTTGACGTCCTACGCAAAATGGGCATCCTGCAGCCAAGCATTCCCATTGTGTGTTCACAGGCTCTGCTGAAGTCCACACTGTCGGAGACGGACCTACGTTTATGTATGCATGCATTAACCAACATTAACCTCTCGGTGTAAAGATTGTGAACAAAACATAATATACACGTCTGTCATTCGCGGCAAAGATAAATGAGTTTAACGAGAAAAAATTTCTCAACTTACCAATCTGAGTAAAAGTCACCATTCAATGGAGCCATATGGTTGACTTCGCGCATGTTCACGTTTGCGAAAACCAGTTTATGCTTCACGGAGTAGATAATACAAGGATGGTTCGAGCAGACGAAAACGTTAACTTTGCACTGTGATCGCCAACGGCGTAGGAACATGCGCGGCCCCGTACCCGCGTTCACACGTTTCGCATCACGCAGCGTGACCATACCTATGCCAATGAAATATAAGCCAATTGCACAGTAAAAGAAACTCGAATGTGCATAGGTGTAGCTCATGTTAATGCAACTACTTTACTTTACTGCGGCTGACTCCTTTTGGAGGATAAGCCGGCTCCAATTTCATGGAGTTTCTAGGGAATTTGGTACAAGTGGTGTCCCCTCACCACTCGGCTTTTTGATCGAGGACGCACCTCTAGCCTTTGCACATCCAAGCGCAGTCTGCAAGGTAGCAGTAAGTTGCATGGTTGCGGGTGGCTGTTGAGAGCTCATTCGTCAATCGGAAGTACGGGGTACTGTCCAGGAGTCCATGTAATCCTGTGGCTGTTGAACCCTTTTGTGGCGGGGAACACACGCCGAGTCATGGTGCCGTCGTCGGGCTCATGTGGTATTTTATAGGAGATCCGATTGCCGGTCGGAAATCCACCACGCCCTGGTGACACCACCGCCATAGCCCCGTTAGCCCATGTACGATCGGCCATCGAGACATGGTTGACACCGTCGTACCACTCTGCATCAGCAGGAGTTTGTCATACAAATTAACTTTAACCATGACACGAACAGGCCGGAAATACTCTGGTTCTGACATTTCAGCCGGGTATTAACCGAACATGTTTGAATTTACCGGAAATTAATTTCATTCAAGCAAATCCCATACTTTTAAAGATCGACTTTTTCATCTATAAAAAAATAAAATACAATAGTTAAACGTAATAATTGATCTTAATAACACGCGATGTGTTCTAGAAATATATTAGGCCGAATTAACTACGTTTATCCATAGTGCCCAGCTTCTCACAAGATATTTAAAAATAAATAATTCTGTGTGCAACTAGGTATTGTATCATTATTAATCCCTTGATATGTCTAACACTTGATTGTTCCAAGATTTTTCTTTTCTACGAATAAATTTCGATACTCCATCGTGTCTCTCCGTCAGTTCACAACATATCATAAGTTATAAAACAAACAAAACAACTAAATTTTACCGTCCTATTATCCCACGCTCCTCACACAAATATATAGTGGTTAAAAGACGTAATACCGGCTCCTACTGATGAGTCGCCAGTAAACATGGAACAATTGTGTATGAGATTATACTTTCCGTTCATGCTATCTTTGGTCTATCCTTCTGGTCACATCTGAACTAATTTGTTAATAGGTTCGCAAAACCTAATACATACTTGCATATATATTAGTTCTCCGCAACAAACAGTATTTAACTGTTATATATTGAATTGAATGATGTCATGCATACCGCGAAATATGATAACTGATATCGATCAAGGCCAGAGTGTATGGATTTACTGGAGTAACAGGTGTTCAGAAATAGTTGTAATTCTCAATTTCGCATACATTGATATCCATCATGTTGGTACCATGCACCGACTCGGTAACCATAATGTTAGTACCATGTAACATTTCAATACTATTATGTTGGTATGAGTTACTGAAACAATAGCCATAGTGCTAGTACCCTTTACAGACTCGGTATATATATTATATAGAGTGAGTTAGCGTTGAAGTCGCATTGCCAAGACTTTATATGATGTTAGCTTCACTACTATAGGTTTACACATTCGTCTAGAAGATTGTACCGTCCTATTATCCCACATTCCTTATGGTTAAAGGGCGTAATGAGTCGCCAGTAAGCACGAAACGAATGTGCATGAGGTTATACTTCCCTTTCATGCTGTCTTTGGTTTATCCTTCTGGTCATAACTGAACCAATTTGTTACTAGGTTCGCAAAAACTAATACATACTTAACTAAATATTCTGTTATAATTTAGCTATTCAAATGCCTTTTTGTAATGAAGTCAAATTTAAGTGAAAGGAATATTTGTTGGATTGGCATTCAAGATTAGATTATGTGAAGGACGAGTCCGGTGAAAAAAAGACTCTATTCATTTAGCTAAATGCCTTCATATATGCAATACAAAGCATACCACACACAGAAGGATGAATTTGCATTCCTCACACACAAAGTCCTCGAAAAGCCTAGCATTATAATGCCGATTACACTACATCTTTTCACGGAATGTAGCCTGATACCAGTTGCCAGAGTTTTCGCTCTTAAATTTACCCATAAGATATTTCGGTTAATGTTATCGGAAAATTTAGTTAACTTAATGTGCATCTGACATAAATTTATCTTGAAATCCTGCTTCGTTTTAACTTTATCTGCGAAAAAAACGGAAAACAAAACTACTCAAGGGGCTTTGACTTATTGCAAAGTAACGTGAAATTGTTTTTTCTATTGTCCATAATAAGCCAACTTACCAGGAACAGTCACATCAATTGTGAAATAGAACAGTGATCCATCACCCATAGCAATAAAAAGGTATGCCGCATCTTCTAACTGAGCTATTAAAATCGATCGGGGCAAAAGAATATCGCCGGACGTCTGACATCCAATTTCTGAAAGACCGAAACTGGTTCCAATTTCAGAAACAGACTTTCGCTTATTTTCCAATGTCCCAGACGATGAATTCGAACCCCGGCTTGAGTAGGATAATGCCTCTTGATGCAATATGTCAAGACCCGGTAGTCGCAAAAGAATTACACCACCTCCAAGCCATAAACCTACGGCTGCTACACGAGGACTCCAGCGTTCTTCAACATTACAAGTAAGATCTTCAGAATTCATGCTGCTCTGTCCCGAATGACGAGGGTTCTCAGCAGACCATGAAAAGGCGTTAGCAGTTTGACAGTTTAGCGCGCCTGTCGCCGCTCTATGAACAGCCATTGCCGCCTTTGTCTCATCAAAAGGCGTTAAATCGATACATGCCATCTCCAGAGGCATAGTCCTCTGACTAATATATTTCGCAATCATAAAACAACAGAAAAAGAATGCAAGATAATAGCATATTTTTTAATTACAAAAACAAAAAATATCACAGTACGATAAATAAAACTTGTAGACTTCACAGCTGAAGGTCTGGTAAAGAACAAATTCTGTAAGACTAATGTTCAATAGATAATGTATGTTTTTCTTTTAATCTTTGTCACCAGCGAGCTAAAGTAAACAAAATCAGCGACGGCTGTCAGCCATGACGTTTAGTACAATCTTAGGCTCCGAATCAAATGTGGTCTAAAAGACTACTTTGGCTACAGGTCGTACCGGAAGGACGCCATTTATATACAATTAATGTCTTTCAGAAGCTTGTCATTATCAGCATACGAAGCCGGCCACCTATGTTCACATGTGGATTTTGCATAAACTAAGAAACGTGCAAAATCGAGAGTAAATTAAAAAGGTTAGAAGCAATTGCACATAATCTTCAAACGCCGGAGCCAAAAGATTCAGAAAGACACTTAAAAGTGCTAATAAAAGCTGATAAATCATTATAAAAATCTTCGAGAAAACAAACATATTTTTCTGACGCGATGTTACTAATTATAGGTTTTCATAACATCTCGCGCGACACAGTATCGAAACAAGTAGAGTACTCTAGTTAACCTATGATGATGAGCTTCTTCAACTATTGGCACAATTTAAGAATGGGGCGGAACGAATGAATGTTGTTCATAAAACACATTATACCTAGTTCGCCTCTTTAACTCTTCGCGAATTATTTTTAGGTATATATTACTAAACTCTTTCGATGCAGCACAGACAAAATTGATACCACTGTATTTTACGGTACTAGTGATAATTTTTTATGTTTGCGAGTACCTAAAATGCACTCTTTTACTCATTTGAGACAGATTCGTGTTTCCAAATAGCGAAAATGAAACTAATCAGAACTGCTGAATCTCTATTTATCAGAACTTTAAAAGTTCAAAATGTAAGCAAGGTCAGTGAATTCGGTCGCTACTCCCCCCTCTCATGAGACTAATAAAGATAATCGTTATAGAGAGCAATGCATTAGCATTACACAAATTATCGTGCTTCATTTAAACAAGTATTTATACTTATATAAGAGTAATAAATAAAAGTTCGGTTACTCATTCCTAGTGCGGACGGATGACTTAGGGCAATTTTTTGTCTTTAATGCCCTACAACTCACGGCTGCGAGCAATATCAATCGGAATCAAAAACTGTCGAAATTTTCTTAACATGCCTGGCACACTTGCTAGCAATTCGTTACTATCCAGTTACCGTTAAGTTTTAACTGCGCAGCAAAATCGAACTCGATGCTTCACGTGAGATCTCGTTAGTGCTATAAAGATTTATGTTGTCATTGTCATTATAACTGCCAAATGCGTTCCGGGCGCCAGGGCAGATATTTATAAAACTATCAGATAAGTACAGATATTATATATATATATATATATATATATATATATATATATATATATATATATAATGTCCATTGACTTCGAATATTTCACAGTATATTTCTAATTAGGAAGAAAAACATTAATAACTAGATGGATAATGGTCATTTATTTCTAGAATACTAAACTTCGGTCTAAAATCTTTCATTTATATATATTCTGGGTTTTCATTTGATTATGTGGGTGGCAACAAATCTGATTCGGTTTTACTTCTATTTCTTGTTTTGGCTAATTAGTAGGTGTTTATGCGTTTGTGTCTGTGTGTTTGCCTGTTTGCATGTAAAGGTCATTCTCGTTGTATTGCAAAGAGATGTCTGATATCTGGTCATTATTTTATTGATGGCTTGAGAATTAGCAACCTGTTCGCATTGTTCGCTGTTACGTGTACGAGTGCTATTTTTCCGAGCGTAGTCTTTCGTTTCACCCTTTTGCGCAAATTTGTGTTCTTTACTTGGTAACAGCGTAAGTGCGGATTGCAGTGTTGAACGCTCATATTGTTTGGAAATTTCTGTCACCGTATGTGCATCTGTTTTTCCTCTTCAGTTTGGTGCCAATCCGATTGAATGTTTGTTGAGTCTAACTGAGGGCGCCCTCGACCAACAAACCACATACACAGTAAGATGCATGATGACAAGAATTGTGTTTTGGCATTATAGAAGGGTAAGTGTAAGAAAGCCATTGACGGACGCTAATTGAGAATCTTACCATTTTTTAAATGGGTAAATGTATATGAATGGAGCTGACACGGATAGTTAACAGTTTCAATGCTGTCAAGCTAGAACCCACTGTTCATGCGGTCAGAAATTTCAATGTTTGCGGGCTAGAATTGCGGTCTATCTACAGGTAAGAAGGCCAAAATATAACTTATATTTAATTGATAAAGATCATAACCTAAAATTATGCCAAAAATACACAGCTATGCAGCCACCATTTGCAGATTATACGTACCGCTAATTTCCGCTTAAGCGAATCAGCTTCTTCCAAAGAGGACTAGATAATCATTTTTTTTAAAAGTTAATTCGACAGCAGCGGAAATAACTAAAAGAAAAATACTCTATATTATGTTAAATAAGTCTACGGGATTAAAAGTACTTACGCAATAACTTTAAAGATAGGCACGGCCTGTGCACCAACGCCAGAATTATCATCGTCTCTCAATTCGACAGTTAGCTCGAAAAGATCGCATCCGCTAGCCGCTAACACGTGATGCCTCCACGAGGCTACACATGAAACACCTCTGCCTGAGGGTGGACTCCACTCCGCCAAACAGCCACGATTTTGCCAGCTATTAATCCCGATCAGTCGGAGGCCACTAGTCAACGCCTGCAATACTAATGGCTTCTGCTGTACAGAGTTTGACTTTAGCCGAAAAAAATCACAAAAATAGCTCAACATTTAGAGACAACAAGCTAACAATTTCTAGACAATCTTTCAAGAGTTCTCAATAAGTAAGAAAGCGATCTACTGGATGAATTGTTATTGCTACCTTATACATAGCTTAGTTTATATTGATAAATATACATATATCTAATAAAGTTTGTGCTTATATCACGCTCGCAACCTTGGTTTGGCTAATTGTCATCACCAACTGCACAATCAATGATCGTTTAATTGTACAAATATTTAATTTAATACTACTTTCAAAGGTAGCCTGGCGTCTGTTCTATTATGACAGGTTGGAGGTGGCTAGTTAGAAATTAAGTCTAAACAGACGCAGCAAGAACATACGACACTTAACATATGGAAACACTGTTTGCTATTCATGTGTTTCTACGAAACTTGTAGCAAAATATCATAATGACAATATTCATCGAATAGCCTTATTAGAACAAAAATAATAATGAATTAATGTCACACTTTAGTTTCTCTAAATTAAGGAAGGCAAGTTACGAATAGATCTATTTAACTAATAACTAAATAAATATACAGAAATAATGTCGTATAGATACTACATATCAAACTAACCAACTAATCAATGAACAGTATTACATCATTATGGCATGTTTCACGGTGGCATAAACAAAGGATTCACAGCAAGGCATAAGCTATAAAACAAACAATAGATGGTCAAATTCCACGGCACGAATGAGACAATGTCAGTCTGACCTCTCGAAATTAGCCCACCTAGCAGGAAAAACCCTACCAGCGCTAAAACGCCACCAGAATAACTCGATGAGACATAACGGCAGACAAACCAACACACCAGCGGTAAGATCTTGTCTTTAATAATGATGCCGTGGCCACTATTCTTGAGGCCAAGAACGTACCAATATCTCCTATTAGGGCTGTTTTTGAATGTCAGCGAATAACCCAGCATAAGAGAATTACAGTTGCCGAATATTAATATAATATAAATCTTTTCAGTCAAGATTGACTATTCTACATTCTAAACATATGATAAAGTGAAGTTCACAATGAAATCTACCAAAAAATTAAACAAAATGGGTAAAATGGACAGCCTAGACGAACATCATTACTAAGAATCAAGCTGTGCTAATTTGTTGCAGACCTTAACGCAACCGGAAATGTTTGTGTCTCACACAAGTATCAAATTTACCAATTTAGTGTGCATACCACTATTCGACAGTATAGAAAATTGTGATCTAATGAGTCAAATGCACGACGGTTATCGTGGGACGGTAATATACATGTCGCTGTTAAAGAACATGCCTTAAAGTAAAAATGTTATATAAACAACCTCGTCCAGACCGGAATCCGGCTTGTTCTTCTCTAGTATGTGATTCTCGCGAGGCACTAAGACGTAAGATAATCGAAGCAAATAACCTAGACACGATTAGAGTCAGGACAATAACACGATGGTTATCACACAAATTTGGATTGCCCTTTTTAGAAGATATGAATGATAGCGGACTCAATCATATAATACGAGAAAGTTTAGTCAACGCCCACAGAAAGCATTACGCCAAAACCTTTAAATAGTCTCAGAAGCAAATCATCGTGATTTGCATCTTTTCGATGTTTAAGAGATAGGATCGCATTCTTATTCCAAATTATGATGATTGATCAAGATTAACGCTACACACTTTCGAGAGGCATAAATTCAGGGAACTAGTCTGGCGCAAATGCCAAAGAAAATTGATCTATGTAGATTTCAGCCCATCTATCAAGACGACACGGTTTATCGGTTATCAGGAGGTTGTAACTATTATTTATAGTTGCGCTTCTTTTTAATTTTCTCGGGCCTGTTGAGCAAATAAGTAGGAACAAAAATCGGCTACAGTCAAACGTGAACGCTTTTTCCACATTTCCAGTCTGTCTGGTTCAAAAGGAGCCAATATCAACTTTTAGACTGTGCTTAAGTAGGAATTCAGCGCCTGGTACCGAGAATCTTCATAGATTTTTCGTGGCTCGAGTGGATTCATGTATTTCTCCAATGCAACATCGCCATCTATAAATAACCAAACTACTTTAGTCCAGTTATCCGAGGGCTGGAGGACACCACATAGCGTAACACTTACACAACGCATGAAGTTCTTGCTGCTCCATTATAATCCGAGCTCAGCGAGGCTATCTAACCTACTTGACGAGCGACTGACACTACTTAGCCTACTCGGTAATTGCAGTATGAACCTTGCTGGGTCTAATTGGATACGGTCATCATCCCTTTCCACGTGAAGCCTAGAGTACAGATTGACCACGCAGTAACACTCCATGTAAATGGGTAATGAGGAAATGAGAGCAAGCATGCTAGGTGCGAAGAGTAGGTCTCGACTGCTTAAGAAATTTTGTTCACCATTACTGAGCAGATATTACTCATCAGCCTTGGTTGGTAGTGTTTTGTCCACGTTGTGCGAGCAAAATTCTATATATAATCGAGTAAAAATAAAGCAAATTTACACATTAATTAATTTATGTTCACTTCAGCTCGAAGTCTGCTTTTCTCATTGGGCTGACTGCTTCATTCTTATACGGGCGCTTCTGCGAGGAATTTCTGTTGAAATAATGTCTGCCCTAGATAAGACCCTTTGTTCATTATTTGTCTTAAAGGTGGCCATTGCCACAGGTAGACTATCAAATAGAAAGAAAACTCCGAATAACAACCATCTCCACTGGGAGTGAGCTATACTAGTTATGCCGGTGTTTTTAGTTTCTCATATTAGCACCATTAAAAAGTGGCAATGTTCATATAACACGTACACGTAAGAATTATATTTTTAAGTAAGTTTATAAACAGTATAGTATACTAATGTAATGGTTAGTAATAGTAGTATCTTGAAAAAGATCGGCTCTATCACAATCGTAAGTGATTAATCGAGATATCTGTCACGCGATCAGGTCGAACCATTTCCTTTATAGACAATGCAGCCTAGGCTGAAAGAAATCCGCCTGAAGCTTGCAAAAAACAGAGCCTACTGCAGTGGCTTCGTATTTTTTCATATAAGTCGAAGCTGCATGGCAAAAAAACAAAGTTACGTATTCTTTTATTATTATAAGCAAGGTTGCGATCTTGATATAAGGACCTGGCCCATTAATTACTTAAATAAACTAAGAATTGTTAGTGTATTAGTTTATACTAACATATGTAAGTAATTAATGGGTCAGATGCTTATATCAAGATCGCAACCTTGATTTTAATAATAATTGTTATCATCGCCCGCGCAACCAATGTTCGTTTAATTAAATATGCTTTTTTCCTCCAATAAACAACTTTAAAACGTGAAAATAAACAGACAGCAAATAATACCTGAATGAAAGTCTGTGAACTGTTCTCGCCAACAGTTGGTCCGGATACTGAATTAGAGCCGTTTGATGGCACACGAGGCTGCCATCCTGAGGGGGCCATAGAAGCGCAATACACAGTCTGTTCGTCTGTTCGAAAGCCGTCGATGGTTATTGCGGAAATTTCATCACCAATTAGCCGGAGCAATCTATTAACACACAATACAAAATACACATGAGCGAGTTCACAAGAAAAAGCGCAATATATTTCCAATGACGTTAGGCGTTTCAGCTTTCTTCGTATAATTATCGCCGCTAATAATTCTCTTTTCATAATTTTTTAGTTGGAAATGTTAATTTTTGAAGGTGTAGGACACTCTTTTAGTAGGTGATTTGTAAAAACTCGTTTTTTCCACTTATTTCAGTCACGTATAAATAATAACTTGGCGTTTTTAACCACAATCATCCTGTTCCATTACCTTATAGTAGATGATGGATTATAGTAGTGGCAGACCAACGACTAAAGGTAAATCTAATGCAATTAAATCTACAAAATTGGGAAAAATAATGCTCCGATAAAGTTAATATTTAACTATTAATGCCACGTTGGTGTGACAGGTAAGCCACACACTGCCATACGGGTGCAATGCTGTTTATGATTATCACGAAAATCGCCATCTTGATTATTTTACATTTTCAAATGCACAGCTTGTCTTTTGCATTGACTGATGGGTTATCACTCGGCAAAACTTAATTCAAAAATATTTCCGGACAAGCACGGTATGTGCGGCTTCAGTGTCACAGGGCCATTGAAAACTCATCAATCAATGAGAAGAAAACAAGCTGTGCACCTGAAAATGTAGAATCAGGATTTTACCGACCAACAAGAGCTATCAGTTGTCCTGAAATATAATACTGTGGAAAGAACTTGAAAATAAATTCTTCGAACTTAGATCTCATTGATGAGATTTGAACGTAACAACAACAGCAACAACAACGCATTAATTAGTTCACCGTAACATAACATTTATACTTGGCCTATAAAAAGACATTATTTTGCCAATTACAAGTAGGAATTAATCATTGGTTGCGCGATTGGAGGTAACAATACTTTAAATCAAGTTTGCGAAATTGAAGTAAACACCAATCCCATTTGTATTTTATCATACGTCGAACAACAGCAAAACTACTGTTAGTCATACGAACTGACGCATTTTGACCTTCCATAACCCTAATCAGAGTAAGAAATCAAGCTAACGATCTAGGATCTATCCGCATTGCATATATATGAAAAGCAAAATTAGATATGCGGCTCTGACATCTAGTAGTCTCGCAAACATTTTACTTGACTGGAAATCTCGGTTGCACAATTGCAAATTAAAAATAAATTGATTGCTTTCCAGACGGAACGTCTGCCAATCTACTCAAGGTGGCCTGAGCAGCATCTCTATTGTAGAATAATATTACGATATTGTTTGCACAGTCAAGATCGACTAATCTAGCGGTTAGGAGAAATTCAACAACAAATGTATGGAAGAGTGTTGTTCATAGTAGCATCGATTTCAAAATGAAGGGGGAAGTTGGACAGCCTTGACCAACAT
>JAQBSW010000539.1:55000-193274 GCA_029291075.1 Eudiplozoon nipponicum
CGCGTTTAGATCTTCTATGACCATCAATAGAACACAATGACAAACAGACTAATGAGGATCAAGAGAAATGCCAATATATAAGATAACGGAAATCAGCTCTGAAACTCTCATCCCTAGGAGTCTTGAATTAAAAAAAACGACTGCACAATTGCTATGCAGGAACGAATATTAAATTTTTGCAGCTTTCGCCATATGTAATCAATGATTTCTTGAGTGGTGGGGTGGTAAACTACTATTTAAATCATGTTGAGTAGTTGTGATAAGCACTAATCCTAATTTAATGATTATGTAGTTAAATAGCAAATGCGTTCAGATGCTGATATATTATTGTCTTGTCTGTGTCTGTCAATAAATTGTACGATTTTGGCAAGCCAGAATAATGAACGGTGGCTGTGTTCTAAATGCAAAATATTTGATGTGATACGTATAAAATATATTTTCTAAGATAACTCGGATTAAAACCTAGTAATTTAATTATTGAAGTTGACATTTAAATTTATAACGTATTTACGTGTGGTGCACAAATTTTATGCGCGTGAGAGCATATAAAATATGCAGTCGATATATCCATACAAGAATCATGTATGTGAGTGTAAAAGGGATGAGAACCGCTAAGCTGATTTATGAATTGCGGTTTGATCCCCGCTAGTCAGCTTGTCATCGTACTATGATGATGATCATGAAAATTTCTACAAAATAATGAAAGGCCAGTTGAAATTTAGAACCGAATCGATGCCGCCAAAGACGAAAGCTAGTATGTAACTGATAAGTGTGTGTAGTGTGCGGTAACATTTCGTAGTGGATAAAATAACAAACTCCTAAGCCATTGTGTACAGGTCCGTGCCTCGTCCGTTGAAAAACTGCGGACAGTACTTGACGTGTTCCTAGTAATGATGAAATCACCTACATGGTTCTTTGCCAACCCGCCTTTTTTGTAGCTTTTAAGGTAAAAAGTGACAGAGCCAGCATAGTTGATGGAGCTCGAATTTTGTCTAATGAGCACTTGCTGGCCGACACAAAAAATAGTTCTACGGATGTCAGCATTGCTTATACAGTGCCTGTAACAAATATGTTCTATGCTTCAAAAACAATACTGGTCGAACACATGTATACACCTAAATTCTTTGACTCGAAATGTTTCATTATAATATAGAATAAAACGCATAAAATAATTGAAAACGCGAACTTTAAAATAGAGTGAGACACTCGCGATTCACCAAAAAAGATAGTTAGCGATACCATAACAATATATGTAAACTACGTCAACCAATGAGTTTATACGAGTAACAGGTGATCTTGCAGATGTATCCAACATAGAGAGAGTGCAAACTAAGGAAGCAATCCTGAGGTAATTTAGAAAATGTAGAATGCATTGCGTTTATTTACTTCCAGTCCTTGACGATTTCAAATTTATAATTTAAAAATGCAAAATTCCTTCGCATAATCAAAGTCTCATTTTATGGATCTTGTAATGGCATAAATTCCTTGATGACCTACAAAAGCATTAGAATTGAATAGGGCCGAGGAAATAAGACAACCTTTTTTTATTTTAAAAACATAGATCTTCTATGTTGTATCGTATGAAATCGTCTAGTTACATAGTAGACATATGAAATTTCGAATGGACTTGACAGTGACTCTATTCGCCATAATGAAGTCGCAGACTATCACAAAAAACGGAGAAACACGCAGCCTGTAATTTATTGAAGATGGCAGTTGTTTGTAACTGATAACGATTTTATCGTCACATTTGTAGCCGGAACAAAATCATCCTTCGTTTGAACGCTTTCTTCTACGTCACGCAGAAGCGAAGCATTTAAGAATAAGATAATAAAATCTGGTTTTCCACTAGTCCTCACATATTGTGAAGCCGCACAGTGGGCAATGAGAAAAGAGCTATATTCTACGTTTGTACGACTTTGCCATCTGTATATCTACACTACGTATTACGCATAATAAATCAAGAATTAAATGGAGCTATAAGACAAATTGGAATACTACGTAAAAAAATTATTTTCATAGTTCAATTATTGACTTAGAAATATATACTAAAATATATTATTTTGACGTGTACGTTTATACTAGATTCATTACAGGGGCATCAACCAAAAACTTATTTCACGTTATCATCAAGGTATCTTAGTTTCAACATCACATCCGTCAGTCACACGTACTGAAGTGCTGGGACCGTCCATGATCTTCATCAGAGTACGACGGCAAACTGATTAGCGAGGATCAAACCGTAATTCATATATACCAAAAGGAAAATTGAATGCTCGTCTTTCACCGACTGGAAATGCCGGCTGCACATTTTTATGCAGTCACAGCGACCTTAACCTAGGGCAAAGAAAGTTTGTTGTTAAGCTTGTCAAACTTGCTAACAATGACTGGTTAAAAAATGGCGCTTTCACGATTCATTCTTATGCTGTGTGCTTTGATCGTAAACACGTGTACAAAACCCTAATGTGGAGTCGCTTTAAAGCTGGTCGGCTTTTTTGTCTTAATGAAAAGATAAAAGCGGACCACCATTTCAGGGATTACACTATCACTGGTTACGGCAAACGGGAGAATACACGCAGTAAACATTTTGCAATATCAATTCGGACATGGCGATTTAATGCCTTTTAATCAAATACAGCACCTATCTTAAAATTAAAATAGGACAGGGAACAATCACAACTAACGACTATGAAGACATTGAGTCTGAACAGACACTGATAAAATTCTATCCGCTACGATAATAAATTGATAATGGTTGCACTTTAGCGGAAAAATAGGGTGGATAATTTGTTTAGTTACTATAGCAATTATGCACCTATTGTAGATCAATGTTCGTTAGGTAATTTTTCAAACTGGGCGCAGTGCTCTCATCACACGTTGATACACTAATGCTTTGCTGGCATGGAATACTGATTAGCAATATATGATTCACAGAACTTCAATCCGCTCTCGTTTTCAAGGCCACGATGTGTTTGCCGCCTTGATTTACATTAACTTGGCGCTTTCAAGGCATTAGCACCCTATGCACTATTCACTGAAAGTTGATGGATATAGCGGAGCCAACCTCGATTTTCACTGGATCTTAGACATCGTATTGGTGCTTTCCGAGCACCGATTTTCAGTGGATCGCCCATGTCCGTAAAATATGATTGGTCAATATGACTGTCAGTTAAATACTGTTTGTTGCGGAGAATTATAAATACGCAAGTATGTATTAGGTGTTGCAAACCTAGTAACAAATAAGTTCATTTGTGACTAGAAAGGTAAACCAAAGGCAGCATGAACGGAAAGTATAATCTCATGCACATTCGTTTCGTGCTTACTGGCGACTCATCAGTAGGAGCCGGTATTACGCCCTTTAATCACAATATATTTTGGTCAAGAATGTTGGATAATAGGACGGTACAATCTCCTAGACGAATGTGTAAACCTGAAGTAGTGAAGCTAACATCATATAGTCTGCCTCTGGTTTATCCTTCTGGTCAAAACTGAACTAATTTGTTACTAGGTTCGCAACACCGAATACATACTTGAATATGACTCAGTTTGAGCGAAATTGATGGTGTGCTACAGAAGAACACCAGATCACACCTTCTTACAAACTATTCTCTTAAGCACTATTTTCCAATGCCGCGTTTTGCGTACGCGGGTAGTAGCTTTGCACGGACAGTTTCAAAAATATCCGATTGATCACAATTTCCAATTTTGTTTTGTCTTCGATCGGGCTGAGTTTATATTTGTCGCAATGGAAATGCGGATCTATCACATCTTTGTTTACTGGCGACGTTTCGGAAGGTGAATCCCCTTTCCATCTTCAGGCCAATTTGTCTACTTATATCCACAGCACAATACTCAGATTTAAGCAAATTTTGGAACCTCGTTCCAAAACCGTTCTATGTATATATTTTTTTGACTCTACACTGGTTTTAAACATAGAATTTGTCTCAGTAACTAAACTCAATATATAACTATTTGTAATTAGCAGACCAATTCTTACCTCAGCTATCTCAAATCCCCGGTATACATAATCTCATTTCGTGTGCAGAATGTTGTAGGGGAGAGAGAAAGTATCGAACCTTTTTGTTGTTGTTATAACTGTACTGCTACTATGTCATTCCGAAAACACATTTCAAAAAAATACACTTAAGTACTATCTACCAAGGCACAAATGAAAAAATTTCCGTCGGCAGCAGCAACTTGACATTCATGTCTGACACACATTGTCTCATCCAATTACTACTCAATTAACAATAAGCTTAACTGCGAAAATAAACAGGACGATGGTTGTACCAAAATGGACTCGGGAATGTTTATGTTGCCATTACCATGGTCGCTAAATAGTTCTCACCTGTCGTCCGATCGCAACTTTACATGACTACAAGAAAATAAACTTGAGTTACTAGGACCGATAAGTCATTCTATCAGCCAAAAACTGTATCATTTACCGCACAGAAATACGTGCGGTTTTAGATAGCTTTTTAGGATTCACAGAATAGTGAGCAGTCCATCCCGATTACGCGTATGTGCCGATTGATCGAAAACGAAAAATGAAATGGAGCACCGCTTACCCAACAGTTCAATTCGCATTGACGTAATTTTATTCGATGTCTGACTCGACTGTCCTGACGATGAACAGCAAGGAGCCGAGGATGACATCAAGATTTGCTCCGACTCTGTCAGTAAATGGAGCATGTAGAGTCGACCAGCCATATCACCCAAGAGGTAACGCTGAGCGTCTACCGGAGCACAGCATAATACTTGACTAGCCTGACAGAGAAAATTATAAAAAAAGTTCATTAAGATCATTAAAAACATGCGTTAACGACAGATAATGCTAGATTACTGGAAATGACAGTTTATCTAACGAAACAACAAATCGAAATCTTCCAGTAAATTATACCGGTTCTGCTTTATGCTGATGTATTTGATTGATTTCGACTAGGTGACTTTCAGCTAGGCGCAAGACAGCATTGATATGTATCCAATTTTACAAATAGATAAATCTTATCTGCCGCTCATAAATGCCATATCACAACAAGTTAAAGTATAAAAATTACGCTGCCAGGAGTACTTTCTGAGAAGGCCTTTCAAAAATCCTACTTGCAGCACTGGCGGACGACTGAAATCGCAGAGGACGTAGACCAGTATCCTTGGGACCGATCACGAATTTTGCAATATCAGATACATGAAAACGGTGCAACTTAATTAGTGCAGACCAAATTGAATTTAGGACTAAACATGTTCCAATGGGCTTATTTTATTAGCTCTTTTGAAATCCATCGTTTTAAATCAATAAAATTATTAGGGTGAGATGGCCTAACATTTTCGCCGGCCACCTCAAAGTCGATCAATCGTAGTTGGGAATTCAATGTTGAAAGATTGGAGAAATATTCCCCGTAAGTAAAACAATAACGTCACCAGACAGCCCTTCTAAGATTACCTGTAGGTCGTAGATGCGTTTCGGATTGGGATTTCCTTTTCTTCAATTTAGAGAAGAATATAATTACCGTTCATTTAATTAAATAAATTATGAACAATAAAATTCCTAACCTTCGCCTGTGGAATGTACTGAGAAACGTGATGGCCGTCTTTAGAATGATAACAAATGATGTTGTCACCAACCAAGATCACGCCTCCAAACGGTCTTGCTACAGGAACCAAAAGCTTCGAATCCGGTTCAATCGATTCGAGAACCGGTTGGACACTGCGTAAAACCGGCTCACGACCACAAACTTCGTAAGCTTTCATTCGAAGCACAATTTCATCCTCGTAAATCATCGCAAATGTTGGCGATGGATAGTCCAACAAAAATGCCATGTCAACAACTTTGCTTTCAACTAGACGCAAACTATGCGTATTTACGGCAAAACGACTGGAATTATTTGACATCATTTGTTCTGTAGATGATTTTGTCGAAGATCCAATAGGCATATTAGCTGCAGGTATGGGTCTCTCGCGTAAGCTATGCAACGAGATAAACTTCAACAGTCCGTGATAGAAACGAATAACAATAAAGTTGGAATTCGGATCTACAAGAACATCGAAGCCGTTGTCCATAATGCGTGAGCTGCGATCCTGCATAAGTAGGAGACAATTGCAAATAATCAAAACACATAAGAGAGGCATGCGAGCGCAAATTAGATACAGAATATATATATATATATATATATATATATATGCAATCTTACAAGCAACAACGAACAAACCTAAAGCGTGGTCAAGGCGAGATCAATCAATATCAGTAAAACAAGATATCAAATTTAGCCTCATTATATAGTAAGAATGACCCCTAAACAAACGAACAACACACACAAATTCACGCCTATTTAAAAACAGCATGTAATTAACTACAAAACAAATAAATAAAAATTTGAAATTCATTTAGACTAATGAACTATAAAGTATTAGTCAGGACCGCTACGAATATAAATATAATTTAAAAAAATCAAGACTGTGATTTCGACCGCACCCTTTACGTGCACAAATTTGCCTGTATAAACTAATTATTGTAAATTGTGGAAAAGGCAATTAATTTAGTAGACCAGTTTCGTTCTTATTAGGAACTCATCACGTACTGTCCATAATATGCCACGGATATTGCACGTCTAATTCGAAAACTGGAGCTCTAATTACTGAGCTACTCTGCCTTGGCGGTTTTGTCCTTATTGGAAATTTATTACGTACTGTTCAGAATTTGCTATGGAGGACTCGAACCTGGGCACGTCTGTTTCGGAATCTTTTGCTCTAACCAGTGAGCCACCCTTGCTCACTGGTGTCGTCCTTATTGGGAGCTCATCATGGACAGGTCTCGAACATGGGCACACCTGCTTCAAAATCGGGTGTTCTAGCCGCTGAGCCACCCTGCGGCACAAGAGCATCAGATTCCGAAGCAGATGTGCCCAGGTTCGAGCCCTGTCCGCTGCAATTTCTTGACTGTACGCGATGCATTTTTAATAACGAAACCGGTTTGCTGGATGAATTGCCTTTTCTACCATATACTGTTCTTAGTTTCTACTGACAAATGTGTGCACATAATGGATCAGATTTTTGCATCAAGATCGCAACCTTCATTAAAACTAATTTTTACCAACGCCTGCACAAGCAATGTTCGTATAACTATAGAAATCAAACTAATGAAAATTTGATTCAGTCAAAAAGAAAATATGGCAGTCGAACATACAAGCGACTGAAAAATGTTTTTCCATGTTGAAGGGCGGATTAAACAACATGGGTTAGGAGTTTATATATAGTGTGAAAACTTAATTGAAACCGGTTATATTTAAGTTCGTACACAACTGATATGCTAAACTGTAAAAATAGAATTTAAAGCATAGGCAACAGAATAAAAGCATTGTACAACTGATACATCAATATCACATAACCAGAAACATATTCTTGGTTTAATGAGGGCTGCAGGAGAACACTATACCATCCATTCCTGTTGAGGATAGACGATCTAGATTACATTTATCTCTGTGTACGGAGCACGGATTTTTAAGGTACTGGTGGCTATGAAACTTCAGCAGTTTGTATGTGGCTTCGGCGTTTGGAATTCTTGTGTTATCGTCACTACGTTTGACTAAAGGGCTGTATTCTGATAATGACTTGAAGTTATATAGTAAAACGATCATCAGGCTGAATAAAATAGGCTACAATTTTTTAGAACCTATATAGAAAATTCACAACCTGGCTATAGTGAAAATTGCGCACAAAATATTATCTACGGTACTGAATTAAACAGACAGCTATTATTTGGAAAAAATGCGGTATCAAATATATATATATATATATATATATATATATATATATATATATATATAGAGAGAGAGAGTATAGGACATTAGCGAATTCTTTACCTCTATACTGCCTGATGCAATTGTAACAAATTCGATGCCATCTTCTACCTGGACACAGTCAATAATGGCTACACCAGCTTTGTGTGTAAGAATAAAAAGTGAGTCAGTATTGCGGCCCATACGCCGAAACAATTGGGCGGCAACAATTTTTGCGTTAATTGGTGCATCTCGGAGGAGACGGATGCCGTCTTCACGGACAGTATAGACTTCGAATAGAGTATTTTTGCATACGACAAGATTCAATTCATCTGGAGCAGCAAAATTACCTAAATAAAAACGTTGGGCAAGGCATATTTAAAAAAAGTTGAGTATAGTCGTTGTACAATTAATTATTAAAACTTGATATAAATGTGAGTATACAAAAAGACTTTGATCAACTATAAATTATCGAATACTGGCTCCTTAAGCAATCCAATAACCCAATAATATTTTTTTCGCGCAACTTAGCCAAATGGTAAAAAAGACGAAACTTTTATCAAAAGTTAAATGCAGACGAAGAAAAATCGTCTTGAGTCATACGGGGATATGACGAATTTTCACACAATCAGTTCTTTCCAGACCATAATTTGTTAAAAAACAGTTCCTCCAAATGCGCTTTTTATTTACTATTGCCTGTGCACAATGTGTAACGATTTATCCAATTCACTATTAGGAATAAAAGCATTCAAATTTTCATATCATTAAATCTATGAAAAAAAGTATTATTTTAGTCTTCATAATAAAATGAAGAATTTTCTCGGGACGTAATATTTTCATTATAACGATATCGTCGATGTATTACATTTTGACCAAATTTGAAATGTTCATAATATTTTGCGGAAGAGTTAAAAAAAAAGCTATTTTTTGATGCAAGAAAAATACATATTAAAAAACTACACATAGATATATATATCTATTAATCCAAATGTTAAAAAAGGAAACGTAACTAAGTGCAGTTTTGCATGGTACTTGGAAAACCCTATCGTAATTCCAGTACACGAGCAAATTGTTTTCGCTTGCACAGTTTTTGACGTCGATTTATTAAAACACACATAGCAATAATTAAAATATAAAAGCGCTATGTTTACATGTCACACTTTTTACGGGAAATCCCATGTTTATTTATAAACGCAAATGCAAAACCAAACCTATTTTGCACCAACGAGGTTGGTATGTTCTCCGACAAACGTGAATTTAATCGTCTACTACATTTTACTACGTATGACTGTCCACAGGAACAATTCAAATGATAGACAACGTTCGATGAAAATCGCCGTGGAATCTTACCTTTCACACTAGGTAAAGCTAGTTTGGTGGTAGAGATTCTCATGAATAAGTCAGCTGCAAATATGTAAACAACAAATAAAAGTGCAATCTATCTCTGTTGGGCTTCATTTCCATTTCACATTTGTACTGTAGGTGAATTCGCACAGGTTTCTTATCAATTTTATAAACAATGACTGTAGATTTTATTATATCGTTAGGTTTAAACTTATCTATAAAATGTGGTGGGTAAAGAGTTAATGATAAGTGTTACGCACGCCATCAAATCCAGTCTGCATTCTGGCGAACGAATGTGCAATTTCATATTACAGAGTGTCGTAACTAAACATTTATTCTATTCTAATGAACAGTAGCTTATGAAATGAAAATATTATGCTGACCATGTTTTCTTATGTAAAACTGCTCTGCACAGTGTGCCATCAGTTCTAGTTCGAGCAACAAATTAGGAAAAGCTAGAACAGTATTCTCCTATTTTTCAAATTTAAATCTAATATTCGGATGTCATTCATTGAATTGATTGAGTAGTTTTCCAGTATGCTCACGGCTATCATAGACTAAAAATATATCAACATAACGGATGCAGTTTTACTTTACTTAATAAATCAAATTTAATTCTGTCCAGCATGCTCATAACAATAACGGCCACGATGGGGACCAAGGCGGAGCCTTTTAAATATGATTCATTAAGTATAAATTGTCCCGGATATACTGACATACAATCTCAATAGTTTCCATTAAAGTGACATTAACAAATAACAACCTAACATAAAAAGAAAACAATTAAATAATCGTAGATTGCGCGAATGGCGGTAATAATTATTTAAATGAAGTTCGCGAGATTAAAGTAAACACCAAATTCATTGTATTTAACTAGTCGTCGAAGAACATAGAAAACCTACCGTCAGTCACACCTATTGACGCGTTTTGACCTTCCATGATCATTAGCAGAGTACGACGGCAAACTGACTAGCGAGGATCAAACCGCAACGCATATATATAGAAAGAAAAATTGAATATGCCGGTCTCACCTCTAGTAGTCTCGAGAATATTGTACTTGACCGGATATATATATATATATATATATATATATATATATATAGGTAGAACAATTAAAAAAGTATGGATTGCGCGGGTGGAGGTAATAATTCTTTAAATCAAGTTTGCGAGCTTGATGGCAGTTTTGCTATGTCGTTCGGCGACTGGTTAAATTAAGTGAGTTTGGTGTTTACTTTGAAGAAGAATCAAAAGAACCCACTTTCGCAAATAGTTGGAATCTTTTCAAAACATACGAAAGAACTTCTAACTGTGCCCGGATATGACTCATGTTTGCGTCATACAGTTTTGCACAAGAAAGTCCCAATCGACGAAGGGTTTCTCTGATGAGTTAAGCCAACATTTTTCAATTTATTATCAAAGGAAAGCTGAAATAGAAAAGGTTTGCAACATTTTCTGTAAGAAACACCAGATTCTAGTTCTGCTAATTTACATCTGATTTTTACAATTTTAGCACATTGGCAGTATTATATTCATAATTATGCACAGCCATACAAAAGCCAATAGTAATTAATTTTTCAGTCATATAAACATAAAAAGCGAAGCAAAAAACAAGAAAATTAAAGAAAATAACGGCAGAAATACTAATTAATTCACACAAAATATTAGTGAGATTTACGAAAAAAGTGAGAGAGTATATTTATATGGATAAACCACAGAAGTGAGGCAAACTAAACCTCTACACAACACCAATATGACCATGTCGACATTAAAACAGGTTAACTGTATCTCGTCATAAACAAGGCCAAAGTTTGCAGCTAAGTGTGCCAAACTAATAAAAGTTACGAAGATGATTCTACTAGAAATCGGCCACGAGATCTCCACTGAGCTCGATTCGATACCATATCGCTTAGGGTTTCTTACCAAGAATTATGATACCTATGTACCCCATCCTGCCGGAAGAATGGGCCATATATTACCCAATTTTGATGTAACTTCATCTGTTTCTGTCATGTCAAAATCTGACCACCTTGTTTCTTATGCCAATTTGGTGCTAAATGTGAGAACAGAGCTCTACTGGGCAATCGAATTGAGGGCATTATATCAGAACGTTTCTAAAACCTCCTGATTGATTTTCTTTTAAACCCGCCAGCGAGACGAACCATAATACAATGAACGCAGACCCACATCTCTCGTACTGTGGCATTCTGATAAGCACTCTCCAGCGAGGCATACTCAACCCGGTCACTCCGCTGAACCACGGTTCAAGCTAGACTCCAAAATATTCTTGCCAGTTCAATATTCCCTGGGATAATTATATTACGATGGCCTGCTGAACTGAATGGAAACTTAGCCTTCTAACATGGGAACTCGACGAGCTCATTCGACGTTTCGTAGCAATTAAATAACCAATGATTGTGCAGGTAGGTGGTAACAATTCTTTAAATCAAGTTTACGAACTTGAAGTAAAGACCAATCATATTTTATTTAACCAGTCGTCGTAAAACAGCAAAACAATCCATGATCGTCGACGATTAACTGACTAGAGAGTATCAAATCGCAATGGATATAAATTATGTATTCAGTTCTCACTTTAGATAGTCTCGCATAAATTGAACTTGACTGGAAATGTCGGATGCACAATTTCTATGCAGTCACGAACATTAACTTTTATCAGTCTTCGCCACATATAGATAGGTAATACAATTTTACAACCATTGTTTGCGCGAGTGGTTGTAACAATTATTTAAATCAAGTATGCGAGCTTGCAATAAACACCAATCCCATTGGATTTAACCAGCCATAGGACAAAATACTAAATATGCATTGCAGTTTGATCCTTGCTCGTCACTTTGTCGTCGTACTCGGATAATGATCATGGGCAGATAGTGCTCATCAGCCTTGGTTGGCAGACTATCTAGGAGAAGGAAAACTCCGAATACAAACCATCATTAGGAATGGGCAACCTAGTGTTCTTTTACAGTCCACATATAACTATGATAAGTATATGGCAGTGAAACATTAGTCACTTTTGACTTTTGTATGGCTGGACATGATTATGATGGTGATGAAACACTTCTGTGCGTGCGACAGACCGTAGCTATGTTATTTTGTTCGACGACTGGATAAATACAATTAGGTGGATGTTTGTTTTGGAGGAATTTTCGTTCTTGAAATAAATGCAGGAAAGCACCATTTTAATCATTTTAAAAATAAGACGGCGAGCTTAAATCATGTTAGGATAGAACTTTCAAAATGGATAGTCAGTTGGCATTAGATTAAAGCATTAAAAAGAAGCAAGTTTCCGTTAACATTAATTTAACTCCATTTTAGATATCAAAATTATGGACCATACAAATCTTATAATAAAAGCACGTCTATAGAAAGACAAAACATACGTAAGATATATTGTATGCAAAAAGTTTTGAAACATATCTCTTACCTTTGCAGGTTGTGACTACTTGTGTCGGTTTCTGCGTTGTGACATGATAAAAATGAGCCATTTATTGGCTACAGCTCATAAAGATAATCTATACCAAAAGAAATAGAAACAATTTTTAAAGATACATTTTAAATAGTAAAATCAAAATCAATCAACTATTTACAATAGCGATGCATCATGAAGTTTATTGTGACAACCTAAAAGCCAATATTTTTCTACGCTGGCTTGTGTTAAAGATTGAATTCACCATTCCAAGCAGGCCAATGAGAAACCAAACCAATTCTCAACTCACGCTAGGATTAAGCAACCTATGGCTATTTGACAATTAACACTATGTTTATAGTTATGGAGAAGCGAAGCATTAGTATATCATGTTGCAGCATTGATGTCTGACATCTTTCAAAGAAACGTATGAGATCCCATCATCATCATCATCAACATCAACAACATCTTCATCCTCATCATCACCATTAATCATTCATCATCAGTATCATCAACATCACACATCCGCATCATTATCACCATATTCATTGTCATCGTCATCACCATAATCATTATACATCACATATCAGCACATATATCATCGTCATCATCTTCTTCCGCATCATAATCATCAAAATCACCATCACAATCATCATCGTTGCATATGCCCCTACCAATTGCAGCACAGAAAAAAGTAAGGACGCCTTTTACTCGGAATTAAGCACGTACTGACGCGTTTCGACCTACCATGATCATCATAAGGGTACGACGGCAAACTCACTAGCGAGGATCGAACCGCAATGCATATATAAGGAAATCAAATTAGATAAGTGACTTTCATCTCTAATAGTCGCGCGTACATTGCATTTGACTGGAAATGTCGGCTGCACAATTTCTACACATTCACAAACATTAACTTTCTCATCTCTCGCAACATATATAAATAGGTAATGCAATTAAAATCAATGATTGCTCTGGTGGTGGTAACAATCATTTAAATCTAGTTAGCTAGCTTGCAGAAAAGATGATAGAAACAGATGTCAGCGGATTTGCTGGCTTTCACGCGTACGCAAGTCTATGCCACTTTATCAAATGTTGGAAATTCGATATCCATTTCTTAACAATTTCGAGGGTTCACTTCGTCACTAACTACGCCGTTCGTTATATGTGGCGGATAGATGAGCTTTTGAAAGTGATGGACAAGTTGCGCTTCAGAAACTTATGGCAGAGTGTCAAAAGCCAATACGTCGAAGCTAGGCATACAAGCCAAATGAGTTAGTCAATTCTGGACGTCGGGAATCGCGTTGCTAGCGATAAATCTCTTGCCAAACTTAGAATTCAGGATGGATTTCCTCATAGTTTCGCAGCAGATACCGCTTTTTGACAAGCTTTGGCTTTGTTAGAGGTCGCACACGACTTTGCAGACTTTGACACAGAAAGGTTTACCATCATAACACTCAGGATGCTAATTCGAACGCGTTTAGCTGTAACATCAGACGGCCCGGCTGAAGCATAGGCGTACCCAAATGTATTTTGCGTTAATGCACTCTTACTCGCAGGTTATATGATCTATCAAATGAAGTGGATTTTCAATCTGATTCTAGCAGTCGGAAGAACATGATCGGATCCATTAATTGAGCCAGTAAAATACGTGATAAGCTCGCGCGTCCAATACATAGGACAACGAATAACTACCTACCAGAATGTGGTCGAGCTGAGTACGATGTCATGCCACTGTCCCAATTATACATGGGTCACATCGCTGCGAATTTTTACAAGATGCCGCTTTTTGCGCTCGAGTAATGAGTATAATAGAACCAGGTTAATGCGAATGATAAAATTTATAATTCAGATTTTATAATCAGAGCAATTTTCAGCAAGGGTCCGATATCCTAAAGCTCTGTTTCCTGCAGACTTGATCATATTAGCGCTAAAATCCCCGGCAATTACAAAGACAGCGGAACACCGCTTAAGGCAAGAGGCCAAATATGCTACTTTAAAAAATACTATTTGCATTAGCAACAGGCAAATATTTGTGTGGACACATTGAAAATTGCGTAAAATAGCTTGCACACTCGGAATCTATCATAAGCCTAATGAGATTTCGTAGCTCTCCCGTTACTTAGGGATGCCAATGTAGGACAGTATGGAAGAACGTCGACACAAAACCTGACTGGATGAGACCCACACTGAGATAACAGAACTATCGCTTTTCTAGAAATCTAACCTCGAATGAGACATTAGAGATTGTTCAAAGCGATCCTGGTGTTTTGTACATACGCAAAGTGGATAACGCGTTCGTGCAGTTCAGCAGCTTTCATAGACTGACATGCTCGCAAGGCCGAATGTCTCACAATCAGTACATGAACTATTTTTTTGGTTTAAATGGCACGCCAGGCGCAGTCAAAGTCGATGGAAATACGCCGTGTATAATTTGACGTGATCTATCCCAATATAAAAGAGGTAGTGTAGTAAGTTTCCGTCCGCCAACTAATTTCTGGAACTCAAACATGTCAACACGGCATTTACTAACAAATCCATCGAAACAGGGTGGCCTATCACACACTAACCGATCTCAGATTAGACGTATTAAGTTAGTACAACTATTATGTTCTCCGATGAGTACGAGACTGTATTGGTCCTTACCAGGCCTATAAACATGGGACCACGATTTGAGGCTCATATACAGAAGCTTGGTTGCACTTATCCGCCCTTTAAGACTCAACAGAGACGATGAGCCATAGCTTTAAAATACAATATAAGGACCGTTTTAAGACAGCCCCTTACACTAGGCACTATACTCCCTAACCAAAAAGAAAAGATTGAACCCTTAGACACTTCAGGAGTGTATGAGATCCCATGCAATGATTGTAGTCTCAAGTATGTTGGTGAGACCATGCGTCCAATCAAAGTAAGAAGAGGTGAACATAAAACTGCGTGTAAGTATGGACATATTGCTAAATCAGATCTTGCTCGTCATGTAGTGGAGACTGGGCATACTATCGACTGGGAGGAATGCAAACGCATAGCAATATGTAGTCGTAATAGGGTGACGAGATTGATTAGGGAATCTATAGAAATTAAATCTAGAGATGATATTATGAATGAAACAGCTGTTGAAAAATCTTTAGGTCCGATTTGGAATACTGCACTAGCTAATGGAAGGAAAAGGCAATTGCATGAATTGGTAACTGAATCTAGCTCCAGTAAAAGATTAAGAACATCAGATTAAGATTGACTAATTATTGGGCTTTTATTCAAGAAATGAATAAACAATTATGAATATAGCCTTCAAATTTCATCTCTAACTATTCATTTGATTTTAAAACAAATAGTGATTTCAACCTTAATTTTCTGTTTACACCCCCACCCTACCCATTGGAAATATTCTAATAATACAATATTTATAAATAATAATTTGTCTGACGCGTGCAAAGGGTAAATTAATGTCTATTGACTGCAGTTTCATTTAGATGTACGTACATGTGTATCAAAATAATTTAACCAAGTTTTTTCTAGTTATACATACACATACACATGCACATGCGTGGCGTGCGCCAATAACTGTTATTAACTTATCTATCTTGAGTATAACTTAGTGGTTTGAATTGTAAATTAACATGTGCATTAGTCGTTTCGGACTTCTGGTCTTATCACTCATGGCATGTTTTTATGACGAGTGTTTCTGAATTATGGGTCTCCCCATCTCAGTTACGTCATTTACATTGAGTGTGAAAAAAACGAATAGTTATTGCATGCAATTGATAAATTATTATTCAGCCACTCTGGTCTAAATTAGTTAGATGAAAACAACGGTTATAAAAATGCACACACACACATGTGACACGCGAATATCTAATGAAAGGTCAGTCTGTGGTATATAAATATTATGACTAGAGGAAATAACACATTTGCTTCATTTGTTTCGTGAAATGCATCTGATGAAGATCTACGGTAATGTAGATCGAAATATTATGAAAAAAGAAATTTACTGGAACAATGAAAGCTGCGTTAGTCAAAACGCAGATCAGGTAATTTCAATTTTGCTTTCCTTAGATAGCCAATCGACCGAGGATTAACAGCACCATCGTTCTTCTATAACTGAAATTTTTAAAGCAGACAGAAATCGTCTTCGACCCTCGTCCAGTTAGTGCAAGAGATCAAGCTGCATGTAGGACTTCGACAGTCCAAAGCTATTTGGGACGCAAGCCACAGGCGAGAAGATAGTATTAGAAAAGCAAACCGGGAACCGCTTCACGACTGTGACAAATTTTGGAGTCAAACTCATCATAGATAGCAATACAACAGAATGCAATAACGGTTGCTTAACTGCTGAATAATAATGACGAACGTATCATATAATACCCAATTCTATTGTAGTTGATTTTTTCTTCAACGTTAAAATCTGTTCATCGTGTTTTTACGCCAATCTGGATATTCTTGAGAGTATAATGCAAGACATGAGCAATACAGCTGATCAAGCCTCCTTAGATTTTCTTACGAGGAGCACTTGTTCGCCGAACTCAAATGACGTCTACGGATTTCAAACAATGCTGCTCTAATGCTTGAAAGAGTCTGATCATGAACTCGAAATGACAAAGTATCACTAGGGCATAATAAATCTTCACGTGCACAGGCACTGTACACACGAACTTCGAGGCAGTATAAGATACTCGCGTTTCTCCATAAATGACGAAAGTTGGAGAAAATCAATCTAGCTTTTGTAATTTGTCACTCATGCTGCCCGAGTTATAGATACAGCTACCAAGATAAATAAACATATCAACTACATTTAAATCTTTTATGGAGCCGCAGAGTTGAAGTGAGGGGTGGGTGATACTTTGCAAGTATCGTACATTTAGAGTGCGAATTTCATACCGGAAGACGACGGAACGCCGACTGATAATCTATGCAACGTGGCACGGGCATAATTCTGCTTGTCGAACAATAAAACATTATCAGGTGCACGGACTTGATAGATAGGTTCTCAACTGTCCCTTCAGTTTGAAGCCCTCCATCAGCTGCTTGTCTGAAAATGACGTTGGAATAAGATTTTCCACTCTATTTTTTCCAAATTTTCGGGACCTAATTTCCAGTGTCATCACCAGGGTTGACATCATACAAGAAAACAACCTGTGTCAAATGTGGTATCGTCATTCAAAACAGACCTAATAATATTTATTTTAATTACTTATTCAGATGACATCTTAATTTGGAATCACGGGGATAATGAATTGGAGAATTTTCTCAAAATGAAGATAAGCACAGAACTCTGGTTCTACCAGATTTTAGATTAAGTAGAAAATTTAGGACATTAGTAACTAAATAGAATATATGAACAGTGCTAATACAATCAGTTACAATTCTGTCTTGTCCAGACGATAGAATAATACTATATACTTTCAACAGTTGTATTAACCTCACTATCTCCATAACCTATGGCAAACAGAATGGGATTAGGTAAACTGGGGTATTTGAGGATTACTGGAATATTGAAATAAAAAAAAATTGTTGAATCATCATTTCTAGATGTAAAATTAAATCTACGTGGTCAGACATTTGAAAAAGATATTTATAGGAAAGATACCTATACTGGTACCCTCCTGCATTAGTGCTCTAATCACCCGTTTGGGATGAAAATAGGTATTCTAAAATCCATGATAACTGATTGAATTGAAAAAAATATTCAGGATCAATGGTTATCTGGAAAATTAACTAATTAAATAATAACCGAGACTCTATTGCGTTTTAATGAAAAAGTAAACCAAGAAAAACCGGTAAGAGATTTAGAAAAGCAAAATGAATATAAGCACAGAACTCTGGTTCTACCAGATTGTAGATTAAGTAGAAAATTTAGGACATTAGTAACCAAATAGAATATATGAACAGTGTTAATACAATCAGTTACAATTCGGTCTTGTCCAAACGATATAATATCACTAAACTTTCAACGGTTTTATTAACCTCACTCTCTCCATAACCTATTGCAAACAGGATGGGATTAGGTAAACTGGGGGTATTTGAGGATTATTGCAATATAGAAATCAAAAATATTTGTTGATCTTCCTACGCGTGTGGATCAGCAATTAAAAATAGAGACATCATGGATAGGTGTGTATGTCAATCGATAAAATTTTCATGTATTTATTCTATAAATGTCACTTTAGTGGAGTTCGCGTATGTATACATAGGTTGTTGTGCGCGGGGAAGGGGTGTTATTGATAAGTTTGGACATACATTTGAGTATTAGAGATAAGGTTTGAAGACCTAATATTAGGGCAGACAATAAAAAATACTTTGGGAATTAAAATATAAATAGATCTGTCTTGAATGAGGATACCACATTTGCCACAAGTTGTTTTTTCCTATGCGTACGGAGTCAACTCTGAATATAGGACTGGAAATTAGGCCCCGAAAATTTGGAAAAAATAGTGGAAAACTTGTTCTAACGTCATTTTCAGACAAACAGCTGATGGAGGGCTTCAAAATGAAGGGAAAAGTGAGAACCCATCAATCAAGGCTAATTATCACAATACATTCAAATGGACAGGACTGAAGATTTGATCGACCTACGAGTACCATCAATTATCCCACACAGGAAGAATGCGGTCAAACCTACAACAAGAAGGACAGCACTGTGCAACAAAACTCAACATTGGATAATACATTATGGTCTGCATAATCAAGATCGAATAAGCAACCGCCGCGAATTTTGAAACCTACAACCTGAATTTATGGAAGAATTCATATCAGCATCTATTATAAAATAAAACAAAAATGAGAAAAGTGGACAGCCTTGACAAACATCACTGCTGGATGTAAAGTTGTTTTAATTCGTCGTAGACATTAACGTGGTCATAACATGTACAACGAAAAGACAACGTTGATTAAGTTTTCTAAGATTAATTTTACTATACATCTTGAAACGTTTCTTACAAAGTCGTCCATTTACAGGGATACATTAAGTTAAACAAGCTTCAGTTCATGGGCTAAATACAATACTGACACAAAGTTCTCCGGCTTCACAAATCTCCCGGGAACGAGAAGCTTGAAGCCAATAACGCGTTGAAAAGAACGGTGAACACATTTCTGCTAGGCTCGTAAGATCTTGCATTCTGACTTCGGATAAGCAACATATATGGATTATTAATCTATCCAAGGTGCACACTAGAACTTCTTGTCGTCCAATTTAGTTCAATTTTCCCACCTTAAATGCGCTGACTTGAAAATATAGTCTAGGTTTCAAGAATTTTAGTTTACTTGAACTATTTTCTATATTTGGCTTAGTGAAATGGTCAACATCCACCATGCTCATAGCAACTAAAAGAGCGTTTTCTAGATTGAGAAAGGATAAAAAAGAGGTCAAATCTAAAATAAGAGGCCTGTAGTAGCCTAGTTTAATTTATCCACTCTCAGTTACTAATACGGCCATTTCTTATCCTGCGCGACGGCCGATACTATGTGTGGATTAATTATAATTTGCATGGTTAATATTTATAATATGGCCGTTAAACAACATTAGGTCATTCATTCTTAGCGGAGGTGATATGAATTCAGAATTTACTTTCTCTTAAATAATCTGCCAACAAATGCTGTTGGGCAACGTCTGCTCAGGTGCCAGTGAACCAAGTTTCCTTAAACAACTTAAACCTGCTCCTCTGGTATTGCACGCTTGATATCATTAAATCACTACTCACCTAACACTGAGTTACTGCTCCATGCTACACATAAAACAGGATGTTAGGTACATCCCATTATTCGTTGCAGGGCTCATGCTACCATTACCGGACGGACTAGAGAATTCTTGCCGGTCGTCAGGCCGGTTAACAGCGGTGCAAAATCTTTGGTTTTCTGGATTACTTATTTGCCTTTTAACTTATTGTTCCGCTATGCTTAAAAATAGCCTACTGGCCGAAACAGTTCGAATTTTTAGGCCTATTAAATTTACTTATCGTCCTGCATGCACATTAGTGATAGATCTTATGTACCTTTGCGAATGTGCAAGTGCTCACAACTTTTTAAAAGTATATGGTCAATGCAGCGTTCAAATATGTTATCGGCGATCTTCGCCGTCTTCCTAAACTTTAGTACGCTGTTTAAACTTCTCTTGTAGCGTTTGGGAAGTGTCAAATTGGTATGGTGAAAACTTAACGTTTAAAAATGGTCGCTGAAACCAATTGTAACACGGAGAAAAATACCGCACTGGACGGCGCCTTGCTGCAACTGCATTTTTCAAATAATGCAAGCCACTCTGGAATCAGCCGTCTCTTTGACTAAGCCCAAATGAATCTTTAATGAAATGTCCATTGCGTTAATTGGGACATTGAATGAGAATGACAATTCCACGTCTTGCTCGCGAGACAACCGAACCAAAGGAGGAACAGACCAATCATCTCGTTGATCGATTATTTCCCTGTAGCAGTTATCTGAATAAGCCGATTCGTATTCTTACTAAAAAATACATATGATTGATAAAAAATCGGAGTCCAGCAGTAAAACGGATTCAAATGAAAATCAAGCGTAGGCTCTTCAGGAACCCACAGTGCTGGAGATTCAGATTAATTTAATGCCATTATGCACAAAGTAAATTCATAATTGAATTTCCTTAATGAGATAAGTGACGTGGTGCAGTCTGCCCGATAAATTCTTAGACAGATTTTTCGGGAAATGTTTGTGTTGAAGCCATGTTGTCCAACGTATATGCTAAAAATGGAAAATACATTTATACCACCTGCAGCATGATACAACCATTCTTGTTGCTATAAATAGCATTATAACAATATATGCTGATCCTATTTGTAAAGAGTAATTCACATGAATAGACACAAAACAGAGACTCCTTCAAACACACCAAATAAAATCCTGGTGTAAAAGTCATACATGCTTATAAAAATTACCATTCGAGAAAAATTATAGGAAGCTGTGCACTAACAAAATCAAAACTTCACCGGTAGGCTGTGACCTTATTTTTAACAAACTCATGAATACTATTGAGGAAATCTTTAACAGTAATTATAATTAAATTGTTTATTTTAGTTACATTATGGAAGGTCATGTGTGATCAGGGAATTTTATATTCCCACTGATTAACGTAGTAATTACGTTAATATTATTTGTGCATTGTGTAACGTGTATACCAATTACCCAAATGCACACGCTAAGAATCCATCCAAGAATCTTGTGGAGCTTAACATAATGAGTGAAACTTATTCATTCCGCTCCAAACATGTCAGTCTTGAGGATTATACAACCAATCAAATGACTATAGACTGAGAATTAAGTTGGAATAGCAGTAGAAATTGAGCAGCCCCAACACCCATAAGAGAAAAGAAATTTTGACAGTCCATTGAAACTAGAAAGTCACTTTGGTATGGAAAGATAGTTTACAATGTCTTGTCGTAGGTGACTAAACGACCAAAAAATATGCTTAATAAATAATTAGCCAGTTTTCTTTGCCCCATCGAAGACCCACAGCATTCAAATACTTTAATACGACAAAAAACAAATGATGCATTACATAGAAATAAACAAAAAAGTTTAAAAATTCAAGAGATTAGTCAAAGTATTTATAATAAAAACTTAGTGACATTAATTCCTCAATTTAATGCAATAAAAAGAGCTTAATACGATCTTTCATTATGAGTTCAAGAAAGCAATTAGCGTGCAACTCATTAACGATTTCCTACCATATAACACTGACAAAGCTAAATTTATTCTTTTCGAACGCGTGGTACACTGTGGAACTAGTTTGGATTTCTTTGATCACTAGATACGCTTTACGGAAAGGTACCAATTCTCGCTATGACTTCAGTCTAGAGTAAAGTTAGCGACTGTTCAAAATCATCAAAGGTCATTTCCATGACCTCTGCACACAATTGTCTCATAGTTAGCCCATAGAAATCCGGAAAAGCCCAGCAACCGGTGTGGAGTCGTTCGCGGATTTCTATTATTTTGAAATGACAAACTTTTTTTTCAATTTCTCTATAATATGTTTTAGATATACCGTCTGATCTCACCAAAGTGTAATTTTATTTATTCTGAATTTATATAGTATTCTATTAATTTTAATTATATTATGTATATTTATTATATATCTGTATTTTTCCGAAATTTGTCTTCCACGGATGATTTGACCTTCAATCGAAATGATCCAGACGCTACAATCTATTCCTGATGAACCACAGCAACAAATGGTTGATATCGTAGATTTCTTTTCGACTCTATTCGTGAACTTTACGATTTCAAATTTGCAGCCAAATTTGTTGCGTCAGGCCGTTAGTTTTCTCCATGTAGATGCGAGAAAATGCTTTGCGCAATCACAGAAAATGCAATATATTTCGTGATTCGAATCTCGACCTATGAAAGATAATGTGGTCTTTTACACGATAGAGCAACTGAGAGATATCTTTCTTAATAAAAGATATTTCTGCCGGCAAGCGTGGTGCATCTGTGCTATCCTCTTTTAAAAACTCTAAAAGATGAGCTTAAATAACTCAATTATTGATTTCTACAGGGGAAGTAAAATTAAATCGAGATAGCAAACCGCTAAAGCGGATAACTGAGCAAGCCCCAAGATCGCCACCGGTGACATCGACCCCTTTCGCAATAAGAATCACTAGCCCAGATTGAAGCAACTCTGAGAAACGGTGCTCACCAATTGGACCCAACTCGTTCATTCAGAGCCCTTCTCCTTTGAAGGGCTCCCACTAACACACGATTACAAACTCCCAGCTAACCAAAGCCTTACCGCGACGTCGTAGCCGTACTCGCCGCGTAACGTTCAACAACGGGTCTCCTTCACCAACTACCAGTGATGGACTGAACATCTTGCCTTAATCCAACAGCATAACCACTGCAGTGGATCAGGAACCGTTTTGGAAAGCAAATGAAATTCGCTGTTCCTAGTGTCTAGACGTAAGAGCCCCGAGGTTGTGCGAGCCACCGAATTATATCCTACACACCCCTTTAACTGGTCTCGTCGCGAATTGTAACCAATCCTTTTCCAGTAACGCCGCATCAGTCCAGCTGGACGAATTTTGTAAAACGTTCGTCTTGATTTCAAAACCCTAAAATCCCCAACCCGTCTGACAAGAGCTGGATGAAGAAAATTCAGATTGATGGTGAGCAATCGATTCACATTTACCAACGCTCGAGTTACTTCCGCCGCAGTAAAACTACCACAAGCTCATTTTCTTCAGTCTAATCATTTACCTACGGAATCACTCCCGGAAAACTTCATCAGATACAGGCCACCCACACCAAAGTTTAATCAGCTGCGGGCTTCCCTATCTTCTATATAGTTGGGCATGCGTTCTCTTGTCGAAACTGGATTGCCCTCTACAATGAATTTTGATGAACTTACTCATCAATGAATATTCATTAACGAAGCGACCGAGCATTTGACGGTGGATTAGCCACATACGAACGGACTTTACTCATGCCTAAGCGCCTGACTAGCTCTAACTTACTGGGATTGGAATTGTTTGCTGTTCAGCTGGTGATATTAGATAAAAACCTATATATCTGTGTTGTCTATCGGTATCCGAATCTCTCAATATTTGATAAAACTCGCGAAGACAAACTTTTGTGCACAGCTTTGATGGCTATCAGAGTTATAATGTAAATTCCTATTACATATCCACTCAATCTAATGAGATATTCGTTAATAGGGATAACGAGAGTCTGCATTGGCCCTAAGTTTCGTCGGTCATAGTAGTTCAATCACCCAAAGACATTAAATCAAAACACTAATTTGACCAATATTGTGTCTTCACCGACATGATTGATCTCCTAGGTTGGAACCACATCACTGATTACAGAAGTTGTCAACAGATCTCTCAAAATTACCACTATTTCCACGGAATGACTGAAGTCCATTGTCTGAACCATAAAAATGGTATTTCGTCTATCTCCTCATTTAAGTATCACTTCACATTACCTACCGTCTCGACGTTCACTACAATCTCCGACAGGATTATATATAACTAAATTAATCCTTTCATCAAGTTAAGAAACATCTTTATTCTTGACGATCAAAATGGCTTTCTGAATGGATGCCTTGCTTCCATCAGTTTAGTAAGCATATATAATCACTGTAACTACTCCATCACCAAGGCTTTCTCAACAGTTGCATCCGTCTTATTGAGTAATAACATACGCGGTACCAGTTCCTATTTTTGAGACTTGTATATGACGGCAAGACTCGACAACGATCATTCGAGATCAGCTCTTATCCGATCCGGAGTCTCTCGGGACTCAGTACACGACCATATACCAGTCAACGTAACACGCACTGATTTAGGTTGCGGAAAAGAAGTTCAGTATGCTTATATATACCAAGAATATAGTAATTGCATTCCGCAATCCAGGTTCGCCCATCTCTTCCTCTACAATCTTCGCTGATAAAAGCACTTTCATCTTTCAATTTATATCAGTCCCACCATTATCATTATCGATAAAAAATAACTAGCCACTATTTCATTCAACTATGCATAATACTAGACTCAATTATCGAGCCAAATGGCCTATGTAGCAAAATAAAAATTACTTATTTAAATTCTAATAATGAATTTTTTACTTCTATAACGGCTATTCCTGTAGATGAAGATATCTCCGACATAAAAATCGTACTTTTGTCAGGCCACTAATTACACGTTGTATTACTATACATACACAGAAATAAGCAACATTTATATTAACAATGATTAATCATTTTGGTCAAAAAAACGAAGTTAAATTAAACTACGTAAGAATTGTTTATTTGTGAGTTTTGAGCATTCTGTATCTTGTGCTGGACGCAAAATGATTTTCTCATTACAATTTTGATTTTCACAATAAATTTCTGATACAACAAAAACAGGGAATATATTTGGGTGCAGTGTTGCTGTGATCAGCATGGAGGCTAATGTTAAATTTTGATGACAATTGATAATTTGGTTCAAGAAGAGAAAACCATCTTATCAGACTCCTATACGCACACTAACACTGGATCGGAACTGGCACCTCAGAGGCTCTCTTATGGTAGGGACCAAAGGGCCTCTACATTCCAATGGATCCTCATCGGAGTGTGAAGACTAGATTTTACCGTTAAATTTTTAAGGCCTTTTCATCCTCGATTATTTATCATAACTCAAAAGTTTACATTATTCGGAAGCGTTGAAGAACTAAGGCACGTAGATGCTCTAAACTGTTCCATGATTTTGAAGAGATAATCAGCATCCAATCATCACAAGAATTCATTCTGGTCGTTTTTATTATAGATAGAGCTGTAATGCTTCTGACAGTACTTTACTTACTTATCCTGTAAAAGTACTATCACTCAAAAATCCATATTCCTAATTTTTAATTGTATACAGAACATTTTAAATTTAAAAAAGTTATCCTTCGTTGCCATATAAAACAATTATTCTCATAAAAAATGAACGAATTATGCATAAGCGTCACAAAATGAACTATGGTTCAAACTACTACACAAAACAATGAACTAAGCCACTCAATTAGATATTATAGCATTACAGGAAGGATAATTAAATGAAGATTTCATGCCATGCCTACCAAGAACGAAATCCAATAATATATCTAAAAATACGAATATGAAAAATCATTAAAAAATTCATGTAAAACTTCAAATACCGCCAAGTTAGCTTTACGCAAAAACATTATTATTCTGTAGATATGTTTTGGAATGAGGCATCAACTGAGAAAATAGATTATACGTACCGCGAAATTTTAGATAAATTAATAAATATGCATATATTAATGGATCTGCATGAACTGATAAAATCAATTTAATTCCGCGAAATTTTAAGAACAAGAAGACACTTCGTTTTGTGAGAGTTTAAATTGTAAAATTCGTAAAATATTACCAATAAAATAAGAGTATCTGTGAACATTTTAGTTCGTGGCTTTTAATAGGACTTTTAAGAAATTACCTGGCGCATACCGTGTGTTGAATCATTTCAATATCAATTTGGATCCCAAGATCAGGAATATTGGAAAAACATGGGAGACTGTAATTGATACTGAGACTGGGTCAGTGAAACTACCCAGATCCGTCGTCATCGATGACTTAGCGGAAGTTACAGAGAAAAATCTATTCGAGCTTCTTACATTCATTACTAACCGGAGAGGGTTGAAGACTGGCATAGAACACCAAATCGAGTTGGTGGCACCAAAACTAGGTTCACCAAAGGCTCAATCATTGGCACAACATAAACAGAATAGTGCCGTTGAGGATTTTGAACGTTAAAGGGTAAAGTAATTTTGAGGCATTTCAATTTTAAATTTTCATATCCAATCCTGTTAGTTCCCAAACCTGAACCAGGACAATGAAGGGCTTGTAGTTATTATCGTCATTTGAATTCCATAAAGAAAGGTGATTCGTATCCTCTAACGCTCCAGAGTAAGTTGCTCAGGAATATAATTTGGTATGAGTTTTACATTTTTTAGATCTACACAAAGCGTACTTTCAAGTACTTATGGAGGCAAAATCTACACCGCTCATGGCAGTGTGATTTCCACGAAGAGGATCGCATTTATTATTTATGTGTGGATTTTTTTTGAAGAATATAAGTCAGACTTTTTAACGTGTCACAATGGAGGTTCTTTAAGGCTATCCATTTGCTCGAGTGTATATATAATCTTAGTAGTCAATCTTAGAAGGAAAACCGGGAGTACAGGGATGCAGTGTTATCTAATCTGAAACATTATGGGTTAGTAGTTTTGCCAGAAAAGAGCAGGATTGGTTGCTCAAATTTAAATTTTTTGGATACTCCATTTCCAGGGATGGAATTAAACACTTGGAAGATAAATTCCAATTGATCAAAAATGTGCCAGAAACCAGAACTGTACACCAACTGCGTTGATTTTTGGGGAAGATGAAATACTACCATCGCTTTATACCAGGTTTAGTTTGAATTTTAGGGTCGTTTATTCGACACATATTTCGTTAACGGAGCACAATTAAGATGTTCTGGCCTATGACTTTTAGTTAGGAAGACAAGGAGAAATTTCGGAGAACCAAAGACCTGTTGAGCCAAATCAACACATTAGCACCTGTGGACTGGACTATGCTGTTTAAGCTCGTGCCAGATGCTTCGATGTAGCCATAGGTGCAGCGCTACTTCAGAGAGATAATGGTATAGTTAAGCCAATAGGATTCTATACTCTGAAAATCCAAGATCCTGAAAAGTTAATTGAAACGCTTCGTAAGTAGCTTCTAGCGTGCTATGCTGCAGTGTTGCATTTTGAGCACTACTTGGACGGACATTATTTCAAGATATGGACTAATTCTAAGCCGTGGATAAGTATCAAAGTGAAGAACAACAGGCTTAATTATTCACGGCAGGTGAATTTCCATATAACACAACTCGCAGAATTTGATTTTCCCTACTGGCATATCACAGGAAAAGAGATTATGGTGACAGATACTCTCAGTAGACCAAAAGTATCAGACGCAAATATGATCCCGTCGGAGCCACTTATCGGTTCTGCTGCATCTTCTAATTATTTTGACCAGCAAATAATATAAGCGCAGGTTGTTAGTCCTTTAGTAGTTTTTGGCTAAGAATTTTTCGTATACACGAAAGTGGATTAGAGACAAGTTATTTTTATGTAAAATCGTTAGTAGTCAAACTGGACCCTATGCAACGCTAGAGTTAAGGTATAAGTTAATTCAACAGCTACATGAATTTGGTCACCCTTCCATTAAGGCAACTATCAGGATGATCACTGAAATATGTGTATGGCCTAAGATGTCGAAAGAAATAAGGGCTTGGGTAAAGACATTCACCCGGAATCAAACTTGTAAAGTTTGACGTCACACAAAACCGAAGATAATACTATTTGTATACCAGCGAGTCATTTCATGCATGTAATTATCAATATAGTAGAAATGCCCAAAATTTCTGGCCAGAGGTATTTAATTACGCTGGTTGATCGTTTTAATCGTCAGTTTGAACAGTAATCCTGAAGGATATGACAGGTCAGAAAATATTACTTACGTTCTTGCATAATTGGGTGTCACGATATAGCGTACCGGTAAGGGTAAATAGTGATCATGGTAGTCAGTGTGTCTAAACTGATTACCAGATCATTGAATGCTATGGGGATAAAAGTAATAAACACAAGTGCATATAATCCCGGACCAAATGGGATGGTTGAAGGGCTGCACATGGAGCTGAAGGCTGCTTTACGCTGCACTGGAGTACCCAGTTGGATACATTATTTGGACATAATTGTGCGTTTTACGCGAAACAGATACAGAGCACACATAGGAACATTCATAGCAGAACTTGTTTATGAAGAGCGATTGAGATTACCTGCAGATTTTCTAATAGAATAGAATAAAATAGAATATCTTTATTTGGATTCAAACCACACATGTTCCATCAAATAGATAATAATATTTGAAAATGTGTAATAGAAAAAAGATATTATATCACATAAATATGTGCAATTAGTCTCATATAGATAAGTAAATCTCACTAGTTATTCTGTACAATACGTCAACATCAGAAAGTTCGGCAGTAATATCACTGCATACATCACATCAATTTTGGTATAGTTATTATGATATAGGAAAAATCGGTCTTATTTATTAAACGCATTTTTACAATAATTGATTATATAAAGAGTAATAAATTCATCATCGAAATAGGAAAAATTAAGGTATAATTCGAGTATAACATTATGCGAAAAATGAGAACAATGACTATCAATTGAAAGTATGTATTGTTGACTAACATGATGATATAATGCAAAACATTTCAAATTTAATAATACAGAACGTGGAAATAAAATCTCAAGAAGATATGTTGCTGATCGAAATTATTCTTGTCTTTTCTTCAACCATTAGACAGTATTATTACAACAAAGTTAAAAAAATCAGCAGGATTTTAGATTTTTTCTAGTTCAGTACATAAAAATTTAAAAGACATCTTGGATGGAGACGTTTCTCTAAGCCCCTTTGGCAATTGATTGTAAATTTTGTAAATTTGCAAAAAAGAGAATAACTTCCCCGCAAAATTCCCCAACAAAAAGCAAATATTGCCAAATGTACAGATCTAGTTCCAACTTCGTGAATCTTTCTTATTGGATTCATATAGGCATCAGTTCACTGGTTCAAAGGGAAAACTTTTATGCAATAGCCCATCCTCCAAAACCATAAAGTTTGCAGTGATACAAACTGTACTCTAGTGGCGTATATAGTGCAGGAGATTGGGCTAATTTGTTTCACAACTTTTCTTTGTACAGCTTCTATCTTATTTGACAAACTCTTTTTTAATGAATTCCAAGTAGCGACAGCATAATCTAGTATCGGTCTAATCCAAATTATGTACATTTTAAATGTTATAGAATTCGATAAGATATTTCAATTTATTAATGCCCATCTGTTATTGGCACTGCCTACTTTCCTTTCAATATGTATCTCAGCAGAAGCTGTACATTGAATAGTTATGCCTAAATCCTTACTTTTTTGCAGAATTTTATACTCAAAAACATAATTAATCACAGCATCATGAAAATAAACATAATTAAATTCTGCTCTATTACCTATTTTCATAGTTCTCGTTTTTTTACTGTTTATTCTCAGCCTAAGTGTTATCAAATATCTACTTAAATTATCCAAATCTAGTGTCATATTATTTTTGGAGAAGTCGATATTTTTTTGGATCAATTGGAAAGATTTTTCTTAAATTATCAAACGAAATCATCATAAAACGATTTTTTAGTTCTTCCTGACGCGCGCGGTTTGAAATGGCTCCGACTTTGTTGCATACTGAATTTGAAAAATTTTTTACGTACCTTCAGAATTCAATGAAAATGCTGAAGGAGGAAAAAAATACAAGTAAAAATAAGATGTCTTAACTAGAATTGGACGTTAGTGTATATGCATAAAAATTAAAGTTAGCAAAAAAGTGAAATGAAAATTTATGCACACAAATTGAAGAATTGACCAAGGCGTTACATGAGAAGGTTGATAAATTAAGGGTTGATGTTCATCCGTGGATTGAGTTAGCGGATGTAATGAAAAAGCCGACGTGAGAGGTATAGAGAAATTAAATGATTTAATCAGGGACATGACAGAGGCTGATATAATGAAATTTTACAAGGTGGGCAAGCGATCTGAACGACTAAGGCCGGTTGTGGTAAAATTGTCAAAAAGGCCGATGAACATGCAAGTTGAAGATATTAATAAATGGAAAGGGTAGTATCCTAATTTCCACAACATTTTCATTGGCTGAGACAATACCTTTCTCCAAAGAAATTGTCAACAGCAAAAAAGTTGAAGAAGAATCAAGATCAAGGATAATATAATCTGGAACATGCTACCATAAAGTGTGTGTCAATTGACTTTAAAATCACAAAAAATGGTGCATCATTAATGAATATCGTGGACAGCGGACAGAAGAGAACTATAGCTACAATACCCAACAAAAGAATTATAAAGAACCCCAAAAATTTAAATAAGTAAATATCGAAAACAGTCAAGACAAGTCCTATTGTACATATACTTTATTTTATGCCAACTGTAGAAGTGTTAAGAACAAAAAATTTTTGTCGTGTAATTTTGTAATAAGTAACGATTTCGATTTTATAATTTTGTCTGAAACTTAGATCAAAAAGGGCATTGAAAATCACGAATTTGACATTCCTCATTATTCTCTATTTAGAAAAGACAGTTCGCTGAGTAAAAGAGGCGGAGGAATACCTATTAATATTAAATCTATATTAAATGAGAAAGTGTTACACATTTTGTGAATATAATACTGTCATTGATTTTTTATCTATACAAATCGATAATATGATCTTAACCGCAGTTTTGCAGACCGCCGTATGCTAGTTTATATGATGATCAAATATTTACTAATTCTTTTCAATTTATTTTGAACTGCCATGGTTAGAATGTTGTGGTAGGCGATATTAATAAGTTGCATGACTGTGAAATAATCAGTCTTTTTTCTAGTCATGATCCCAAGCAGATTATAAAGGAATCAACTAGAGATTCGGAATGCTTAGATCATGTATATTTAGAATTTTAAGCGGTGAACTCACATATTTATGATGTTGTAAACAATTTTAATGAATTGGGTCAAAAACAAATTTTACAATGCAACAAATTAAGTAGCAAAACACCGAAACTTAATTTGTAGAATGCACACGTGCAATGTTCCAGAATCAACAGAAATCTTTTCAGAGATTTAAGCGTAGTGATTGTTTATGAAAGTTTTTACATTATGAACACTGATAAATTTGTTTCTTTTGTTTCTATGTTACTATCTGATATATTTCAGGCATCTGGGTTTACGGATATTATGCCAAAGCGAATCGATAGGAAATTATGTAAACTAAGATTTAAGCGAGATAATATAATGAAGTGTAGTCTTATCATTGACATTGAAAAAATGAGGTTAGATTTGATTGACAACGAAATTGATTCATCCCTGCTGATAATTCGTCAAAGATCGGAAAGAATCATGTTGGGTAAACTGAAGAGTAACCATAGACAAGGATACAAACTCGTCACAGACTACAGTAAATATAAGGAGAAATTAAAGCTCATATTACCTGTGAATAAAATTGAGTGTGAATTTCTCTGTGAATTGGATGAAATATTTTGCAATTTGATATGTAATCCACAGAATAAAAGCAATTTCATGGATCTAACTGATCTTTCGGGTGACCAGGAACCAGGACTTGTTATTGACAGTGATGCATTGATAAAATTAATGTTAAAATAAAATTTAAAAAAAAACAAAAAGTTCAACTTAGTACATCGATTAATAACCTACTTCAGATACCTTCGACTTTTATGAATTCGCTCTGCAATTTTACAAATAGAATTTTGAAGAATAGGGAATTACCAATCGATATACTAACGATAGTAGCTAAACCGTTGCCAAAAGTAAGTAAGCCAACGTGCGCCAGTAATTATAGACTAATCTCTATTACCCTTTTGTTTTTTAAGTTAATAGAACGATTGCTACTAGATCATTTAGAACGTATGCTGCCGGTTGATTTTGATATAAGTCAACATGGCTTTACGAAAGATAGATCGACAATTACTAATATGCTTTCTATGTGGAAACATGTAATTACATTAGATGAGAAAAAATTAGATGCTTTAATTGTATTGTCGGGTATTTAGTGGGGTTGCTATCTCCCTACATAGAACTGGTAGCGGCTGTTGAGATCCGTGCTTATGATCAATTCCTGGCCTTTTCCCGATGGGGGATGTGAGAAGGCTAATTTGAATGATCACATATGTATTGTATACAATGTAGCATGGAAAATTCATAGTTAGTCCACATTGACCTTGCTTTAGACAGCAACAAAACGAAATACTGTTAATACAATTGAATGTCTTATACACAAGTCACAATTAAACAAAATTGTCCGTGCTCTAGACGGCAACAGAGCAACATACTTTTAACAAAGTTGAATGTCTTATACACAAGTCACATTTAAACAAAATTGTCCGTGCTCTAGACGGCAGCAAAACGAAACACTTTTAACAAAGTTGAATGTCTTATACACAAGCAATTATTCTTTCACAAATGTCTGAGTTGTGATGAATATATGTAACCGATTGAAAATATATGATGATATACATAAAATCACTGGTAAAAGTTGTCACTAATGATGAATAGATTAAAATCGTGTAAAAACTTTAATGAAAAAACTTCACAAATAATTAATCCACTGTTTGCTATGGTTTTAACACATTTAATTATAATAATCCATTGTACTCTAAAATTCTGATATATAGAATTAGATGCGAACAGTAAATCACTTGTATAAACTGCGAATAATCCAACGAAGAATAGAAATTCCACTATGGCACTATAATCCACCGCATGTTCCCTGCGTATTGACATCTCGCCGCATGCCAGGCGAAAAATACATTCTGGATAAAATTTCCACTGATGCTTCGCCAAATGGGTGGCTCATTGAATGATAGACCTCAAAGATCTTGTGACGGAGTTTTTCTGGTATAAACGGCCGAGGGCCCACGCCAGTTATTTCACACTGCAGCAGAGTTCCATTATAATCAAATGTTTTCAGGCGATTTACATCAAATGTCCGAAGTGAAGGATTACCTTGCTGAGCTGCTTGCAATTCCTGAATGCTTATAGGTGAAGGAAACAGGATCGAGGTACAGAGTTCTGCAGGATGGCTTAGGGAGTCTGCGACCACATTTTCTGATCCTTTGACATGAGTGACTTCATATTCATACTCGTGTATTCGTGTAAGCTGTGAATTGACACGTCGTGAATATAAATACTCTTTCTTTCCTCTGAGCATCGGAAGTAGAGGAAGATGGTCTGTGTAGATCTTGAAAATTTCGGCAATCAAGATAAGTGTGGAAGTGTAGGATCGACCGGTAGATTACGAGTAACTCTTTTCCTAATGTATCATATCGCGTCTCGCAAGGCTTTAGTTTTTGCGAATAGAAAGCGATAGGTTGGTGTATGCCATTGATGGACAGTTGAAGAACTGCGCCTATGGCAACGTCGGATGCGTCAGTTATCAATTCAAAAGGTTGAGACCAATCAGGGGAATGTAGCATGGTCGCTTTGCATAAGGCCCTTTTGGCATCCTCGTAAGCCTGCATGTCGTTCACGTTGAGCTGAATGAGTTGTGATTTCTTGACAAAACGGCTTTTTGGCACGAGATATTTGTGAAGAGGTGCCAGAATCTTAGCAAGGCAGGGTACAAATCGAGAATAGTAGTTCATCTTACCCAAGAATCGTCGTAATGCTCGGACAGTGGTTGGAGGCTGTAGATCTTGAATAGCACGAACCTTAGCAGGTATAGCAGTCATGCCCTTTTCGGAAATTTGATGACCGAGGAATTCAATTGATTTTTGTGCAAAGACGCATTTGTTGCTGTGAAGTCGGAGGCCATAGTCTGCTAGACGTGTGAGTAGAATATCAATATGCTGTATATGCTCGGTAATTGAGTTTGAGAATACCAGGATGTCGTCTAAATATGGAATTACAAATGGTAGACCATCTAGTATTTCGTCCATAACGCGTTGGAATGTTTGTGAGGCATTCTTGAGACCGAAAGGCATACAGTGATATTCGTGAGTGCCACCTCCAGTGAATCTGAGTGCAGTATATGATACGGAGTCTTTGTCCATTGGTACTTGATATTAGGCTTTCACTAGGTCAAGTTTTGAATACACAGCATGACCAATAGCAGATCTGAGTAGGTCAGCTGGATTTGACAGGATGTACGAATCAGACTGCGTGCAAGAATTGAGAATACGATAATCCCCGCACACTTTGAATGTTGCTGGTTCACTCTTTAGTACTACTACCACAGGCGACGCAAAAGGTTAGCTGGATCGTGTACAGATGCCTTGTTGGCGTAGCATGGCAAATTCTTGCTCGGCGGCCTTATGTTTGTGTGGTGTCAATGGACGTGCTCGTGGAGGATGAGGAAGTGGTTTCGATAAGATGATACGATGGGCTGTGAGATACCGTTCTATTATCCCACATTCTTGACCAAAATATATAGTGGGTGAAGGGCGTAATACCGGCTCCTACTGATTAGTCGCCAGTAAGCACGAAACGAATGTGCATGAGATTATACTTTCCGTTCATGTGTCTTTGGTTTATCCTTCTGGTCATAACTGAACTAATTTGTTACTAGGTTCGCAAAACCTAATACATACTTGTATATATAATAGTTCTTCGCAACAAACAGTATTTAACTGTAATATATTGAATTGAATGATGTCATGCTTACCGCGAAATGTGATAACTGATATCGATCAAGGCCAGGGTGTATGGATTTACTGGAGCAACAGGTGTTCAGAAATTGTTGTAATCGTCAATTTCGGTGAACTATAGCATGAATTGAAATCACTGGTAAAAGTTGTCACTGTTGATGAATAGACTAAAATCGTGTAAAAACTTCAATGAAAAAACTCCACAAATAATTAATCCACTGTTTGCTATGGTTTTAACACATTTAATTATAATAATCCATTGTACTCTGAAATTCGGGAACGTAGCATTAGATACGAACAATAAATCACTTGTATAAACTGCGAATAATCCAACGAAGTTTAATTCCGCTATGGCACTATAATCCACCGCATGTCCCCTGCGTATTGTGTATATTTAATAAACAAAACCCTATTAATAACAAATAAAATTACAGTTCAAGAAATCTCAATTAAAACTGCTTGAAACTAACAGAGATTGTTTCTAAAATCACAGTTAAGAGAAATATTGTGTAAAAACAGAGTTAGATTATTTGACCTTAAAGAGCAATATATTTGTCAAAATTGAACATCGTTAGGTTGTAATGCGGAGCCGCGTGTTACAGTATATATAGATATCTCGAAAGCTTTTGACTTTATATCTTTTGATGTTGTTTTGAATGTGATTAATTTATTGAATATTGATCCGAATAATGTTAGATTACTTCGATACTATTTATAAAATCGAATAATGAGTATTCAAGTAAATGATTTGATATCAAAATTTAAACGTGTAACAAGTGGAATTCCAGAAGGATAAAGTTTGGGGCCAATTTTATTTAAAATCGTATTTGCACATTTGGAATATAAGAAATTAAACGGTCGAGTTTAAAAAATTACTGATGATTTAAAAATAATTTTTCCAATTGATCAAAAAATGTCGACTTCAAGTAAACACCAATCCCATTGTATTTAACCAGTCTTCGGACAACATAACAAAACTACCGCCAGGCGCATCGCACTGACGCGTTTTGACCTTTCATGATCATCATCAGAGTACGACGGCAAACTGATTATCGAGGATCAAACCGCATTGAATATATATGGAAATCAAATTTAGATATACGGCTCTCACCTCTAGCAGTCTCGCATACATTGAACTTGACTGGAAATGTCGGCTGCACAATTTCTATGCAGTCACGAACATTAACTGTTTGCAGCTTTCGCCACATATACATATATAGGCAATACAATTTAACAATAATTGATTGCGCGGGTGGTGGTAACAATTCTTTAAATCAAGTTTGCGAGCTTGAAGTAAACACCAATCCCATTGTATTTAACCAGTCGTCGAACAACATAACAAAACTACCGCCAGACGCAACGCACTGACGCGTTTCGACCTTCCATGATCATCATCAAAGTACGACGGCAAACTGACAATCGAGGATCAAACCGCATTGAATATATATAGAAATCAAATTTAGATATGCGGCTCTCACCTCTAGCAGTCTTGCATACATTGAACTTGACTGGAAATGTCGGCTGCACAATTTCTATGCAGTCACGAACATTAATTGTTTGCAGCTTTCGACACATACATATATAGTCAATAAAATTTAACAATAATTATATCATCATGTTTGTTAACAATACATATAATCAATTGTTAGTCATGATTATCATTTTTTGGATAATGCTACACTCGATTTATACCTTAAGTTGTCCTATTTTGATGATGAATCTATTGTAGGAGGTTTTGAAGCTAATGTAAGAGGTTCTGCGAGCTAGTTGTCTATTTAGTGCGAAATTATCCTCCTACATAATATCTGGTGGCTGTTATTACGATCCGCGTTCATGATTAATCCATGGCCCTTTGCCGATGTGTGATGTGATAAGGCCACAACATCAAGTCATTGTTTTATTAATCAAAATGTATGGCATATCTTGTACTGGGTCCATGTGGTGGTGCGGCTCGTTGCTTGCTTTTTTAAAAAAAATATTGGATATTTTTGGAATTTTCCTTTATGCATATTGTCAAAGATTTTGATTTAAAATTGTTTACCTTATTGTTCAGTCTTCTTGAGATTTTTAGTTGTGTGGTACGCATGCTACATGTTCCTTGCTTGTCATAAATTAGTTTCTTGAGAGTCATTTAGCGTTGAATATAAATTATTAATCTTATTGATATTACGAGAAGGATATCACATTCGCATCAGGTAACAATTGTGGATATTCTGTTTTCAAGGTTTTCAATTCTGAATAGTAATCGAGGGCAATCATTGTGACGGAGATCACACATATATTGTTATAATAAATATGTTGTAGTAAATTATATTTTAACATAATGGATAACAGCAATAAATGCGAGGATACAAATCAAGTAACCGATAGACTAGGAAATATAGTTTAAGATGAAGTACTGCGGAATTTAGTTGTTCTAAATTAGATTAGCATACCGTATATATAGGTTATCATTACCTGGCGTCCCAGAGGCTCTCCTTTGATAGTGACCAAAGAGCCTCTACAGGAGAAGGCAAAAGCGAGCAGAGAAGAATGGATTGCGTGGTATCTGCGTTATTCTTATTTAGAGACCAAGTCTTACATAATTGTACTACACAAGCTTTTAAACTCATTGGTCCAGCCTTTTAAATTTAAAATTTATTTTTTTCAGCGTCGGTAAATTAATTTGAAACGTAACATTACTTTCTTCTATGATAAAAAAAGAAAAAAATCCTGCTGGCGAGGCTTGTTAAGTCATGTAGCACAGAGTTTGAAGCCAGTTAAGAAACTGGTTAATTTTATCGCCTTAGGTTAACCATATATATATCTTAAAGAAATGATGCTGGCTGGTGCATACTCGTTAATTAGTTCAATTATAATGTGATACCAAATAACCCCTAGGTATTACTACACATTTGTTAGCCATTGTGATCGGTCGTACCGCGTAAAGCGAAATAGGGCAGTGCTAATAATTATTTTTTAGATCAGCAGCGTAAAATTGAATAGTGGATTACAACTAAAGATTTCAGGATCAAATTTGTTTCCTGGACAGACTAGATCACAGGGAATTAAATATAGGTACGACCAAAGGTGCTAGTGCTTGCTTGACGTTATAGAAGCGCATGTAGAAGTTTGTATATCGCCAGGATCAGGCGGTTTCTTAAAATGTTTCAACATATCTATGCTTACCAAAGTAGGTGTCGCACTTAGAATGATAATGAAATATTTGTGATAGCTGAACAAAATCGGATATGGAACACGAAATTTGGGTTGCAGTGGTGCACCAGCATCGTCGTTACGTCCGAATACAGTCATTCAGCTATGAATTTGAGCATGAACGGAAAGTAGATGAGCAGAATGTCTCGGCTGCTAGGCAGACATGTTACTGAAATGAAGTCAAATGCGAGAAGCTTCAAATTCTAGGCCAATCTTTGTGGGTAGTAAACATGCGAGCTTACTAGGCTGGCGTAAGTGCGTGCAATAGAATAGTTGTGACGCAGATTTTCGAATAGATTCGCGTATACGGAAACGCATAGCAAAAATTACTTAAAGAAATTCATCGACAAAGTTGCCTTTAATGGATGAGGGCACTAAAGGTGCTTTGAATTCCCTATGCGTTCTCTCAGCCATACCATTAGACTGAGGGTGGTAGGCAGTAATCTTGCAAAAAGTGCATCCATGTCCAGTAAGGTAGTTATGAATATATAGGACGAGAAGTGTGTAACTCCATCAGTAATGACCTCGTTGCGAACACCGTAATGTAATATCCATCCAGAGATAAAACCATTAGTGACTTTATCTGCAGAAATTTTCCCAAGAGGTCTCGCTGCAGGCCATCGGGTAAATCTGTCGGTCATGGATAGAAGGTAGATAAATGTTGAATCTGAGTCAGATGAACTATGTCGATGTGAACGATGGCTAGGCGTGATGGTATTGGGAAAAATTTTTAACTTCAATGCGTGTGCCGGGTAATTTTATTTTTATGGCACATAGAAAATACAGAGAGCCGTAGTTTAGGATTCTGCATAAGTTTATGACCCCAGAAACGATATGTAATAACTTTGGCAGTCGCCTTACTGCCTGTGTGAGTCATAAAACTTTTTTGGAGGCTAGTGAGAAGAATCAACTTGTGGGACTGCGTATTTGTGAAATAAACAATGACTAAACGTTCCCAAATTTGGTATACGCACTTGGAGGCTTGGCGAGCAACTGATATTTAAATAGTAGTGTCACCGAGTTTTTCTGTACGAAGGAAGGATTTGAACTAACCAAGAAATGCGAAAAAAAAGTCGGATGTAGCGAGACGGCTGGCTTTGAGAGTGTGTATGTAATAATGTTTCGTTCGACTTTTCCATGTTAAATGTCGAGTTACCATTTACTCAGATGTGTCAGCTATCTTTCTACTATGGCTGGGTACTTTGGAATGATTGAAGTCGTATAATGAAGTAAGTTAACAAATGATGCATGATAAGTAAAAATAACAAATCTGCTGCTAAAGAAATAGAGCAATGTGTTATGGATGGCGAGGAGTTCTTGACCGAAAGCGTCGTTTCTAGTTTCTAATGGTTGTAAAAATTAAAACCGAATGGGCTTCCGAAATCCATTAATATTTTGTTCCAATTGCAAATTCAGAAGCATTAGTTATGAGTAGAAAAGATTGCTGGAAGTCTTGATGTGTTGGCATAGTTGCATTTTCTAAAGAGCTAATGTCATGAAGAAGCAATTTCTCGTGTTCAGATGACCATGAAATAATAGGGTTTCTTTTTATTACTTTTCGATAGCACAGGTGCCTACATAACGGATATAGTTGTTTTAATAGGCCGGGAAGGAACTTGCGCTAGTAGGTGAGCATTTATATTTTCTGTGAATCCTTCAAAGTCTTTAGTTATGCAATGTTCCTGATCGAATGAGCCTTTGATGGCAAAGGCTGCGTGATACGATGCCCGAGGAAATCAACGGATGTAGTTGCAATTTGCATTTTGTTACCACTTGTTTTGAGTTCGTGATCTGCTAATTGTGATAACATATTTATAAGATGCTGAGGAGAAAAGCAAGTTCAGGTGTAATACGCAATATGTCATTATAATACGACATTCAGTAATTGAAGTCATAGCGCCGAATATTGTCCATGAATCTCTGAAAAGTCTGAGTCGCAAACCTGAAACCAAAAGCATACATAGTTATTTAAAATGGTGAAAAGTAGTGCTGAGAGCAGTGATCAAAAACTTTGCTCAAGTCTAATGAAGAGGTCAAAGTTTTTATATTAGCAAGATCAACAAGCAGCCTGTATTTTAACAGGAAATCAAAGCCTATTATGTTGTGCAAGATCTCGGCGACTATGAAGTTTTGAGGAAATTTAAGTCGTAGACCTATGCTAAGAAAGCGATTCCGGCAAACATAAGTGGGAATGGCATCCTTTGTATCTGTTGCGAATAGTTCTTATAAAGATATTTCGGTCATGGAGTTTGCGTTGAGATAAAAAACTACTGAACTTCTGTCTACGACAAATTATTCACCAAATTTATAAATTTTTTACTTTTCCGGGTCATATAGGCAAGTAGGCTTGCCAATGTATATGAAATTATCGTTTGTGATATCTTCGATAATAAGACTCAGCGGACGAAATGAATAAACATAAACTGCTGCAATAGACAATTATGTATTAGATGTTGCGTACCTAGTAACAAAATAGTTAAACTATGACCAGAAGGATATACAAAAGCCGGCATGAACAGAAAGTATAATCTTATCCACATTCGTTGCATGCTTACTGGCGACTCATCAGTAGAAGCCAGTTTTACGTCCTTTACTCACTATATATTTTGGTGAGGATTGTGGGAAAATAAGATGATACAATAGATCTTTGAAATTTGATCTCTTTTGTGTATGAAGAATATGCACTGTTCCTCTGATGTGAAATTTGGTCAGCCATGAAGGGAAACAGACAATTGTTTTTTAAAATCTCTGAAAGGTGCATGCAATTTCATTAAGTACAAAAATTAATATGTTGATTAGTGCAACAATCCTTTGGAGAATATCAACTCAAGCATCTAGGGGATCTCGATTGTCATTTGTAATGATTTGTAGAGGTGTTGATCAGCGGGTTAATTAACTTTTGTTGTGTCTGTGACACATCTTTCGAAGATTTTATTCAAAGCTGAATGAGATTCCTCTAAAATGATAGTCTGACGTCATTATATGCGAGATTGAATGATGGACACTGAGTTAACTTAGTTTCGATGATATTCATGTTTGGTAATAGCTTCCAGCGCAGCAGCGAATTCAACTGAAATCACAGGTTGCAAGCAGAGCAGAGTGTGTTGCATGGTACTTGCATCGCGTTTATATAGATCCGAAATCGCACGAAATTGGTCCATGAAAACGCGTGTTTTCATTAGTCCAGCGTATTAAAATTAAATTAAATTTTTACCGTAACAAAATTATTTCGTTGATGTCTTGTAAATTAAGTCAAAATTAAATACGCACTTAAGTCGATTTATGCTGGACCAATGAGAGTGAGCAATCCATTATTCAATCAAAGATGGCCTAAATTTATTATATTTGTGCGATGCAATTCCTACTCGACACACTCTGATATGTTTGGTACTAGCAATTGCAGTTGCTTTTCAACAGCACTGTCTATCTGAGATTACTGTCTTATTTGCGTTTACCGAAGCTGTTTAACAAATTTAGTCAAGCCAAACGTCTTGTTTCCGCGCATATTGACACATGTAAACAATTAATTTAATATAAGGATTCTACTTTAGCCTTCCCTCATGGAGTTGCCGCACACCTTCAGCAAGACTCAAGGACGCCTTCGAAACGAAATTAAAACTTCCTGCATCGCCTAATCTACTAGTTTACGTACATCTAACAAGAGGATTAGGTACTCATGAACAGGACGCACATAGAAAGTGACTTGGAGGAATTCTGGGCATCTATATATACTCTGAAACTCTAATACATTGCGGAATTAGCCAATAAATGAATCCCTGGCCCTAATATGGACAACTAGCAGCACTGCTTATACTTTTGACTTAGTAATGTTACGCGGAACTTCAGCTGGATATTTACAATCGGCGACAGAGCGAGTAGCAGGACAGTTGTGACTTTGCTTACTTGACTTGCATTTATAATAAAATCACTAAACTACACTTAGAAATTATTGCTGATAAGAATAATTCGTTAGTTCATATAGCAATTTTGCATAATTTTAGTGAAGCACAAATTGCCGACGGTTACTGTAAATCTACGTCAAAATTTCTATTACGCTAAATGTCAACACAAACTTATAAGTATTTTATTATAGTGTGTATCATCTGATCTTTACAAGCCGTTTTATTCTATGAAATAATTTTGGACTTTTGCAAAATAACCATTCGAGTTATGTCGACGAATTAATTTATTGGTTCTATTGTTTGTGACAGTTTGAATTTATACTAGTTGAACAGTTCAAACCTACTTACTTATTTGAAAGCGACAGTTACTATGACAAATACTATCTGTTAAATTTGTGCTGGCTGTTATTTAGTACCATAATTAATTTGACGAATTTATTTATCAGTGGAAAATAGGCTAAAAATTCCGTCTGTTTAATTGGTGGAAGCAGATTTTCGAAAACACTTTGTACTTCAAAATTACAGGGCACGAATATTTCAAACTAAATTTTTTATTAAACACCTTTAAAGCGTTTTAATGGAGCTCATTTTAGTGTCTTGCAAGCTATTTCCTATTATTAATTTCCTCGAACCTAAGTTGGCTCACTTTTCTTCCGTCCGTCTCAAATTTGATGAAGCCGGGTTATCTTTAAAGAGGTCTCGTTTAGATTTGTCTAAAATCTTTGAAAGATTGGTAATAGGCTCAGCAAATGTTCATAAATTCGCGAATCAATATTTTTGTCCGAATCAGACATTCCAGTACAAACGACAATGGAGATAACCTTAGTCCTTTAGTTGATATCTTCCAAACCTTATTGTTATAATCACCAGCAGTATTTTATACTTGTCGAAATTGCAGTACGGCTTTGACAAATTATCAAACCGGTTCCAATTTATTTTCTTGGCTTTCAACAAGTCACAACAAAGGAAAAGTTCATATCCGTCAAAGGCAAAAGAATGAATCAACTTTAAACCACCTATTGCTGCAGTTTACGTTGAATCATTTTGTCTAAAAAGAATTAACCTTGAAGACAGTTTAGACGATATTTCTATACCAAATGACCAGCTTACCCGCATATATGACTCGGAAAAACAACTCAATGAATTTCTACACGGTCTATATTTTAAAACCAGAGAAGAATTTAACGTAGAATGACTTCAATACAAAGATGTTTTTATGAGTAATAATCGAATGACTACGTTGAGCCAATTCCAAACTACGGGATTGGGCATTGCTCTATTAATTTAAGTTAACGATGTAAATTTTCTCACAATTTCGTCGAAGTTTTGAATAAATTAAATTATCAATTCGTTGTTGATCTTACTAACAAAAATGTCATTGAATTCTAAGCCAGACTTTCTGTGCACTTGAATTTAAATATTTTAAGTTATAGGTGTTGCAGTCATTCCATGTGCATTCATAAATAGAATTATCAACAGCTCTTCAAAATAAAAAATCGTCGTTTGAATTTAGCAAATAAGAGATACATGTCACCGACACGATGTAAAATATTGACACAAAAATACGACAAATTGAACTTAAGATAAAGCAGTTACCCCGAGCCAAACTAAAAGTTACACATGAAGAAATTTTAAGACTACCAAACATGGGCATCTAAAAGTTTTTGTGCATCACCAATACAGTTGGTCTCTAATGCTAACGTATCATATAAATCCTGTAAGGGTTATCGCTAGCAAAACTCTGTGACAAAAGTCGATGTTTATCTGATTTCCAATATTAAAAAAAAATCTTGAAAAATCAGCGGTAGTAATTAGTTCTCAGCGATGGGCCTCAGATAAGATTGCCACCAAATTCTGGCAGTGCAAAAAATATTGAGAAAACTATTTACATCACTTCTTTTGGATGTTTTGAAGTACTTTACATAGTTTTTGTCGCAAATGGCCACACAGAAACTTCAGAGGTCCATGAAAAATATACTTTACAATGACTACGGCTACTGTATCATATATTGATGAAATAATTGTTTTTAAACCTCACTTATTATCTCATGCCGAGGATTTTAGACTTTGGTGGATATACAAAAAATATTGGGAATTCTCAACTATTATCGCACTTACATTCCCGACATATAAAAAAAATTGTATTCGTTATGTAGTTACCTTAGGAATCAAAAAGAAATTAGCAGAAAAATTTCTTGGGTACTTGATGAGGACAAATTTAATTCTGATTCCATTTAATCATTAGCAAATTCCACTTTGCTAGCACATACCGAATACAAACGGGATTTTTTAATCAGTAATGATGCTTTTGAAATCGAAACGGGATAAACTTGGAACGCGAGATCTACGATTTTTGGATGCCAATTAGTTATTATTAGCGTACTTTAAAACCTGAAGAAATTAGATTTGAGAATTTTGGTCAAGAATTTCGCTCTGTTTATTACGCAGTGCACAATTTTGTCAGCATCAGTGACAGCAGCAGCAGGTTTGTTATTTTTACAGATCATGTTCCTTTAGTTGGGGTATTCCGAAATGCAACTTTATCAGAGACAAATTACACTGCCCGAATTGAAATATAAAATTTACGTCATTGTGATTAACAATTCACCATTTGTCACGAAAATTGCGAATAATACCTTATTGCATACTTGCTTTCAAAGCTAGACTTCTGTATTTAACCATCGTTGTTTTTATCATTTTCGGTCAACTCTAAGACTTTCAGCTTGACCAAAGTGACACCATCTCTTTTAGAAGCGGAACAGTGCGGTACCAATCCCGTTTAATGAATAGTAGCTCACCACGTACCAAGTTTGTACATAGTCTCAAAGAGGGGTTATCCATTTTCTGCTTCACGGGTACACATCAACACAAGTCAGTTTTTTCCACCAGCCTCCTGAGAAATAACTTTGACTTCATTATTTCCGTTTCTTATTCGATAAGTAATGTGACAGTGAACCTCATAGCAGATCGATACTTGGGTCATAAAACTAGGCAAAGCACTAGACGATAGGTCTCCGTATGAAAACGAATATAATTAGCAGGCACACACATTCTATGACGAAAAATTTCCTAACAACGTCACAACAAGTAATTTTTCAAATTAAAATAATTCAACTTAATCAGTTTCAAGGAGTTAACTTCCTTCAGTCCATTATATTTAGGTTTTCTCCATGGACTGCTGTGGTGAACCTCGGCACCATTTCTGAATAAGAATACCCTTAAGGACATTACGATGATATTAACGAGGTTATTACTGATATAATTACATTATGCTCGTGCGACTGTTCATAACTACCCTGCGGTTTATGGGATGCACTTTACGCCAGACCACTGCCTAATGGTATAGTAAAGAGAATGCATAGGGAACTCGTCCGTTAATGACAACTAGGTCGATGAATTACCTTTAGTATCACTTAGAATGCGTCCTTGTTGACACGAATCTGCGTCAAAACTCTTATACGTCATGGACCTACGCATGCTGGATCAGCTCCCATGTTTACAACAAACACAGGTAGACCACATAGACGAAGCTTCTCGTCTTCGACTTCATTTCACTAACATATCAGCCCAGCAGCCGAGACAGGATCCTAGTCCAATCTACAGCTTCATAGCTGCAGTAAATTTTTTGTTCGTAATATCGATGATGTTTCACTTTTATAATCTAAATATCGCAAAACTTACTCGATTTTATTTAGACACACAAAATATTTTAATATCATGCAGATTAAAACCTATTATGACACCGTCTGATCTTGGCGGTATTCAAACATATACATGCGTTTCAGGCCCCTTATGTCAACAATATCAACTAAGGCATAATGTAATTTGCATTGATTTTTACTGATATAATTTTATCTACAAATATTTAACTATTCCTTATTTTAATCTAGTAATTATAGGATTTTGCTCGTATAAAGAGGATTTGTAAAAGGCCCGGCTTCAAGTAAATGCCCTGCGACGTAACAAAGTACTTAAAGTTCGTAGATAATGCGAGACAGTTATTGTGGGTGGCCCTTATCAGGGCCGGAATTGCGTTTTCCGGAAAATGCCGAGAAAGTTAGATAGTGTTGTAGTGTCTAGAAGTAGTCTTAGACACTTAAGGCCGGCTCTAGTTGTTGTGGCTAGTGTTTCTTCGTTGTGGAGTCGAAACCAGAGAGGTGAGTTGCTGTGTGATAGCTCAGAATTGTATTGTTGAAAATCTGCGGCAACGACGTGGTGGCTGGCACACGTAGAAGTCGGATTAATAGATTAACAATCCGTATGACTAGTTGTACAGAAAAAAGAAGATTGGCGTGATTAAGATCCAAATGAATAGGTGACACAACGTAACTCACACAAGTCCAGGAGTAAGCGTAGATAAACAATGAAGTGTGTTGCGCGACAGAAATCACACGTAGTGCACAGTAGGGAATGTCAAATGTGTGTGATGATGCATGGTAAAGGCACTGTGCTTATATACTTTTGCAAACGTAAGCTCTCACTCCATTTGTTAACGGCAAATTTAGCATTTTTAAATTGGTATCGCGTAAATTAAATTTGAATTTCATTAGGGCAAATTGTCGTCAAATTGTCTTGAGCCATTACATCACTTTCCTCTCTGAAAAAAAGAAAAAATATCCTCTAAGCGAAACTTGATAGGTAATTTAGGGCGGAGTTCAAACCCAGTTAAGCAACTGGTTATTATTCTGCCCATAGCTAATAAAAAATGTACAGTAAATGCTGGGCTGGAGCATACTCGTTGGTTAATTAAACTATGATATGATGCCAAATAACCACTAGGAATTGCTACAAAGATTGTTAGTGGTAGTGGCTGGTCATACCACGTGAAGCGTAATAGAGTAGCGTGAGGTTTTAAGGACCGCAGTTTGAAGATTGCAAGGTAGATTGCCAATGAAGTTGACAGGTTTAAGTTGAAACCTGGGCAGGCTGGATCGCCGTCAATGTGTTTGAATACAACCAAAAGAGCAAGTGTGTGCTCGACATTGTAGTCAAGACATCCGTAGAATGTGCACTGTGCAATTGATGAAGTTAAGATATGCATTGAAAGTGGCCTGTACCATGATAAGAAACCAAAGACTACTTAGTGTTGCTACACAAGGCGTTAGCTATAATTACCTGGTCATACGAAAAAAGGCTGTGTGAGCTCCGGTGTGAGACATACGTTGCAAGAGGACAATGGAAAAAAATATATACATGAAAGTCCAATGGTTAAGACAAAAGTGTACTCGAACAATGCCACATAGATGCCATAATACTGAAGATATGTTCACAAATGTTACACTTTTGTTAGCTAAGAACAGCTGGTTATATTATATGAGAAAAGTGAGCATGAGAAATGTGAATCCATAGAGGTCACATGGTATGACATAGAGCGCAAGTGGCACGCAAAAAGTAAAATAGTTGATACGTATAATAACGGAGAATTAATGAAGAAGTTATGCGTTAAGCAAAGCAATCTATTTTTGCGTCTAGAAGGTTCGATAAACGGTTTCAACCTGTCTATGTTTACCAATGAAGGTGTTGCACCTTGTATGTAAAGACCGCGACACATTGAATGAAGTGGTGCAACTACAGCGTCGTAACAAACGAGTACTCTCTTGCAGCTGTAAAGTTGGGGGTGAAAGAAGACTGGACGAGGCGTTTGTCTCGGCTGCTGTTCAGATATGTTACTAAAATGAAGTTGAAGGCGAGAAGCTTCGTATTGTGAGTCGTCCTTTGCGGGTAGTAGACGTGGGAGCTGACTAGGCAGGCGTAGATAATTGCCATACAGGAGTTGTGACGCAGAGGTTTTAATAGATTCGTGAGTACACGAACGCATGGCAAGTAGAACTGAATGTAATAAAACGACCACGTTGTCATTAATGGACGAGGAAGCTAAAGCTGCCTTGAGTTCCCTATGCATTCTCTCTACCATATCGTTAGATTGGGGATGGTAGGCAATCGACTAGCGTAAGGTGCATTCCATGAACGGCAAGGTTGTTTTGAAACGATCCGTGGGGAAGCAAGTGCCTCTGTCAGTGATGACCTCATTAGGAACACCATAATGTGATATCCATGCAGAGCCATAACCGTTTGTGACTTCGTCTGCAGAAATAGTGTCAAGATGTAAAGCCGCAGGCCATCGTGTAAATCTTTCAACCATAGTTAAAAGGTAGCTGAAATCATGAACCTTTACCAGAAGAACTAAGTCGATGTGGATGATGGCTAGGCGTGAATTGGTTTGGAAATGTTGCAACTTAGAACGTGTGATCTTGTTTTTCTGGCAAAAAGCACACGCGGAGACCCATCGTTTGGCGTTCTGTGACCCTGAAACGAACTGTAATTTGTCTGACAGTCGCTTTGCATCCTGGGTGAGAAATTGTGTGAATCGAATCGAAAACATTTCTCTGAAGGCTGATCCTTATGACTGGATGTTTGGGCTGTGTACCCATGAAGTAAACAATGGGTAAGCCATGCCAAAGACAAAAAATGAACTTGGTGGGGTGACGAGCTAATGATATTTAAATGTGAATGTCACCTCGCTATTCTGTTCGCAGAAGGGTTGGCGTTAGTGCAGGTTCCATGAGAGTCACTGAGTTGACTGTGAATGGCAACGGCGAAGGTGGTCGTAGTGAGACGTCTTGCCTGGAAAGTGCGTATGCGATGAAGTTTTGGTCTCTCTTAATATAAAATATGTCGAGTTGACATTTGCTCAGACGTGAAAGCTGCCTTTCTACTCTTGCAGGGTACTAAGCGACTGGTGAAGTGTCGTTTCGATGTAAGGTCATTAAAGGTGCCTAATCTGTAAATTCAACAAATCTGCTGCTGCCAATAATGCTGATAATATGGCGCACTGCGTCGTGGATGTAGAGCAGTTCTTGACCAAAACTATCGTTTCTTGTTTCTACTGGTTGGAAAGTATACGAATAAAAAATGATGGACTTCCGAACTCCGTTAATCTTTTATTCCAAAGTGGCACCAATAGCGAATTCAGAAGCATCTGTAGTGAGTGGAAATAGTCGTTGTAAATCTGAATGCGCTAGTATTGTTGCATTTTCTAACGAGTTGATGGCGTGACGAAGTCATTCCTCATCATAAGGTGACCAAGAAATGGTAGAGTTCTTGCTAAGACCTTTTCAATTCTGCAGGTGCCTACACAACGAATAAAGTTGTCTTGATATTCCGGGGAGGAACTTGCGATAATAATTAAGGACTCGCAAAATTTTCTGCAGCTTACTTACAGTCGTTGATGACTTGAAATTCTTGATTGAATTTGCATTCGGCGGCAAAGGTTGATTAACTTGTGTCGTAATATGGATTTAGTTGCAATCTGCGTCTTGTTACATTTGATTTTTAGTCCGTGATTGGATAAGTGTGAGAGGACATTTCGTAAATGATTGGCATGAGATACTATGTCTGGACTGAAAACCATTGTCATTGAGATATGACATACAGTAAGCGTCGTAGTCGCGAAGTATGTTGTCCATGAATCTTTGAAATGTATGAATGAAACACTTGAGACCAAAAGACATGTAGAGGTATTCAAAAAAGCCAAATTTAATGATGACCGCAGTCTCTTTAATAACTTCTGGTGCTACCGGGATGTGATGCTAGGCTTGCCTGAGGTCAATCACTGAAAAGAAATTCCTACGACTGAGTTCTTCAAATAAGGTGTTAATATAAGGAATAAGATATGCATCGGATTTGATCACCTAATTTAATTTGCGATAATCTCTACAGGCTCTGTACGATCCGTTTGGTTTGTAGACTAAGTGCAGTGGTGACACACACAAACTATTCGATAGTCTGATAATTCCCTCTTCCAATAGTCTTGAACATTCCTCTTGGGCAGCTTTCATATTAGCATGGGCCAATGGCCACTTCTTGAGTGCAATAGGTTGTCCTGCTGTGACGATATAGTACATCGTGTTAGAGAATCGTAGTTTTGATTTGTTGAGACTAAACAGCGACTTGTGTTCCCGATGAGCTGCTGATATCTCTACTTAATGATGCATTGAGGTTGGCTAAATGACATGTAGCTCCAAACGCTCGGAGGCAAGTGTCCAAAAACTTTGCTCAAGTCCGGTGGAGTGGTCGATGATCTTTTGATTGGCAAGATAATGAGCCGATATTTAAGCAAGAAATCAAGGCCTATTATGTTGTGTGAGACCTTGACGACGATGAAGTTGTGAGTAAACTAACGCCGTAAAAGTATGTTGAGTGTGCGATGTCGGCAACCATTAGTAGATATTGGCTCTCCTATAGCTGTTGCAAGTAAAACGCCTCAAGACATTTCGGCCATGGAATCACGCTTGAGTACTGAAACTACTGCACTTGTGTCTACGATAAATTTCTAATGTTAAAGCCCTGAAATCGAAGGCGCAGATGTTCGATGTTTTAGCCGTGTCATGGCCACACAAGAAGTATTCGTTTATTGAATTATTGCCGCTTTGCTATCTATGGGAATAATCTGGCGGAAAGAAAGAATCAACATAAACCGTTGGTATTGAGTTTGAAATTTGTTCGTGAAGAACAGAAAACTTCTGTTGTTGATTGTGTAGTCGCTCCAGAAGGAACTGGTATCGGTTTTGGTGTTTTCCAGTAATGCAGGCAATTTCGAAAGTTAGAAGAATAATTTTGGTGATTAAAGCACCAACTTTTCAGAGAATATCGATTTAATGATCAAGGTGATCTCGATTTTCGTTGATTCTGATTTAGACTATGTTGATCCGTGTTCTCACAGATCATTCGTTCTGCTCAAGAGAATGATCTTTTCACGAATTTTACTCAAACCCGAAATAAATCACAAATAGCTCAGCGTCAACAGATTTGAAACCGGCGATGTATCAATTAAGTTAATCGTAGAATTCGTGTACCTGTGATTGGAAATGACTTACAGAACAATAAACGCCTTAAAGGGACCTAAATGGCAAGAAGAAAATTCAAAACATAATGTGTTCTGTAAATAAACAACTATTAGTTCAAGGTTTACTAAAATCTATTTTCGACATTTGAAATCCAGATTTCAATTGTTCTACAAAATCAATCTAATCTGCTTCCAAGAACGTAAATATTTTGTGAGCGATTTAACTGATGCCAAACTGTTTTTCACGAAATCAGCAAATAAATCTTGATTTTCCCCCACAAAAGCAGAATTAAAATTCGCTTTTGCATTAATCAGAACAATTTAGTGGTAAAATATTGACTAATCGTTTTCTACAAAATTGAAACAAATCTGCATCCACAGTTTGGCACAGTTTTTACGTAGGAGAGAAATGTTTTTAACTAAAGTAAAAACCCCGAAAAATTTGCTTCTCAAAAAATTTATTAAATGTCTTTGACTAAGAAGAAATAACAAAGAAGTTTGAAGAAAAAAGTATGCTTTGCGGGCATGGATTTTACCCGTATTCTCCTATGGAGAATAAATCTGTTTTCACAAATCAGAAGCAAATTGCATCCACAGTTTGGCGTTTTTGATGTGGAGAAACAAGCTGACCAAAAGTGAACCTGAAAAAATTGTAATTTCTAAAAAATTTATTAAATGTCTTTGACTAAGAAATATACACAAACAGCGTGAAGAAAAGTATGCTTTGGTGTGCTACGTGGATTTACCGTATTTCCAGAGGCATTAGCAAGAGTAACAAAGTTAATTTTATTTATGCCACAGATTTGATATAAAAACAAATCTAAACAAAGAATTTCTTTCTTCGTATTCTTATGGTTGCCAAGTTTTAAAACCATTCACAAAGTAAATTGCTGTGCCAGGTTCCAAAGTAGTTTAAGTCCATAGATAATGAGAGACAGTTATTGTTTGTCGCCCATAATAGCTGGGATGGCGTCGCTTAAAAAACAGGCAGTGTTGCAGTGTTCAAAAAGTATCTAAACACTGAGTGTCCGCCTACGAATGATTGCGATCCTTCGTTGTGGAGTCGAAAGCAAAGAGGTGAGTCAGCGCGAATGCTCATACTACCAGCTGAAGATCCAGTGGTCAACGTGAGGACTGTCACACTGAACTGATTACGGATAATCGATCCGTATGATCAGCTGTTCAGCAAAAAAAGCCTATGACTTAGATCCATGGACCAGATGCGAGTGATAAAAATAGCTGGCAGAGCACGACATCAATCGCAAGGTAAGTAAATCTTAAAAAATGTGTGACAGATGAATGAAAATGCACTCTGCTTATATAGTTTTGCAAATGCTAACTCGCACGCCATTAGTTAACAAAAATTTTCGCTTGTTTTAATTGGTATCGCATCGAACTAATTTTATTTGCAATGCGTTTGAAGACCCAATCGTTGAGATCCATTTAGTAAAAAATACGAATATTTATTGATTGTATCGTTCTTCTGGTGCTCGGGCAGTTTATTCATTATATAAAAGAATTTCTGTGGACCGTCTGCTGAATACATGCCAGCCTTATATGGGACCCTTGGTTGTCGATGTCAAATGTGGTTATGGCTACATCGTCCGCCGCTCAGGAGTTTACCATAGAATCCTACTTAAACGATCAAGTGCAATCGCTCGTGGTCCATCGGGCATGATAACGACAACAGTATTGTGCTAGACGTCCTTACGTTCCACACAATACGGATCATCATTGACAGCCTGCAGTGCAATGGGATCGAACTTCGCGACCATGATATAGTCGCTGACACTTAGACGAGTGGTGTAGGTCGTCTTGCATAGGCTTGCCATTGTGTAGCGCCTGCATATTCAGTTAGCTGTTTTAGGCACTCCTGAATATACGCTATGTGGTGCAGCGCTCTATGATCCTGGGATTATGAGTTCAGCTGGGTATTATAATTACGCCTCATGACCGTGTGAGTATGAGAAAACGTGAATGAGGATTGGTTGTGGGGTCGTATAGCCCTGCCTTGATCTCAAGAATTTGTCTCTAGCACCAACATCGAAATACGTCTCAGCAGTCGTCTTGGTCTGCAAGTTTTAAGTGGCTGCGCGAGAACGTTTTATATCAATACACTTGCACCATTTATTTAATTCTCTTGACTTAAAATGTGTACCTTTGGTCGGTATAATACCGTAATTTGGTGCGCAACAACCTGATAAAGCGCTGGGTATCTTCTTTGCACTCAAAACTTTAATTGTTGTTATTTTATTCCGTGGTAAAAACTTGACCCTTATCAGAACTATAAACCGCGGAAATTCATATAGGCTACCCCTTGCTTACGAGCTACCGGCAATTGACCTGCCAGTTCAACTTGCAGAAACTGGTTCCATGTGTTGGTATTGAAAGCAATCCGGTTGCATTCTTTTCTCTTTATTTGTAGCTTTTCGCATCATAACATAGTTTGAAGAAAATAGTAACGAATTTCTTTGAACCTGTCAGGCCAATACAATTACGACTGTAATGTCTCAATGAGTCGCCTGACGCAGGGATGTCTCAAGGTTTCATGTTAGATGGTCACCAATTCAGTTCGTATAGACCCCAGCACAAACGATTGCATTGTTTGTCCATCTTTTTGAACCAATAGGCCATTTTGCAGGCTCAATGCTCTATATGGTGCGGACACCACTGTGCGGTGTTTTAACTGATTGACTATATCCTGGTATTTGGCATCATTTCCCTGTTCTTACAAGACTTTGAGAATTAACGAAACTCCCACAGCGGAAATTCTGCTCAGCGCATCGTCTGCCGCATTTTAATTACCGGCTTTAGGATGAATTGATACTTTGTATTCCTTTAGCTCTTTAATTACTCGGTGTACTCGTTTCTTCTCAATACCCAGTGATCACCAATGCATTAGTGCTTTATGCGCAGTAAAGAAGTCTATATGTCCGCCGATGACAAGATACATAAACATTTGTATTACCTGTTTTACGGCCAGTAATTCCTTTCTGCGTAAGTATAATTGCGCCCCGCCTTAGTGAGTGTGCTTGTAATACTTCTCCTATGCCAATATCTGATGCGTCTGTAACAATTGACATACCACCTACTAGAAAGTAATTATAGTTGTGTCTATTAATTTCTTTATGCATAGGATAAAGACTTCTTGATCCTCCTTCATCTAACGAAACGGTATTTTGGCACTTGTTAGCTTAGGAAATGGATATTGTGTTATCGCCATCCGTGCGAGATATGGTCCAAAGAAATGCACGATACCAATATACCGGTTATAAATTAGAATCTGCGCAATGGTCATGACTTTCGCTGAATTTAGTAACGAAGAACCATAACTTGCCAACCTATCTGAACTTTTACTGGATTGAAATGGAATCGCCATCCCACACTTTGAAACATCCCCTGCAGCCTAATGCTAAATTGTTCATATGAAATGGTCTGGTATAAATGTCATCGTTAAAGTGTTCTTAGTTCATCTATCTGTTTTAAACCAATATCATCAGATTAAATAAACACGGTCCTGAAAGCGTTGAACCATGAGACATCTGATGGTTTAAGCTGCTGCTGCTATTTTTATAACGGCGAGTATCTGGTGTAGTCATACCGTCAATTTTAGTAAAGTTAAAGTGTTTCAATCGTCGTCACCGACATCTACTGTAATCAGATGTTGAATATAAATGGCATATTAGCTTATAAATTCTTTTTTCAATAACCATAGACACCAGTACCATCTTAGAGTACGCATTCATCATGAATCTCTTACTTTTTCTGCCTGAGTAGAATATCTATTATTTTTGTACCTCTCGTCTTAATTCATTTTCATTAACTGTCCATATGCGTTGTTATTCGCTAGCCAAAAGATATATGGTAGAAAATTTTATTTGATGCTATTAACATGAAACGACTGCGCTTTCGCGTCATCACACGCCTGATGCCTGATAAATTCTTTTCTCGTAGTCAACGCCAAATAGTTGGTAAACGCCACATAATCTTCAGCGGCCTACCATAATACACGGCCAAACCATGAAATGTTATGTAATTAATTATTAAAACCTGTTTATGTCAACATAACCACCATCTTTGTCGAAAAACAATCTGATTCAGCACTTTGTATCTGGCGTTATCTTCCGCCTCAAATCTGAGCCTCGAAAGCGATTATGACTTTGATGATCCTCGACTATCTTGATAAGAGATAGTGACCTCATTTCCATTAACTGGAAATGTCTTAGAGTACCAGCACTGATTTTGCCGCTTCGGCAGATTGGAGGGGTTTGTCGTAGCGCGTTTCAATAAATTGACCTCGTTTCTATGTCCTCTTGCTACTTTTCGTCTGCCGGACCCATGATTATACCCAAAGAATTCAAGTAAGAGAAAGTGTTTCCGTTGACAGTTTCAGAATGGAATCACAGGAGTCGCAACTCGCTAAATTGTTGGTCATCAAGGGTCAAAGTTCTTTGGAAGAGCTCGAATTCTTTCTTCTATGCCTCCCCAGATGTCGATATTGCTTACATTTGTGATCCAGCAGCATAAATACGATTGTAAATGCCATTGAAGATAATGTGAAGTTCCTTGACCAAAAGTGTCATATTCAGCTTCAACAGGTTGTAATGCACGAGTAAAAGCAATTAGTAAATTTCACAATCAGTAAATCTCTTGAGTTCAAGTTTGAACCAACATCAGCCATAGCTGGTTGTGATGAAATGATCTTTATGTCTTGTGACGTTAATATATCAGTGGTATTACATGTTTGTTGAAGGGAAAGAATATGCAAACTCGTTCGAATAACGAAGAAATGATGAGTTTTCGCTAAGTCCATTTTAGTTCTTAAATATATAAGAAGAATGATTAGATAGGCTAGAAATAGAATGAATTAGTGTTAAACCTCCAAAATTTTCAATTTAATCAATTTCTTGTGTATTCAATATTCTGAGGACGGTTTTGTATTAGCAAATATTGCAACCTTGAGGAGTACAATATTTTATAGAACCACGGATGTGAAGGTAACCATATCGCAGTTGTAAATGATCTTCGAGTCCAGTGATTTGATAATGTGCGATATTATTTTCAAATGTTTGGTGGAGAATTGCGTCTGACGGTGAACATTGTCATCAAAAATGATGATACATTGAAGTTACTTCATCGCGGAGAAATGTCACCTATGAAAACCTGAAATGTCTATGACATATTTGAGATCTGAAACAAGTGGTGTTGTTCAAACAAGCAAGGATGATGATCATCAGCGTCATTATCCTCAGGGTAGCTTATGAATGTGAGATGGTAGGTCATCTGATGCTAATCACAAAAATAATTGCTACCGTTGTGTCTTAGACAATGTTTATTTTCGGAATAGTATTGGGATCGCACAAAATCGAATAGATAACTTCACAATTGGCAAGATCTGCGTCGACGACCATGTTAAGGACAAACATGAACCTTTTTCGCGATGTTACAATATCCTCTTCCACATTTCCTCCGAAAACCTTCAAGGCTTTCAGCTTGACGAGAGGCTGGCATCTCATTGAGAGCGATATAGTCGTCCTGTTACGTGATATTTCACCAGTATTGGTTTCAGCAAATGCGACTGCTGTATCAAACAAAGACTTCGTTCTGAAAGAATATGATACTCCGTGCAGATTGATGCACCTATGATACAGGAACTGAACTGAACTTCTTTGAATAAACACAAATTTATTCAAGTCTCAGTGAGGTAAATAAGACTTGAATTAGTAAGATCAATAATAGCTGATATTTCAACATAAAATCAAAGTCATTATGAAGGAGATCTTAACGATGATGAAGTTTAGAAAACTGGCGTCGTAAACTCATTGGGAAGTGACAGTCAGAAAAAATCCTAATTAGAATCAACAACGCAGTTTTTTCATGGTGTGTAGAACACTCCATAATACATCTGGACAAAGGCCTTTGAACCTGAGAACATAAACTGGCAATCAGGTCTACGATGAATCATTCGATGAAGTTAATTAGGTTGCTCGGTCATTACAGATAAGAAGATAATCATTAGTAAATGATATTATTTGTCTTGTGATATTTACAAAGTCATATTGTTTATGGACGAAATATGAGAAATGTAGTGAATAAGTGCTGAATGTTGATCTTTTGGTGTGCGATTACAAAATCATACTGGCGATTGTAGAAATTGGTAAAGGAAACTGGCATCCGTTTGTAAAATTAGTATTAAAGTACCATTTTTTAGAGAATATCGATTGAATGATCGAGGTGGTCTTGATCGTCATTTAAAAGATTGAACCAGGTTGGGATCCATGCACCGTTTTATTAGTAATTACAGTCTATGACGATTTTATAAGATTTACCAAAACAATGATCTCACAATTGATAATCAATTCATCATTGATGTGAGTATCTGTCGATACAATTGAATAATCGAATTCATAGATTCACAAAATGCTGAAGATTGCACAGAATAAAATAAAGGGACATAAATAGAAAAAACGAAACATACAAAATTTTAATTTCAAACACACATCAAGCGCTACCAAAAATCATTTCCTGTTCAACAAATTGAAAAAAGATGAAGAGAGTAAATCTACTAAATTGAACAAAGTTCCTTGACTCAGAAATATTTCAGTACATAGTACCTGATTAATACGTAAGCTGTCGGTTGCTAATATATAATTTACTTTCCAGTAAAAACAAAATCTGAAGAATTTTAAATTTTTGTTTGTTCGATTTGTATTTATCAAAGATATTATTGTATGAGTAGTTTGACTCTGATCTTCCATAGTAGTTTTGTTATAAAAATTGTTATTGAAAATAAATGCTTTATGACAACAATTAAAAGACAGAATATAAGAAACTGAAAAAACGCTTTTTCGCCCAAACAGCCACCAGAAGACGCAAACTAAGAATATTTTCAAGAGTCGCAATAGGTGAGAATGGGGTTGCAACCTGTAAAATAAAGAAAAATGTGACCAGACGACAAAACCGAAGAGCAAAAAGAAAAGAAAGTATAATCTCACACAATATCTGTTTGTCCATTGCAAAAACATGGGTTTTATAGACTGTACAACTACATCTAATACATATTATATAGATGAACAATGGTGCCAAATAAATGTCGAGACCTTATGTAAATGTTAGCCTTACTGGCCGGCAGGTCACACATCTGTCTGTGAGACGTTACCTCTATAACCCGGATTTCACCCACACAGATGATAGTGGTAAAGTGCGCACAATTGGCTTGCTAATTAATGAGTCGCCAGTAAGCAGGTGCAAACAAAGTTAGAGATTGCACTTTCCTTTCATGTTGTCTTTGGTTATCCTTCTGGTCATCATACCGTCCTATTTTGTTACTATATCGCAATAATCAATACATAATGAATGTATATATTAGTTTTTCAGCCAGCAAAAAGTATCTAACTTTATATTCGAATTAATAGATTATTAGATTAATCTCAATGGATAATTATGATTATCAGCAAACATTATCGATTTAGTGCGAGAAAACAGCGTTCATAAATAGTTATGGTCATATGTATCCTGATATCCGACCATTGACCACTATGGATAGCGCCAGTGCTATAAATCCAGAATGGTGTAGAAAGGTGTTCATCCAGGTGACTGGTTTTTCATCCTATATTGGGAAATCATAGTATCGCACTCAATAATTTTAAAGTCGATACCAGCATAGTAATTAATGATCAGTGTTTATGTCGCTATCCGCAAACCTTTGATTATACAATTGTTATCACCAATCTTGCAACCACAATGTTCATGAATTCATAAATATTGTAATTTCAATCTGCGAAACCTATAATAATACATCGAAATCCATCGTTGTTACCGCAAAATCAACCAGGCAAAAACATTGTTGTTATGTGCTTTCTTTTTTTGCACATAATAAAACAGTTTGGAAAATTAAACAAAAAGTTATTGCTTTCTTTCCTACAATTTATGTTGTTACATATATTTGTTGTTATATATATATATATATATATATATATATATATGTCGCAATAAATACAGTTGAAGTTGCAATGCTGACTTTATTTACAGCATACTAATGTTGTTACGTATTTGTCTTAAGAGATTGCACCATCCTCGCAGATACTTATTATTTTCACCCGGTACATAGGTGGTAAATATATTATCAATTCTACTATAAACACAAAAACGAATGTACATGACATGCTTTCTGTCTGAGATCCATCTCATAACTTCTGATCAGCAATTAAATTTGTAATATATTAATAGGTTCACAAGACTCGTATATATACTAGCTATATTAGTTCAATGCACAAACTGTAATCAAAGACAGAAACTTTTGCATTATGCATTCTAAAGTACTTTTGATACCGGCTTGTTCCTGTTCATTTGCTTCAGCATCCTTGAATCGATTCACATAAAGCGCTTAATTGTCGTGCGATGGCGCAGGCTTCGTCAAAGGCTTTACCTGAAGTTGTTGAAACATCTGCGTCAACATCGAGCGGACCAAAACAAAGAAACCGATTGGCGATGACCGATACTGATGACCGAGCTCGATGCGCGAAGAAGATTGATGCCTGAAGTTCGGCGAATAGGACACGGTTTATGGGCGTAAGTCCCATATTTGCGGAGCAGACCGTCAAACAGAGAATGCGATGTAATCAAACGTATAAGTGCGAGCCAGAAAGTGTGTTGCGCAGATCAAACAACGAAAGTTTTCAGATCAATCGATCACGCAAATTGGCGTGCGCTTGACTATCCAGCCATTAAAATTGAATCATAAATTTAATAGCGCGTCGGCGAAATAAATGAGCCACAAAGAGCTTTCTTTAAACATTGTAAAAGTGTCTGATTAGTTCGTCTCACATTGCCAAAATGAAACGCAAAATTTCGGGCAGCGGTAACCAATTGAAACAGCAAAAATGCGACAACCGTGCTGCCGCACCATGACTGGCGTATGGCGTTACTGGAAAATAAATGAAATACACACAGCCTTCAGTTCTGGTAGCACAGTAGCGCGCGTTAATGCCTTGTCCACCCTGAGTGTTCAACTACGCCCACTACTGAGTAGCGCTTCATCACGTTGTGCCGACTTGTCGTTGACTCAGCCACCTTCTGGTGCTGGCATCATATCAGTCATGCATAATTCATTCATTATTGGGCAGATGATGCCAGATCTCAAAAGATACCAGAACCTGAAAATAACTCACTTTCTCCAGTTTTGGATAGCTCTACCATTCCGGTAATATCAACCCGAAGTATCAGCACCAACCAGCCATTTAATACGCAACCATAATCTTTAAAGCCAGACACCGTAAACATGACTGAATCTTTAAACAATAACTCGCCAGCAAAGCGTTGTTTTCGGTTATTGGATCAACCGTTTTTTCAAAGGGATGACGGATAAAATCTCAGGTCGGTAAAACTGGAATTTTCAATCAATACTTCTGTGTTATTTTTAGTTTTGTTCACTGATAAGTTCCTCACTTCTGTCCCTCTTTTTGTTTTTCCATCAGCCGATTGTTTGAAATGAAGTCGGAACAATAAAATTCAACGAACGTCATTTTAGCACAACTCACGTTGAAGGTTTAAATATAATGATAAGTGAGAACCAACAATCGAGTGTCAAAGATCAGATCACTGAAATGATCAAAATTCCAAGATTTTACAACCAAGAGTATGAATGTCAGGCTGACAAGAAAATACGTAAAATCCAAGAATCAACTTTCTTCGAATTCTCCAGCAATGCTCGGTTTTAATAAAGACCAGTACCAGAGACGCTTTGACAATTTCGTATAATCGTCTCTTCAGACGCTGTATTTGAATATTTACAGCCATGTTACACTAATTACTTCTTTCAGTAGACTGATTTAAAATATATCGGCTTTATGTCGACATGTTACATTATTGGGGTAAGAATGTTTGGCGTACTACGCATCGAAATAGTTTGATATCTGGATTTTTCGCACGTCATTTAATTTTGTTAATGAACAAAAAGAAAAAGATATGTGTCAACATCTCATAAGTCGTTTAATTTGCATATATAGTTTTGACTGTTAGCTTCTTATGTTACACCACTAGAAACAATTGACGCTACGATCAACAAACCTAAAAAGGTTTTGGAATATATATCGCTGATTTGCTGAGAAATCTTTCTGTAGATTTCTTTTAGTTTGATTTAATAAGACGTTTCACATACCTGATTTCTGGATGATCTTTCTGCTGAAAAACATAAGAGTACATTGCTACTTTGGCAAACTAAATATGGCAAATGAGCTTTTACTTGGAAAGTGTAAGATTCTAATGAATTTTGCTATATATTTAAAAATTACACACGATAAGTTGGGTTTCTTATACGCATTCCAATGATAATTCTATCGATGTATGAGTATCGTTTGAATGTTAGTACACTTCATCAACGTCTCAGGTAAAACAGATTGCAATCGATGCATATTTGATTGCACCCGGAAGTTTACATCAGCCAGACTCCCTATTCTTGGTTTGGATCAGATTATGGTAAATGATAAATGTATTATTAACTATCACATTTTGGCAGTATACCTTCATCATCAACAGGCGCATAGCTCATAGAAAGAGGTCTGACAATGAAAGCAAAAATATTACATTTTTCTTGACCTCCTGGGTAGATTGAGAAAATAAAATATACTGTTATGTATCAAAGTTTTAGATTTTTACAGACAATGTAAAATTAAAAGGAGTAAAGTTGGATTAGAGCTACATTTGGTGGACAAAATGCAAAAATGAAGCTACATAACGATTTGATTAAATAAAATAAATTAATGATTATCCATATAACGTTCGTTCTATTTTTGTAAACACTTTGTTCAAGTCTGTAACGTGGAGGCGAAATTTCTTTAACATAACCGTTAATTTATTTCATTATGTCAATTTCTCGACAAACTTCCAAAGTCTAACAAAGAGCTCAATAATAAAGGTGCACTTCATGCTTTAGTTGACTATATTTTTCTGATGAAGATACCACTATTGTGCATTTAATTGTTCACATATTTATTCACGTTTCTTAAAATTGATGTCAGATTCATAATGCGTATCTTCTTTTTTTGTCCCGTCCTCAATCCAGATGAAGTGTGGAATGCATCGATCGAAAGGTACACGATATTCCATGCTTATTACTTCGAATAAATTTTTTGAGTAATATTTTTACCTTATATGTTCCAATGTAAATGATAGTGTTCTTCGTTGCATCCGCTAATATAGCACATTGGTGAGTCATACTTGATCATAATTTTCAGTCCTCGTCGGCGCCATTATCAATATCTATTCCAGTGCCCAACGAACTCAGAGATAGATTATCATCTGAGCAAACAAACTGATTATGCTATGTAGTTCCTTAAACGCGCTAAACCATACGTTAGCAAACTATAGAATTTCGTAAAATTCGTTTCATCCTATTGTAAAACTTAACACTGCTGCTAATTCACGATACAGCCTCTTCCATACCATTTTTTGAAGCATAGATTTAAATGCAACATTTATGCAGCATTAATCTGCTCCGTTTGCATCGCATTAGCTCAAAAACACATTAAACAGTTATCATGGATTCCCAGACAAATCCACGCAATACGTTCACACTGGCGCTTACGGTAAAGTAATCACGACTCCTCAATCGCCACGGTAACTTCTACAGATTGAACCACATAAATTTTTAAATTGAATAATCCGCTTGCTGTTTGAGTCGATAACGCATCATGTTTGAGCCGACCGATTCCCATATGTTCGATTCCCCCAGCCTTTTGTTGCTATCTTGGGAAGTTCAACATCTAAGATATCATTGAATAAGCCGGTATATTTTTCAACACTATTCACAGACATTGTGTTCAGCTGATATTAGTCTTTAAACATCCATTTGTGGAAGGCTGAATTACCTTGACCAAAACGCACCATACATACCAATTGGGTTTGACTTCTCGAAATTCAGGTGGCAATGCAAAGTCACACAAATGACAAGAGTATTGTTTTGTTTTGTTATAAGAGAGAAAAAGTAAAATTTCTTTTTTCTGTAAAGAGCTCGTTACTTTAGCATTGACTGGGGCGCAATTTTTTCCGTCAGCATTTAAACAAAAATTAGTACGGTAAATTAGCCAGTCGTATTTCAGTTTGTGCGCAGAGTAGGCCATCTCGTTAACATTTCCAGGTCTCTTTGATTGTACACTTTTTCAGAATTGAAGATGAGTAATAAACGATTATAAATTTTATGGACCGATATTAATCGGATCAAAGAGAAACTTCCATGCTCATAATCGCTGATAGCAATTAATCGGAAGTCTGACAAATCTTCGATAAATTCAACATTGGTTTTCCAAAACGCAACTAGTGTTAAAAATTATATGACCAGGTTGGCTATCGATGATAAACACGTTTTAGTTTTGAACACAAATTTATATTGGTACAGCTTGTTCAAAGTTTTCTCTAAATTTGATGGTGGTTTCATATCGTTTCATCTCATACATAACTTAAAGAAGATTTGCGCCCTAATATTGATTAGCTTCTTTAACCATTTGATATTAGAACTTCACAATCGATGTCCAATAAGAGATAACGAGTCACCAAAGACAAGAGAGCGTCTCGACTAATGGGTCAGTTTAATGCCAATATACTTGAATGATAAACTTTAAAATAGATCGTTTTCGCCATAATTTTGTAGGCTCATAACCCACCAGTGGTTGTCCGAGACCATGATCGAATTGACAATCGCAGCAAAACCGTATTGAAACATAGTTGTATCATGCCGATACAGAAGTTAATTGATGTTAATAGTTCGCAATCAAAGATAGATTAATCAGTGTAGATCAGATTGAATAAATTATCATTCAAATATGCTTGAGAGCAATAAAACTTGTTAAGTATTATATTATTTCTGAAATGAACATCAATGATCACGAATTACAACAAATGAATGCAAACCTTGTTACTGTATAGTGTTCTTGCTATTATCCATTAATCCATTTTTAAAATTATAAATTATGGTGTTTTCTTACAATAAACACCTTAAACAATCTAGAGCATGTGATGTGTCATTCCGTAGTACGATTGTTCTGTTATAAAAATCGATATTGAATATTAATCGAAATCAAGATCTGTTTTACACCCTGTTAGTTGGGATTGAGCAGCTGTTATAATTGTTGATAAATTCGCACTTCTCCTAAAATAGTGCGTTATTTAGTACGAGGTTTTTCAGGAACTGAAAAATAAAAGCACGGGTTGATGCAGATTCTTAATGGATCTCCAATCTCTATCCGTTTTTAGCAATATGCTCTATGACTTATGTTTGCAGTGAGAATCGCGCAGTAAAATGAGTGATCTTCTTCAACCTTCATCACTATGGAAGAAATGAGAGACTGAACTTGTTTTGACGCCAAGATAAATGAAAAAAGGATCGTAATCTACAATTGAAGTGACGATCTATATGCAGCTTCCAGTTATATTTAGATTTGACGCAAATTAAAATTGTTACTACTTGACAAATGTGACCTTAGATTTTAAAAATTATACATTATATATAAAGCAAAATTAGATATGCATCTTCACTCCTACTAGTCTGGCTGAGATTGTATTTGACTGAAATGTTTGAGTTGCATTAATAAAGAGTTTTATTGTTAATATAACTTTTCACTTTTTGCCAAGATAATATACGTTAAGATACGATTTTACACCAAATGATAGTTTGTTAAAAGTTAACCACCTGCATTGTAGTAGTTGCATGAATATACACATTTACAAGTTTTAAATATTAAAGCTGAACTGTTTTAAGATAAGATATGCAGGCGATTATTGACGACTATCAATATTAAAAGAAACGCTAGTGAAGCATGAATTTGCTTACGGTTCAACGTCGCTGTTTAAACAGTTTCAGCTTGAAATTTATATAAATTTGCCTTTTGAGACAATTAAGTCATGACCATAATTATATTTTCACGTATTGAAGTATTGTTTCTAAGTTTGATTGCTCTCTGAGATATGCTGATGCAAAATTCTATTGTAATATAATATTTACAGGTACCATATTTTGTAATGTACAAAATATTTCAGCAATTAAGGATGATTAGATAAGTTTACCATTAATCAGAAGACTCTAATAAAAGTCAGTGCTTATTTTAAAACTGATGTCAATAATATGAGAATATGGTAAATGGACATTTAATAGGCTAATTTATGGTAGGTATTCTTAAAATATATTTTAACGATTATAAGAAACAAAAGACAAGAGAACAGCAATATGCCGATGTTTTTAGCTTATGTAGTTAATTTACCTAAAAAAGGTTTGGAACCAGGTACACGGTAGACAAAACAACCTAAATTGGCGCAGAATAAATTTTTATCTTTAAATAATTGACAGAAATATAACTATTAAAGGTAAAGAAAACTTAAGTATCGTATGATGTGCTTTGGAGAATTAAGATATGAGATCAATTCTTTAATGATTTATAAACATATTGGGCAAAAATCTGTAAGATGAAAACAGTCAATCGGAATCAAACAAATTGGTTTAAACCAAAAAATAATCATAAGAAGCATTATCTTATGCTAATATATTTTTTCCATATAATTTCCCTGCAAATATTCCTTATGGCCGCTTTCGTATATTTATTTTATAGATATTACTTTTAAAAATAACAGAAAACAATTTATTCAGTAATATTATAATAATAATACAAACAAACTCACCTGTCAGAGCAAGATTGTAACGAAGTATTTATCAAATTACATGTATAAAACTGGTTTGTATCGAGCTTAATTATACTGGAATAGCCTGCTTAATTTCGGATATGATTTTTCAAAAGCCGTTGGAAAAGATGTAATTAGATTATAGCAGCATGGCGTGATTCACCAATTTGGATCATCAGAGGCGATACTGGAGGGTTCTTTGTGGTTCTAACAGCTAAATATCTATCAAAATCAATCATCTAGTAATAAAGGGAATAAATGACATTGTAACGTGCTTCTAATAGCTCAGTGGAGTAACGATATAATTTATTCAGCAGTTAATTTTAAATCACAAGTATCTTTAAAGAAGCGACAAACATTAATAAATTCACGATTATTTTATAACGGAGAAAAACTTCATCGCTTGGATCTCCTTTTATAAATAACTCAAGGTTATGGTTGCTAACAAGTGTCAGGATTGCTTGCTCTAATAGCATTATAAAGGAAACTTTTGGCGCCATAAGGACTTCAGCTATTCTGTGCAAATTGTGTTCGTTATTCTAAGTTGGCAGCCTATCTGAAGGAAAACTGTAAATAAGCGAATAGGCAGACGGTGCTTATCAGCATTTTGTGATGAGCCATCTGAAAGCATGGTGGTTTAAATAAAAATAATCTATCCTTATCGCAAATGAACGACCATGGGAGTAACAGGTAATAATGCATTGTTGTTGCATCCGCCGGTGCGCAATATAAAATCGGTTGCCATATCTTCTGTATTACGAGATTGATATGCGGAAACTATCATTTGCCAAGCGGGAGATTATAGCTCCTGTAATGCCTTTCGCTGCCATAATGGAAAGCAGATAGGCAAAGTATTATATGATTGGATCATCCTCTCTGTGAGACAGAAAAGTAAACGCCTTCGTTGTTAAATAGGCCCAACAGAGACAAATTGTGGAGTGCTCAAATTTATTCTGGTCTTCTGGAAATATGTAATGTAGACACCGCGCGGGCTCAATTCGCGAAGCTTGTAAGACTGACTATCTCGCAACCTAAAGACCTCACATTCTATTAGGAATTAAATAAGTTACTTTATGATTTACGCGAAGGCTGCTGGAAGTCCGCTTTGGTAGGCGTTCTGATCGATTGCATGGAACTTATCCTTTAAATTTAAATTTAGCAAGCGTTTGTAGTATATGAAAACATAAATTGCGTATTAGGTATCCGAGAAGTCATTGCTTTTTTAATTCTTCGAGTAAATATTTTTAATTATGCGTCCGCTTTAAAGAGTTTACTGACATATATTACCTTTTCGTTGGGTACGGTTGCATGACTTTTTTGACTTTTGCGTTTCATGTTTGCTTCAACAAAATATTATAGCCACCCGCTTTTTTCTAACATTGTTTTGAGCTCCGCCAGTACTTTACATTGAATAAATTCTGAACAGATTTTGTAGTAATTGATGTACTGTCCTGTCCGGTTCATTTCGGTATATCTCTCGTTTTGAAATGCCATCTTCCAGTCTCAGCAGCAATACGTCGGGGAAATAAGATGTGTTGGACGAAGGGTTTTCTTACTCGCAAGAAAAATGAAGCTGATTACCTACGGTGTTAAAATCTTCGACATTTATGATTTTGAAGGTGTTATCTCTAACCTTGGATATATATGGCAGTATTTATAAGTGTTTCCTGTTTTGATGCTTCTAGGACAAACATGTAGGCATCAGCTTGTAGACTTCTTAACAAACTGCCAACCGCCACACCATCAACTTGCGTGCCATTTTGACAAACGAAAGTGAATTGCACATTTTTAGTGCGCATATTGAGAATTTTTAGATGATTTGGGGTATGATGGGTGGATACTTTCGATAAAAAAATTAAAATTTAGGCACAAAGTATTAAAGTGATTTATGAGAAAGATTACCTAGTTACTATAAGTAAATTTAGCTAGATAACATGCATACGTATGGCAAAATTAACCCATACACGACACCATTATGGTCAAGTCAGCATTAAGGCAATGCACCGTCGGCAATATTGTTTCCTTGTGCTTTTCACTGCATCATGTAAAAGACACAACCAAACCCCGCAGCTAACGCTACTCGACTAAGTTGATTCAACTTAAATTTCGCAACAAGATCGTCACTGTGCTCGACTCGATGCCACATCGCGCTGGGATTCCAGTCAAGGACCCCATTGTGGAAAACGAGTGGGTCCAATACTACCCAATTAGGATGTGGTTGACTTTAACTATTTTTTTCATGTTAACATCTGCCCACATTTTTTCCTATTCCTATCTGGCACTGGGTGAGAATACTATTTTACTAGGCAATCGAATTGTAGTCAAGCCAAACGAGACCGAGCCAACCTATTTAGTGAAGCCATATTAGTTTTTCTAACATGGAGCGCTTGTTAGTTGATCCAAAAATATGTCTTCGGGTTTCAGCGTTGGTTATTTGTTGTTGGTAGCCTGAATGTGCTATGCTTCTCAAACAACGATGGTCGAATGTCTGTAAGAGTCTAAAATAATCAATTCTAATTGGCCGGATCTCTTTTGCGTATAATAAAACTGTAAGTAAAGTACCTTTGTAGACACGACTTATACGTCAGAGTGAACTAATCGAATTTCTCCATAAACGTTGAAAGTTCGTTAAAGATACTCAGGCTTTCGCGATTCTCATACTACCTCTTGAAACATATTTTTTGAGTTATTGATAGAGCTACCATTATACGTAAACCTGTAAAATATGTCCAGGTCTTCGCTCTAAAGTTGCAGAGTTTGAGTGAGTAGTAGGTGATCTTGTAAAAGTATTTACATTTAGAGAGTGCGAATTTCATACCGAGAGACGGAACAACGTCTGCTAATCTATTCAAAGTGGTGTCAGCAGAATCTCTATTATCGTGTGTATCTACTGCCTGGGGGAACTTCAGCATCTGCATTCTGAATGTGTGGATAAGTTAATAATAGCATCTATTACAAAGTTAAGCAAAAATGTAGAATATGGACGACCTTGACGAACAAAACTGCTGATAGCAAATTTGTGCATTAATTTTTGTAAACCTTAGCGCGACCATTAGTGTTTGTGTATAGAGCACGTATACAATTTTCTAATTTGGTGGTTACATCACTTTTCGACGGAAAACCGAATACAGCATTGCGATCCACCGAGTAACACGCACTCTTGAATTCTAGAAACACGGCTATTTTAAGATGGTGGAATACATGGCATTCAAGAATTTTCCTTGTCACAAAATATTATCTATACAAACTTCGTGAATGGAATCCGCCTTTTTCTTCTCTAATATGTGATTCACGAGAAGCGGTAGGGCGACGTAAGATAATCGAAGCATTTACCCTAGATACGACTGGACTCAAGCTTATCCCCCGATGTTTAACAATGGAACTACGATTGCCTTTTTAGAAGGTAGGAGTGATGGTCGAGTCATTCCTAACAAGTGATACGGTCTCCTCATTACATATAGTATGAAGAAGGTTAGTCAGCGCTCCCGAAGTTATTTCGCGATCATCCTTAAATAAACTCAGAGACAGATCGTTGGGGCTTGCAGCTTTGCGTCCTTTACGAGAAAGGATTGCATTCTGCATTTATAAAATTGATTGTTCTTCGGGATTAACTTTCCACACTGTTGATACAGGCTTGCTTTCTGTAATTGAATCTGACGAAAGTTCCGAAGAAAACTGATCTTTGAAGTATTCATTCCACCTAACAAGACGTCTTATTTTATCGATCATTGAATAGTTATTATTATCATTTATAGTTCCAATAACTTTTAATATTCTCGGATATGTTGGACCAAACAGTGGCTATTACCGAACGCTTCTTCCATCTCTACAGTCTTTCTGGTCTAAAAGAATTCGAGATCCACTTTTACACTGCGCTTGCGTTGGTGTCTAACATTTCTACGATATTATTTTAAGCGTAGCTAGGTGGAACTTCGCGCCTTGTTTCAAGTATTTCCATAAATTTTACAGAGATTCAAAGACATTTTCTACGAGAGCCTACAGTGCTACATACAGTAGTACCTGCATTGTGCATAGTGGAACTTATCTTTATATCAAGTAATTTCCAATTTTCGCCATTAAGACCCGTTGGCTTTGACTTTAGAATATCTTCGTATTTTTATCCGAAGGACGCTTGTTCGAGTTTGCTTGCATCTATTTGAGGCTTATTTATTTTTCGGAAGACGAGCGACAATTCTGGATTCAACCATGCAATCTATAACTAATTGCTTTATGCGTCCACTGTTGTCCGGAGGCGGGGGGACGCAATCTGACGCATCATTTCACACTTCGTCTGGCGTTTGTGCTATTTATGTACAATCTATGTTCCGCACAGCTATCCAGCAGTCACTCATTATTATCTTTGCTATCGAGCTTACTGTGTATCTTCCACCTAAATGAAATTCTGCGTTACTTAGGCGCCCAACTTGAGCATTCCTGTCACCTGTAACCGAGACTATATATGAATTCCTTGCTTTACCTAGTAAAGAGCCAAGGTGGGGATAGAAGGCATTTTTGATGGTGTATTTTCTGCAATCGGTAGGAGCATATGCAGATAGAATGAAAATAAAACGTTGATTAAGGTTTCTGACTGATTTTATTAGATGTATTTAAGCGTGCCGCACGTAGTCGGCTATTTACAGGGATCCATTCAGTTGAGCAAGCTTCAACTCGTGTGCCGAGGACAATATCGACGCCTCAATCTCTGGTTTCAAAGAATAGTGCACCCAGTTCTATAATGCTCGTAGTATTCTGTATTCTGGTTTCAGATACGCAACACATCGATTTCAAAATTAATCCAACGTACGTGCAAGAGTTTCTTATTATCCAGTTTGTTTAAAAGTTGGCACATTACCTGCGAAGACTTTAAAGTATAATGTAGGCTTAAGAATATTAGTCTACTCGAACTATTTTCGATATTGAGCAATCCGATATTGCGGTCAGTGATATTATCAGCACATACATTATTCCTAATATTTAAAGGAGCGTTATTGTTAGATTGAGAAGAGGAAAGAGAAGGAAAATGCAAAATCGGAGAGATACCTGCAGTATCCTGATTCTTCTTATTTCCCCTGCACGACTCGGCAGATAAGGCGAACATTTGTATATTGCGCGACGGCCGATTTCGTACATATTCATTATAGTTCGCGCGATCATGGTTATATGTGGACTAAGTCGTCAATCAAGACTGATGAATAATATCTGACCAGATGCCAGTGGCCAAAGCTTCCTTTAGTAGATTAAATATTCCTTTCGCTTTTGGCATGCTCGCACTTATTTCTTCACTACACATTTAACTGTATATTTAGACATATCCCGAGGCTTCATATGAAATGTGACTATGTCTGTGTCCCGTTAGACCCGGAAAGATTCATGCAACTTCCCAGCCTGACTAATTTTAGCCCGTCGGTCGTTAGGCCGGAATTATATTAAATCTTCGGTCGTTTTTTATGTCTTTATTTACTTTGCATAGGTTGAATTTATGTCATCTAGAGTATTCGTGATTTGGTTAATATAATCATTAAACAATCAATGAATGCGCGGTTGGTATTAAAAATTCTTTAAATCAAGTTTGTGAGCTTGAAATGAACACCAATCCCATTTTATTTAACCAGTCTTCGAACAAAATAGCAAAACTAACGTCGGTGACTCGTACTGACTCGTTTCAACCGCCCATGATTATTATCAGAGTAAAACGGCAAGCTGACAAACGAAAATCAAACCGCAATGCATATATATGTAAAGCATAATTAGATATGCGGCTCTCATCTCTAGTAGTCTCGCATTCATTGGACACGACTGAAATTATCGGCTGCAAAATTTCTATGCGGTCATGAACACTAAATTTTTGCAGCTTTCGCCATATATATATATATATATATATATATATATATATATATATATATATATATATATATATATATATATATATATATATATATATATAGGTAATACAATTAAACAATCAATGATTACGCGGGTTTTGGTTACAATTCTTTAAATCAAGTTTATGAGCTTGTAATAAACTCTAATCCCTTTTTATTTAACCATTCGTCGAACAAAATAGTAAAACTACCGTCAATATTCATGGAAGATCGAAAATCGTCAGTACCTGTGACCGACGTTAGTTTTTTACGACTGGTTAGATACAATAGAATTGGTGTTTATTTCAAACCCGCAAACTTAATTTAAAAATTGTTACCCCACCCGCACAATCATTGATTGCTTAATTGTATGGCCTATATATATGGCGAAAGCTGCAAAAAATTACGTTGGTGACTGCATAGAAATTGTGTTGCCGAAATTTCCAGTCGTGTCCAATTTATGCGAGACTACTTGAGGTGAGAGCCGCATATTAATTGATGCTTTCCATATATACGCATTGCGGTTTGATCCTCGCTAGTGAGTTTGCCGTCGTACTCTGATGATGATCATGGAAGTTCAAAACGCGTCAGTGCGTGTGACTGACGGTAGTTTTGCTATGCTGTTCGACAACTGGGTAAATACAATGGGATTGGTGCTTATTTCAAGCTCGAAAACTTGATTTAATTAAGTCATTGTGTGGATTCGTTAATCTAATTTGTTCCGTAATTATTTAAGTCATTCTATGTGCTCCCACTTTATTAAATTGTATTGATTGTGCCTCACTTTTAAATGTTCATAGACAACACGTAGTTCAACTTTAAAAAGTGAATAAAATTAACTTTCTTGTAAAATTCATAATGTAACATTCTTGTTTAAACTCTCCAGTTCTGCTTTTTTTCTTAGCTCTGTCGTTATCAGTATACACAGTTTCGGTCCAAGCGATAAGATTTATATTTTTCTGATACTTTCAAACCGGTATAGCAGAAAATGAATGCTTCGGGGTTCTCTGAAAATGCATAAGATGTTTGCTCATTGTGAAATACATTTTTGTGCAGGTTCATGTGTAATGTGACGTCCGCATTTATATCGAGATGATTAGCAGCACTCTTGAACATAAAAGCTCGCGTGAATGAATACAAATTTCTGACGCTGAGATATAATATTTTCAGGCACAAGGTTGTTATTTTCTATTGCATTTTTTGTTATCGTCATAATATCTTCTTAGTTCCATTTGTCGAGGCTGTACGACCTAGTCTGTGAAACTCTAAGAGAAATTGGTCATTTTCGAAACACCACAATTAAAATCTTTTCTTTTCAGAGGCCTCGCCATATCTGCATTTGAATGAAACATAATGATCGATCTCTCGACGTGGCAATGGCGTTCCATGACTGAAGTTCATGTATTGTGTTTAGTTCAGCCGTTTTTATGCATTTGTAATTTTAATTGAGCCAAACATTATGTCTGTGTCACCATGCTGCAACCTTTCACGCAAATCTCAATAGGTATTCCTATTTGCTACGTATCGAAATATCACACACGCCGAACACAATAAACTGATTCCTTAGGAATACAAGAAGCTAGATTTGATGCAGAAAGCTGGTATTCATTTGAGTCCTATTGCTTCGGTGACAATTGCGCTAATGTCTGTATTAGTCAAATGGTTGGCTAACGTATTGAAGCCGGTTGAAAGTCACTTATCCGAGTGTAATTTGAAAAATTAGTTTTAGTTTGTTTAAAAGGTAAACAAATTGAAAACTTTGTGGCGGAGAACTGATGAATATGTGCAATTGTTTATTAGGTGTTGTGCACCTAGTAACAAGTTAGTTCAAATATGATCAGAAGGATAAACCAAGGAAAGCAGAAACGAATTGTATAATCTCGTGCACATTCGTTTCGTGCTTACTGGCGACTCAGTAGTAAGAGCCGGTATTACACACTTTTGCCACTATATATTTAGCTAAGGAATTTGTGACAATTAGACAATACAGTGGAATCAAACGGCAAGCACAAGGAAAAAGCAATTTAAAAAGAACGGATTATGTTACTACATTAGTCATGCACATTCAGGCGGAAAACGCAGATCAGTTTCCTGCTTACTTGAACTAATTTGTTACTAGGTGCGCAACACCTAATACACGATTGTATATATATTAGCTTTCCGCCACGAACAGTATCTAATTGTTATACATTTAATTGAATAATGTCATGATTACCGCGAAATGTTATAACTGATGTCGATCAAAGCCAGAGTAGTAACAGATGTTCAGAAATAGTTGTAATTCTCAATTTCGGTGAAATTTAGCATAAACTGATATCCATCATGTTAGTTACATGTACCGGCTTGGAAACCATAGTGTTAGTACCATGTATCTTTTCGATATTACAATGTTGGTATCAGTTACTAACACAATAGCCATAGTGTTAGTATCCTTTACAGACTCGGTATATATATATATATATATATATATATATATATATATATATATATATATATATATATATTATATAGTGAGTTAGCTTTGAAGTCGCATTGTCGAGACTTTATATAATGTTTGCTTCACTACTGCAGGTTTACACATTCGTCTAGGAGATTCTACCGTCCAATTTTGCTGAAATTTAGCACACAATGAAATCCATTGTGTTGGTAGTACGTACCGACTTGGTAACCATAGTGTTACATGTAAATTTTCGGCAACCAAAGTATTATTATCGGGCACTGGCACAATATCTATAATGTTGGTACAATTACGTGCGTGATATTTATATTATACATAGTGTGTTGGCTTTGAAGTCGCATTGAATTATTGCTTGTCTTACTGCTGAATGTAAAGGAGGTTTTAGAAGGTTAGGAACACAGTCCTGTAATTAATCCTTGGGCTTGAATTTTGCCGGTCTTCTGGATGTATTACCTTTGATATTTCGGGCAATGCTTGGTTTATACTGACGGATGTACATAAAATAGGATTGGGGTTAATAAGAACCCCGCAACCTTGAATAAAATAAAAATTATCATCCCCCGTGCAATCAATTATTAAAACTAGAGGTAAAGTTCCTCTAATTATGAGATTTTTAATTTACTTTTGTTCTAACTGGCCTTGCTATTCGACTTTTTATAATTTGCAAATTTATTCAATGAAATATTTACGCACTGTTTAATAAAGCAATGCAACTAACAACAGTTTAATATAAATGTCATTTTAAAGTCAATTTAGTTCTAAAATACATTTAGCACAATCGGGAATTATCCGATGGATTAGAAGAAAAGCATTATGCGTCTGTCTACTTGGCGTGAGGTTTCTGCTTGCTCCCCGTTGAGGACCATTTTTATTGTTTAAAGAAATTTTCAATTCTGCTACATTTATCATTCCTCTCTTTGATGGCTCGCCTATGAAATGGAATGCTCCTTTATTGTAAATGCGTATTTCTATCTGCCAGTACCGTGTCCAAACAGGACATGATAGTTTTCTTTTGTAAAATTGTATTTTGTGTGGCACACAGTTGCAAAGATGGTAAGGATAAGTATTCGACATTTATCCGGTTAAATTTAAAGTAAAAAAGCGTCATTGATATCTCGCGCAGTGGCTTCTATAAATGTTTATTAAAAATTATGCAGCCTTCTGCACTAGAGCCAGTTTACTTCTAGATTCCCACCGCGTGATTAAGTGAGGAACAACGCACATTATAGTGTCCACCGGAGTTGACTCGATAGAATGTCGGCCAGGATTTTGAAATAACCTCAAACAATGTTTCAACTAATGCAGTATACGTTCCATAACACTACTTGGTGGTGATGGTACATTAAATAGCGACCTGAAAGCTAATGATCTGTTTATAAATAATGCTTGCTGACGCTGTGATGGTAATGCTCCAGATTTCGAATCCTTGTTCGGGCGCCACTTGATGTCCGCCACTCATTTTACTCCGTCTGTTCCTTTTTCAAACAGTAAAAATGGTAAAGGTATTCACGATAAGTTATATGTTGAATAACAGTTTGATTATACGCATTCATTCTTTATAAGACTAGTTCATAATAGACAATATAATTGCGAGAATGTAAGTCAGTTACAAATGACAGCACACGCCAAACTTTAACTAGCTCGTACCATGTAAAAATTAGTTACTGTTTATATCAGGTGAAAAATTAGCAAAAATGAATATTCTTTACGAAAATAAAGACTATTCGTCATCTAGCATCAGGAGCATCAACAAACATGACTGTTAAACTGAAAACAGTGTTCTGTACGTACAAAAAACAATTGTCCCTAAAAGTGGCCATGCTACATATTAACAATGCCGTCAAGGCTCTGGTAGTCTTACATTATGAGCAGGGTGGTTCAGTGGTTAGAGCATCAGATTCTGAAGCAGACGTGCCCATGTTTGAACCCTGTCAGCGGCAAATTCTGGACAGTACGCGAAGAGTTCTCATTAAGGACGAAACCGGTTTGCTAGATGAATTGACTTTTCCACATTGTACAATACTCAGTTTATACTGACAAAGGTGATTACATAAGCGGTTGTGTGTTTATATCAAGTTCGCAAAATTTGTTAAATTAATTATGGATAACCGACAGCATTCTTGACTTAAAGACAATTAACTTTTTGAAATCGATGACAGATTCCAGAATGGCTTGCATAGTTTGCAAACGGTAACTGAAGCCGTTATACTTTATTATGCAAATCTGTGGGATCTTGATTCTAGATGAAGAAGGATGCACCGGAATTAACCTTTTCTTCGTTAAACAAAATATATCCATCGTCGGATACACTTAAAAAATAAATAAAGCTCGAGAAGTATTAACTGGAGGCAGGGAGCTGGGGGCTGGAATGTTTTGATGTACTACTCGGAATTTGTTACTATAGAAGCGAAATTTTTAAAGGTATATTATGACGACACCAGTTTAAAATTTTTAATCGGATATTGTTAATTATTTATCTCTTCTGTTTATTTAAACCTTGGGCATCATAAAACTTGCGTTTACTTGCATAGTCTCAAGTGTATTCTTGATTAACGGAGACATGCAACGAGTAAAATTTGTGGCACTGCAAAACGCATGTCACAAAGCAAATGTTCGATTTTCATTTTAGGGAAACCACAACACACAAGACATTGGTCATTGTTCGTTCTCTACTATGATTTTTTGTAAGCTATTAATTATCAGGCAACCGTTCATCTTTTTCTTTATTTATTTAGCCTCAGTTGAATCGTTTATTTAGAAAATGCATCCAAGCTGCAAAAGGTGAAACTCACTGGATTCGTGTTGCGAACTCTTTACAAACATTCAATTGTATTGTAATTGGTATTTTAAATAACCGAGACGGAGAGAACAAAGATGGTTTAATCGAACTCTTAGCAATGAAGCAAGATGTAGAGGCCGTTATATGTGTAAGTCTTTTGATCTCTGTTTTGTTTAATGTCCTATCCGTACTTTATTGGTCTTTGTTTATCCATTTATATATATATATATATATATATATATATATATATATATATATATATATATATATATATATATATATATATATATAGAATGGCCCACGTTAGGTACACCACATAGGCACTCCTTAGAAGCATTTTTATTTCTACATTTCTCGAAATCTATTTAGGTGAATTTACCAAGTATCATTGTAGTAAGATAAGAGTAATCTTCATTTTTTAGTTGTGTAATTTTTCTTGAACAGACTTTTTCCTTTAGTTAAGGTAACTTTCATGCAGACTTGGGTACAAAACTTCCATGTTGTTTGTGTTGACATCATGATTAAGTAAAATATTTGAATTAGTGAACCTATAGTCTGTGAACGCCTTGTATTCTTATTTTGGTCAGACAAGACAGCATACGGGTGGGCTAAAATGGTGGTGTCAAAATATTTCGGTATTTTTATCTATCCGAGAAGCCGCTTCCGGCTATTAGAATTGGCGCTCTTTAGCAGAGATCTATGTAATTAAATAAAATTTCGTTTTTTTCGAGGGACTGTAAAGTGCAGCGCATCATTAGAATTTTACTTATATTAGGAGACTAATTTGGCTACAAATACGATATAATATTGGAGATAAGCCTCATTCGTTGAAAAAGTTAAATTTTTAATTTCTGATCAAGCTTTATTTTTTGTAAACGTTCAATATCTGTGGTGCTTTAATGTTAAATAATTAATTAACATACATTTTAAAACTATTTTCTTAAAGCTTTATCTAAAGTTCTACTTAAATTATATTTTTTTAATTCTCCGTATACACACAACAGGAGTATGTGAATCTGTGCACAGAAAACTTTTACGAATATCGTCCTGCACGTTTACGAAGTTTGGTTTTAAATTCAATGTTGACAATTGCAAGTGTAAGTTCTCTGCCACTCAAATAATATTTTTTGCGTTTTGCATGTGCGTATTCCATACATAAATATATACATACATGCATGCATATATACATACAAACTCACATAAATACATACATACATATACACATGCTTAGATAAAAAAGAATAAATACATAAATATCTATACTGTGGTACCTCGAGATACGAGTTTAATTCGTTCCAGAGATGAGCCTGTAAGTCAACAGTCTCGTATTTCAAACGAATTTCTCCCATTTAAAATAACTGAATTCGATTTAATCCATTCAGGACCTATGGAAAATCTCCAACAGATTGTAAATTATGAATAAAGATAAGCTTTTAAATAACAAACAGACATGTATAATTAACAAAGACGTAACAAAATATGAAATAAGGAAATAAAAGAGTTATTTAGCATAATAGTCTTAATTTGGAGACAGGCGAGTGCGGCTAACGAAGGTGAACGGCAAGGAGGAGGGAGGGGAAAGGGATGAGAGCACTCTAGACAGGTATGTAAACGGCGCTTTTTTAGAACCTAAAACTGTTTTCTTATCTTTAAAAATAAAACTACGCATTTTTTATTTCAAATGAAAGAAAAAATTTAAACAATGCACTTAACTTTAAACTTAAACTAAGCTTAACATTTACGTAAATTTAATTATTACTTGTTTTTGCCTTCTCGTCTGGACTTTCTGCACTTTTACTTGCACGAGCAGAAACTTCTCCGTTTGCTCGTGAATATTTGTCCTTAATTGATAAAGAATTGTGGCTCCTTTTGCTGATGTAGCACTCTTAATGGCATCCTTCTGCTTCAATATCGTACAAGTTGTCGATGTGCTACGATTATAGATCTTTGCGAGTTCAATCACTCGCACGCCACGCCCATGTTTTTCTATTATTTCTTGCTTTAGTTCTATCAACATCATCCTCTTCTTCCTGCCACCATTGTCTTTAGCACTCACTTTCAATTGCAGATATAAATGCATGCATAAATGTGCCTATATATAGTATTAACCTCTTAAAATTGCAACTTGGTAATATTAGTTGAACGATTTTGTATTTGGTATTGCGTGCCTAGTAACAAATTAGTTCAAATAGGACCAGAAGGATATACGAAAACCAACCAAAACGAAATTTATAATCTCATGTATACATGAGTTTTGTATGAGAGAATACACCGTTCAACGGTCCCTTACTACTTCACTACATATATAGAGGTTATAGATTGTAGTGCCAATCCTACTAATGCGTCGCCAGTAAGCGCTTTATGCATGCGTAAATGAGATTATCCATTTGATACATGCTAAAATTTTTATATCTTTCTTGTCTAACTGCATTTTGTACATGCACACTTAAAAAAAATATATCTCCTACAAGTTGGGTTCCAGAAGACCCTTTAGCAATGGTTCAGAATTAACTGATCCTGCCCACTGGAGCCTGTTTTCTGCTAGAATGCCAAAGATTTTCAGTCAGCCATGTCTCCTCGTTTGAACCTGTACCGTACTGCGTTATCAAATAAACGGCAACGCAAACAATAGTGTCAAGTCACGGGGTTTCTTGTCTAACAAGTTGGAAGTTTTAGGGCATAATCAGAGGTGATCTCTCTCCACTGAAATCATTTTTATGCTAGTTTTTATATATTTTGTTCACCCCAAGTGTCTTCACCTGTTCGGCTAGAAAAAATGACAATTATCACGAGGAATATTAGCCGGTCTTGAATGGAGTGGCCAAAAATATATCACCTTCGTCGTTTTTGTGGTCCCTATTTTGAACCGTTTATTTATTGTTGTTTATGCTGCATTGGTGATCCTATATATTAATGGCTCAGTTTCGAATATAAATGAAATCGTAGCCTTACAAATGGCTGTCTTTTCAAATCAGGACTATTCCATTTTCTGCTTATGCTAGATACACACATGGATAAATCGAGATCTCTCCGATGTCAACTCGATGTCTCGCGAAGTGCGCTCCATAAGAGACAAGACCATCGAGACCGAGTTAATCAGTCTCCTTCTCTGGAACATGTTTTCTGCTAGATTCCAGAATATTTTTTGTCTATTTATGCCTCATAGTTACTCGAGTTGCCGGGTGGCGTGATTAAGTGACCAATAACGCAAATAATGTTGGCCAGACTGTTGGTCTAATCCTTTTGCGGTTTCAGCCATTCACCAGTGTTCTTTAAATCAAGTTTGCAAGCTTGAGATAAACACCAAGTCCATTGTACTTCAAGCACGAAAACATGATTTAAAGAATTGTTATCACCACCCGCGCAGTCATTGATGGTTTAATCGTGACCACTTGTGTTGTCTTGATAGATTTTGTCCTCAAAAAAGTGTCCCAGGTAGACCAATTGATGTTCTTTGTTATTGAAACGTCAATAACGGCTGAATGGAACTAGTCAGCTCGTAACTTATGCTTTTGATTAATCCTATCTGGCGTTTAACTGGCAATGATATAAACTAAATCTAGCTAACACCAATTTGAAATGTTTTTGAGCACTGAAAACTACGGCTGGTCAATTCTTAAGTTTCTGCATCATAATAAAATGCCGACAGTACACTGGACTATAACACCTTTGTCTTGGCGCTTAGTGAAATATATCAGTAATCTCAAAGCGATTTCATTGTTTACCAAAGTTAGCTGCAGCAAAACGACATCGGCTGGAATTTCAGACAGAAGCCGTTCCATCTGGTATCATTAGAGATTCTAGGTGAAAGAATCTGCTTATGACAGGCAGCACTCTGCTGTTTTGTATAACTTTGAGCTCCGGATAAATATGTACTATTCTAGAGGCATTTATCTGCATAAAGTATCGGGTGGGCAAATCTTGATCACAATTAGGCACTTTCTTTGATTTTTTCATTTTTCGGCCATCATGGCAGCATCATTATCCTATTCGATTTCAGCACCTGGCCATCACCAACAATCTCCACCCTGGGATGTGTTTTGCTGACCTCAGGAATGACCGTATGAACGATAGGGGTAAAATGCATACTTGTCCAGCATCAGAACCAATGCAAAAAGCCTTGGAATGACAATTTTTCGAGTGACTACAGGCGATTGTGTTATTATAGCAGGATTCATGTATTCAAACAGTTCATGCCTATTATAACAGTTAGATACTGTTTGTGGATGAGAAATAATATATATATATATATATATATATATATATATATATATATATATATATATATATATATATATATATATATATATATATATATATATATATATATATATATATATATATATATATATATATATATATATATATATATATATATATATATATATATATATATATATATATATATATATATATATATATATATATATATATATATGTACTAGGTCTTGCGCACCAAATAACAAATTCTTTCTAATATGACTCAATATGACTAAGGAAAAACCAAAGACTGAATGAACGGAAAGTATAAACTCGTGCACATTCGTTTCGTGCTTACTAGCGACTTATCAGTAGGAGCTGATATTACGCCCTATACCCACTATATATTTGGATGAATAAAGAAAAGGCTAACCGAGAAAAATTGGTTTGTCTATTACTGAAAATTGTGTGTAACGTTCGGCAGGGTGTCTCAGTGGATAGAGAAACAGATTCCGCAGTACACTTTCCAAAGTTTGAGCATTGTCTGAGGCGATTTCTGCACTGTACATAGTGTTTTCCTAATAAGGTCGAAACTGGCGGTGATGATGTTAAGTTTATAGATGGAATCATTGCTGAGAACAATCGTAGGTCGATTTAAAAGGATGTTTCCTTCCACTTCTCGATTGAATATCAACTTTGCCTCTCGGGTTCTAGTGGAGAGTTAAGCAGGCATTTCACTGTTAGTGGAACATTGGCAGTCCTTGAAAACAAAAGACACAAACTGGCTGTTTCGAACGCTGTATTAAAAACAGTCAAGACTTACATAATGTGCTTGTCTCGTATCCGTACTGAATTTCTGCGATGGAGCGAAGCAATAAATAAATAATGAAGGTCCTATGCGTGATTCGTTGATACCTAGGTAGTTTTATGCTACGAAGCAAAGTGTACTCCTATAAGGTCAGCATTTTAAAGCTCTCTGGCTACTAACAGCTCGAAAAGAATTGTTCAAAATCGCGATGGTGCTTTCAATAGTTTGAAAATTCTAAGAGTATAGACAACTAAATTACTTTGTTATTTGACATACACCGTAAAATATTTTTGAGAAGTTTTTTTTAATTATAAAGTTTTATTTTATTAAAAAGAACAATAACTTGAAATATTTTTAATTACAATTTTACGCTTTGAGACCGGCTATGAATGAAGTTGCTGAAGCGGCATTCAGTACGGTATTGTCGATAACTTGCTTGCACAGTACGATCATCGTATGTAACAAATCCACGATTTTCTTTCATAGATGGTCGATTTGCACTCTCAGTTCCGCAGTGAACCGATTGAACCTCATTTCCAAGTACGCGTTGAGTTCAAATTCGTACTTTCATCACTCCGAAGGCTTCCTTACCTTTCGTCCTAACTCCCGGGAACGAAGTTCGATCGAACCTTCGCCGTTTGAAGTTTTATTACCTCATTTCCAGTAACATCTTCGGATTTGCTTAAATCTGCTCGTGTGATCACTGTACCGTTTGTTATTAGATTTACGAAATGGGATATCGAAAAATCAGACAATGGTTATACCTTTAACAAAAGCTGGTTATTCGTTGTATAATCACCATTGGCTATGTCATCTTCAGTGATTGCTGGTGAATACAATAAAGAGATTCTAATGTTACAACTATCGTCCAGATGATTTAAAAGAACATTTGTTGACCTGAGATGAACACCCTATTTCCATTTTTAATCACTAGTTAAACCTCTAAAATCAGCGGCGTTTCGACATTTCACCACGGAAAACCGTCCAACACGAATCAGTCCGCGGCTTTCAATTCTAGTAGTTTCACTTACACTATCTAACTGGATTGTGGGCAGTTGTTTTTCTATGCAGTGGCCATCAAATCTTTACATTCTCAGCTACGGTCATATAAGTATTTACTTGAACGGGTGGAAATGACATTTGTTATTGCAAATGTTTATTTTATTTTTGTATCATGAAATTGTTTATGACGTAATACAGCAAAGCCGCAAGGAAGCTGTATAGCTAATATTGCCTTACCCTAATGCTGACTTGGCCATAATGTTGATTGTAGAAGCTTAGTCTGCCTCAATTCTGTGAGTTATCTTGACATATATACTTGAAAACAATTACTTTATTCAAGGTTGCGATCTTGATATAAACACCAATCCCTTTATATACATACATTATGCCAGTATAAACCAAGCATTGTAAATGTAGAAAATGCAATTCATACATTAGACCAGTTTCGTCCTTATTGGGAACTTTTCCTGTACTGTTCAGTATTTTTCGCGGACAGGACTCGAATTTGGGCACGTGTGCTTTGGAATGTGTTGCTCTAACCACTGAGCTGCCCTGATGACTTTACATTGGCACCACTCCGATTTGATGACTAGTCGCATAAAAAAGAGAATACGTTCAGTCATCTCCTGATTATCACACGCGCCATAGAAATGTTTTTGTTGCTATCTTTGTAATCTGTTAGGTTATTCTGGGCTGACTCACTTAGACATTGCTTGTTTATGATCATTTTAGGCATGTGATGAGATAGACGAAAATCCTATGGCAATTTGGCTCCAGGATGATCGTATTTTTGGCATTTTAAGTATGGTGCTGGCAGATTTTAAATTACGTCAGAGCCACGGCCTCTCCGCTTGCCGACTTCTTGGTTTGTTAACGCAACTCAGACACTTTCAGGTTGGTGTAAATATCTTGCCTATTCATATTTCGTTTGCAATGATTTTTATAATGTTTAAACTGGCAATTCGGACATTATTACAATTTTTTTATATTATATCTTTAATTTGCCAATTATGAAGAATTCTATTTAATTGAGTGATTTTTTAAAAGTTTTAGTTTTACGCATTGTTTATTATTATTTAATTCTGTCGATAGGACATATAACTCTTAATCCCAGAATCGTAGGTTTACGCGTAATCATAGAAATTGTGGACGGAGGGGCCATGGGCCTCAGCCTGTCGAACCAGCCGTGTTACCCTCAATCTTGCTGGTACCAAAGGGATACAACTAACTCTCTTTGGAATACATGTTGTAGTATGCCTTCGTTTTACCCACTAACATATTTGTGCCAAGGGTGTGTTAATAGGGAATGTGTCTGAAAAAGAAGTATTTTTATGGGGACGTAATTCCCACTGGCATGGGCGCGGTCCATTCACAATCGCGTGAGGTCCAGTAGAAAATTGTCGTTTTTTCAATCATACAACTGGAGCCAGTTGTGTTGGAAATGGATCTATTTTAGTCTGTTTGCATGCTATCTAGTAAACGAATGTGCATGAGATTATACTTTCCGTTCATGCTGCCTTTGGTTTATCCTTCTGGTTACAACAGAATTAATTTGTTACTAGGTTTGCAAAACCTAATACATACTTGCATATATATTAGTTCTTCGCAACAAACAGTATTTAACTGTAATATATTGAATTGAATGATGTCATGCTTACCGCGAAATGTGATAACTGACATCGATGAAGGCCAGAGTGTATGGTTTAACTGGAGTAACAGGTGTTCGGAAATTGTTGTAATTCTCAATTTGGGTGAACTTTAGCATAAATTTATATCCATCAGGTTGGTATCATGTACCGACTCGGAAACCATAGTGTTAGTATCCGGTACTCATCGATTTCAAAAAAGGTATCAGTTACTAACACAATAGCCATACACATCACACACTTAGTTGACAATCAATATGTCAAGTGGAAATATTAATTTAAACCGCCTCATTTATACTTGTTTTTAGATCTCTTAAGCATAACGTTTTTTTATAAAAATGTTAGGAAAGTGTATGTTCTGATGAGTCAATCTGACTATAATGATAAAATGTATGAACAACTAGACAATATAGAGGTATACACTAAAATAAATAAAGATCCTACGGATAAGCTACAAGGAGAAGTTAAATTATTGGTCAATAATATGATTGCTGAAGGAGAATTAGATCAAGCGCATGGTAACGCTCTCATACAAAGAGATACAGTCGCTCCTAGAGTGTACGGTTTAGTAAAGATACATAAACCAGACAACCCTTTGAGAATTATTGTTAATGTCCAACACTCTCCAACATATAAAATGTCTAAGTTTCTATGTAATAGAATAAAGAAATATTCGTACTTCTTAGACAATACTTTGATGAATTCATACCATTTGGTTGAGATTGTAGATAAATGTGAACTTAATGAAAACGACAGATTGTCGAGTTTAGATGTGGTGTCAATGTACACCAATATACCAGTACCTAAAGCACTAGACTATTTTCAGCGTTTCCTTGTTGATCATCCAGTAATATTGGAAGGAAGCAAAATGACGATAAGACACGTCATGGAGATGATGTACGTATGTATGTCCTCCACTTATTTTAAATTTAGGAATGCATTTTATAAGCAGATTAGGTGTTCCAATGGGGCAACCACTATCGGTTCCAATAGCTAATATCTTCATGCATTACATGGAGAAGATTCTCTTAGATATAACGCCCCTAAATCCTAAATTGTATGTACGATATTTGGATGATATATTAGTTATTTGGAATCACGGGGAGGACCAACTGATAAATTTCTTAAACATAGCAAATCAGGTGAGCGAGCTTAAATTTACAATTGAAAATGAATCATGTGGCGAATTACCATTTCTGCATGTCAAGTTAATTAGAAATGGTACAAAACTAGAACGGGATGTTTATAGGAAGGATACTTACTCAGGTATCTTTCTTAATTTCGATTCAAATCATCCATATAGAATGAAAATCGGTATCTTAAAATCGATGATAATAAGAAGCTTAAGATTAACAGATATAAAACATAGAGAGATTGAATTAGGGAGACTGCGAGAAATATTCAGTGCTAATGGGTATCCTCTAAAGTTAATTGAAGCAACTATAATGAGCGTTATAAGTAAATTTAATCATGACTGGAAGTACGTGAAGTCAAATAAATTAAAAGATGACCGGAGGGTAATGGTTATACCTGACTCTAAACTAAGTAGGAAAATAAAAATGGTAGCATCAAAATACAATATACGTACTATTTTAAAACAGACCCTTACACTAGGTATTATACTTCCCAACCAAAAGGAAAAAAATAGAACCGCTAGACACATCAGGAGTATATGAAATTCCATGTAACGACTGTAACTTGATGTATGTGGGTGAAACCATGTGCCCAATTAAGGTTAGAAGAGAGGAACATAAAACCGCATGCAAGTATGCCCATGTTAATAGATCAGATCTTGCACGCCATACAGTAGAGACAGGACACACAATTAATTGGGATGGGTGCAGACGAATATCTATTTTTGGCCGTAGCAGATCGACTAGATTGATTAGAGAATCCATCGAAATTAAATCGAGAAATGACATAATGAATGAAATAGCCGTAGAAAAATCACTAGGTCCTATTTGGAATACAGCACTAAATAATGGTAGTAAACGAAGATTGCACGAATCAGAATCAGAATCAGAAACTCGCTCAAGTAAAAGAATAAGAACACTGGATTGATATTAACTTACAGAGGTGGAGATTGATTAATTCAATATCGCCTAATTTATTTTGATTATCTTATTATTTCACCCTTGATCACTTGTTATCTTATTTTATCTGTTATCTTACGTTCTGTTGTTAGTGTAGCGCCTTTAACATACATTTATCTATACATGATGGCAAGGTTTATTTTTTATTTTATTTTCTTTGCACTATTACTAGTATCTTCTTTATCAGGCAATTTTAATTTCTTTTACGTACCATTTAATTTAACTTTCTACCCTATTGAAACACTTTATCCGTTTCTAATTTAATTTTGCTACCTATTAATTATTTACTCTATTAATAGTGTCATGCCCCCTACTCACCGAAATGCCACTCGTAATTACTTAATTTAGAAAAGTAAGTGTAGAATAGGTCTGACGTGTGCAGTTAGGAAATGACAGTTATCATTTTAGTTTTACTTGTATGACCGTTACACGTGCCTGTAATTTTATGTAACAGATTAGCTCTCAGTTTTAAGTAAACGCTCACGCACATACACACAAACACGCTTATCCAGTGAATAGTCAGATGTTGCCAAATCTCTGTAATTTCACTGGGATGAGTGTACACTTGCATTAACTGATTACTCCTCAATTCAAAACAAACAGGAACACATACACACAGGCATGACGTACGCTTATCTAGTGAGTTGTCATTAATTGTCATTATATCACTGTAATCTCATTGCGAAGAGTGTATACATGTAGACACATACACAAACCAATTTAAAATACACTTTCCTAACATTTTTATAAAAAAACGTTATGCTTAAGAGATCTAAAATCAAGTATAAATGAGACGGTTTAAATTAATATTTCCACTTGACATATTGATTGTCAACTAAGTGTGTGACGTGTTTGGCATTGAAAAAGGTCTCCGTAATTGGAGACCGAAATATTTGCAAAAATCATGATGTCAGTGGACTCAAATATTTTGGTACGCAATCCGAAAATCAGGTAAATTGTTTATTTCCTGTCGCGCAACATGTTTCTTTTAAACCTAGTAACAAATTTGTTCAGTTGTGACCATAAGGATAAACCAAAGGCAGCATGAACGGAAAGTATAATCTCATGCACATTCTTTTCGTGCTTACTGGCGACTCATCAGTAGGAGCCGGTATTACGCCCTTTAACCACTATATATTCGGTAGAAGAATGTCCTATTATTCCACATTCTTCTACCGAATATATAGTGGTTAAAGGGCGTAATACCGGCTCCTACTGATGAGTCGCCAGTAAGCACGAAACGAATGTGCATGAGATTATACTTTCCGTTCATGCTGCCTTGGTTTATCCTTCTGGTCACAACTGAACTAATTTGTTACTAGGTTCGCAAAACCTAATACATAATTGCATATATATTAGATCTTCGCAACAAACAGTATTTAACCGTAATATATTGAATTGGATGATGTCATGCTTACCGCGAAATGTGATAACTGATATCGATGAAGGCCAGAGTGTATGGTTTAACTGGAGTAACAGGTGTTCGGAAATTGTTGTAATTTTCAATTTGGGTGAATTTTAGCATAAATTTATATCCATCAGGTTGGTATCATGTACCGACTCGGAAACCATAGTGTTAGTATACGGTACTCATCGATTTCGAAAAAGGTATCAGTTACTAACACAATAGCCATAGTGTTAGTATCCTTTACAGGCTCGGTATATATATTATATAGTGTGAGTTAGCATTGAAGTCGTATTGTCGTTGACTTTAGATTATGTTACTTCACTATTACAGGTTTACACATTCGTCTAGGAGATTGTACCGTCCTATTATTCCACATTCTTCTACCAAATATATATAGTGGTTAAAGGGCGTAATACCGGCTCCTACTGATGAGTCGCCAGTAAGCACGAAACGAATGTGCATGAGATTATACTTTCCGTTCATGCTGCATTTGGTTTATCCTTCTGGTTACAACTGAACTAATTTGTTACTAGGTTCGCAAAACCTAATACATACTTACATAATTGTATCGTATATACATACATGCACACAAATACATAAATACACACACATACTTAAATACATCCATACGTAAATAAATACATATATACGTACACAAATAAACACATTTGTATCGTACATACATTAAAATACATAACCCATACATGCATAACCAATTACAAACACAACTTAGAGTCAACGTTGCTCAAGATGACCAAAATTCTTGTTTGGTTCTAAGGATATGGCATTTCTTGTCGCATAATTTAATGTTTTATAGTCACGAAATTCCAGTTCAGTAAAAGAGAATAGTCGTCGACAGACTCGAAAGGAGTATACAAATATTATTTAAATGAAGTTCTTTCCCAAGTAATTCGTGATCAATCGGCCGATTCGTCAGGTTAAAGCCTGACGATTGTCAGACCGTATTATTCTATGACTCCAGGTCAGCTGCAGCCAGTCACAGGTGACTAATGTGAGACTTTTCCAAATGCAGTCTCGCTTTTTTTGTAGCGTTCATTATTTTAATCAAAATGTCATGTTATCGGAATTTGTTTGAGATATGGTTTTTGTCATTTTATGTTGTTTCAATTGGTTTTATCAAATAACCAACAATAGATGTACACCAGTGGAACTAACTAACGTATTTTGAGCTCCACTAGTGATTAGTCATCGAATTATCTGGCACGTTGAGGTTTCAAGTAAACGCACTGGCTGTTTGACTAGTAGAGCTTTATTCTCTCACAGCGCGAAACTAACGAAAACACAAAGGGATACAGATTGCGATTTTGCCAAACAACGTTGAAGCCAGCTACAAGAAATTTGTGTGATACAGGAACAGTTCATATATCCTGATGGGTTCCATGTGCAAAAAGCAAAACTTGGTTCTCAATCCTAAGTGATGTCTTATAGAATTTGACTCAGTGGCTATCTTGCGATAGATTAACGGTATAGTCATTTTCTTCTGACTCAACACGGCTTTTGCTGTGAACGCTAAATCTGAAGTTTAGTCTTTCTGTGGAGCCATAAATTGCTAACCGCAAAGTAACTGTGTGATCGATTTAAACTTTCTTCAATCTTTCAACTTTTGGCTTTTCTAGAGCCATTTGTGCGAGAATCTGATCCACGTTTAATTATGCGTATTTGTTTACGAAGCAAACTTAAACAATTCAGTATTGTAATTACCTTTCTTCAATTTTGAAATTTTGAATCAGTTTATGTTCGTATCTAAATTACCCGATCTGTGTAGTGAATAAAACAGGCTGAATTCCAGTTGTTTTGTTTCTTTAATAAATTTCGGCGGCCATTCGCGGCCGCCTTTTCAGTGCACCCACCATCACTAGTCTTAAAAATAAACTGATGAAGCAAGCGCGATATTTCCTCTGGCCATATCATTGACACTTCAGACTGACCTCGCACTAAATAGGTGCGTGTCGCGTGTGAGGGTGTGTTATGTTCATCCAACTAAGTGAAACTAGAGTGGCTGAATATGAATTTACCATTTACATGCGTTAGACTATTTGTTTTATACTCACCATGTGAAATGACGTAACTGAGGTCGCTCTCACATTTTCGGGGCGTGAGAGACCAATAAATCAGTTACTTTATAACCACATGTCAATTTAAGTGATCAAATTTGAAATCCGAACGAGTCATGCTCATGTGAAATTTCATTCAAACTACTCAGTTTGTGCTCAGGATAGGCTTGTTTAATAAACGATATTTCGTGAATGATTGCGCAGTGCGATCATAAAATTTGGAACGAGGTTACCGCATTGCTCAAATCTGTTATTGTTAGAATTGGACTGTGTGCGTGACTGATGATGGGACCGGAAATTCCCTTCCGAAACGTTGCCAGTCAACGTTAATTATTAGTGGTTAGTATGAATGATGTTGAAGCCTTCGGAGGAAATGGACGAATCAGCACCCAGCCACCACGAAGACGAACTCGATGCGTACTTGGAAATTGGGATCAACCGTATTTTTGCAAAACTGATAACAGTTCTTGTCATATCATATCACTGGATAGTTACGTGTTGCGTGCGTGCGTGTGTGTGTGTGTTAATCTGATTGTTGGTAGTTTAGCTATCGATGCAGAAAATCGACAATTGAGCTGGTGCATTTGTCCCGATAACTATTGCAAACGAAATAGAGGTTCTGTTTAATTAGTTTCGCCTTTGTTCTCCTCATCCTCCTCCTCCTCCTCATCATCATCATCATCACTGAGTCGTTATGTGTTAATGGTGAAGGCGCAATAGGTCAAAGTATTTGTCTTGTTTGTTGTATTGTCGAGGTATTTATGTCGCTCTATCTCAGATCCACCCCTCTTTATTAATTATACATTCCGCGCTTGCATTATTAATATAACTTTCAAAATCGTTATATCGTTTATTTATCTTTTTCATTTGATTTGAGGTAGTTAACTTTTGCCTAGATTATCTCTTTACCTTGACGATTTTTGGCTATGAGCCTTATACTTAGGATACTGTTGTTCGAAGGCTTCAATAAATCAATGGCATTGGTGTTTATTTCAAGCCCGCAAACTTGATTTTAAGAATCGCTATCATCACCCTCACAATCATTGATTGTTTATTTGTATTGCCTATGTAAATAAAAGTTACTGTTCGTGACTGCATAGAAATTGTGCAACCGACATTTCCAGTCAAGTGCAATGTATGCGAGACTAGTATAAGTTAGAGCAGCATATCTAATTTTGCTTTCCATACGCATATCCATGGCGCTTTGATCCTCGCTAGTCAGTTTTTCGTCGTACATTGATGATGATCATGGAAGATCGAAACGCGTTGGTACGCGTGACTGACGTTATTATTTCTATTTTGTACGACGACTGGTTAAATTTAATGCGATTGATGTTTACTTAAAGCTCGGAAACTTGATTAAAAGAAATGATTTATTGCGAATTTCTTCGGCTATCTTTTTTTGAGGCGATGAAAATTTTTAAAACAATATATGTGGTGCACTTATATTTTCGGGTATTGAAATAACGTAAATTATGTATTGCAATCAAATTTGAGGACGTGCAGTAAACCTCAAGCTCATGTTTAACCAGTTAAACTTACATAACCACCTAGTTGTGGGTTTCCACCTTCATTTGTCTTTATCGGAACATGACAGAAACCTGACCAATGAGAATATAGAGGCAATTTTTATTTATCTATTAAAGAATAAGGCATGTCTTCTAACTCTAGCAGTCGCATACGTAATGTAAAATTTAAAAAAATGGTTTGTACATTGAAGCGTAACTTTTGTCTTTTAGTAAGAACTAAACTCGTCAACAATATCTGGTACTTTATAAAGTTAATTAGAAAAGTCACATATCCAAAGTTTAAATTAAATGCATGCAAAGACGTAAATGAAGTGTATAGTAAATTCAGTAACACACATACACACATACAAAGACAATTGTTTAGTTTATATTAACTTTTTGAACATGCTTCTTTTGCTTGTTCAACTGTGGAAAAATTATGATGGAACTGGCGGATTAAGTGATGCGCAGCTCCTTTTCATTTCTTGCTTTGCAAAACTATACCTCGTTTAGATTTTGGGTCTTTGTAAACAATGTTTTCGGCTACTCTAGAAAAGTGAGCACTTTTGCTAGCTGCGTTTAATGTGAAATGTTGTAGCAGCCGATCCGTTCAAGACAAAACACATCCAGCATGGTGTAAAAACCGGACAAACTTTTTAAAATTTCACACTTATAGAAAATTTGTGCCTAAATTGGATATAACCTGGGTTTTCTGCGTTCTTTGTCAATTTGGAATATATTGTAAAATCGTTAATGGGATGTGTGTTAAGTTGAAAAGGGGTTTCAAAACTGGAAACCAATATATTCGGAATAATATTGAAGTATGTTAGCTAAATACCTTGTTTATTTCCAACAAGACTGGAAGTAGTAATCTATTCGCATATCGCGCAACGTGTTTTGTTTAAATCGTATCACTTGTCTACATGATTGTCAAATTGTTTGTGGAATGGGCTTTCCATTGGAAATGTTTTTAGAAACATAAACTGAAATTTTCTGAGTAAAATTTTATGTCACTGGATGCAAACACCTTTTTTGGTCCAGGTAATAAATCTATTCCCTTTCTCGCAACATGTTTCATTTAAGTTTGGAATATACACAGGAAGTTTAAGTGCATCAACACTTAACATGCATTATACATATTACGAAGCCGTTTGACTCTACTATTGGCAAATGAATGATTTTATAGAGCTTACGTGCAGCATAATCTCACAAACCTGTTTTGATGGTTAATAGGTCAACGTGGCCCTGTAATAAATTATTCTAATCTAGAGTAATCATCATTCTCATGCACAGCGATACAAAGGCTACTAGTAACTGACGTTTCGCTGCCATATTATCATAATAAAAGAAACAATAGGTAAGAAAAAATTTTTAAATAGCGACAAAAATAATAAGTAAGTCACACAAATAATTAAAGAAGAGTGATTCGTGAGTGGGACTATATAGTTACTATAACCATAGTTACCTACATAACATAAAAATCTACACAAGTAAGCATTAAGGCAAAGCAACTTCGGCAAAACGGATTCCTTGCCGTTTCCACTGTCTCACGTCATAAATACAGTCAAACCTGGTAGCCAACTTTGTCCAAATAATAAAAGAAAGTTACGACGACGATTCAAGATCAATACCAACGTTGGCTCTACATGTACTTTAATGGTGAATACACTTCTGCAGTTGTGCAACACATTGTTGAAACCTCACACATACGCTCTCCAGACGTAGCATATAAGATAATTAATAAATGTAATAACAGTAGGGTGTTAGCCACAGACGAAGCTTTATGGATTAAAAAATGCAGCCGAATTTGTGCAAACAAAAGAGGCATGTTCAGGCATTGAGCTTGAACTGGAGGTGACGCACGAAATTGTATGGTTGTTCCCTTATGTCACACTCTTTCCCTGTTAGCATTTGTCGAACTTGTTTAGCCTTTCAATTTATTTATATTAAAGAGATGTGCATATTTATATACTTGAGAAGAAAATGAGAAAGAAAGAATTCGTGTATCTGATAAAATTTGTTTTTATTTTTGCACATGGAAATGATACTATGAATTTTATTAAGGCCCACTTTCCAAAAGAGCTTTTATAACTGTTCCATGGTCTAGTTTTTACACAGGAAGATGAAAATGCAACAGCGCGTTCTATTTGTTAAGAGTTTTTGACGAGATAAAATTATTATATGCCACAGTTCGCGCACGTCCACAGAAAAATTCTGAACAGTTTTTAAAGAGTCTCCAATAATGACAAAACAGGTCTACCGGATGAACTGCTTTTGCTACATTTATTTTGAAATAGATATGAGAAAAAGAACCGTAATCTTTGGAATAACATTTTTTCATAAATATTATTTCTACTAATATCTACAGTCATTATTCTATATTTTTTAATATTTTCGGTCATCCAATCCCAAATATAAATTTGTCGTAACCAATCCCTTCCTAACTATGTTTGTCTTGGTTTTTCGCAATTAAGAATACTTCTTTTGCGTAACGCCCAGTGACGTGGCATCTCATTAAATGTGAATATGTCCGCATTCAATGGGTGTGTCGTATTTTGGCGAAACAGGTTATTTTTGAATGCCTGTTATATTTTGTTCCAGTCCAATTTTACTTCTTTTGAATTACTTTCTGTACGTTTAAGCAGGGGTTTATTTGCGATAGTTTCAAAAGATAGAAGCATTTTTCCCGATTTTGCCTTGTGTAGAACTGATAATTTATTACTACTGAAAACATGACTTGTGAGTAGTGTATGTTCACAATTTGCTGATTTCGTGTAGAAACTGCACCCCTGTTTAATAATTTTTGTGAAATATATTGATTTATTCTAGTTTCGAGCTTCTCCTTTGATCTGAGGATGTTCTGAGCGTTGCAGATAAACTGAAATTTTTATACAGATAATGATGCTGACATCTCGCCTGTATTGACGGAAACTGAGATTTAGTCGCTCGAATTGCTTTTCTTTTGAAAATCTTGGCTGGAAAATCACCTCCAAAGGGAACATTTAGCGTTCATCTTTGAGGTATTTTGCTTTCGTCAAATTGGTCTCGATTTTATTGCGTTGGCTTCAGTTATATTCGATAAACCAGTCGGGATAACCATTATTTCTCAACGTTTCGCGAAGCAGGTTTAGCTCTTATTTAATTTTCACCGATGAACAAATCTTGTGTATTCGTGTGCCAAAATTGATTATGGGTTACATTTTGTACATTTTGTATAAATGTATAATTGTATAGCGATGATTAGTATTCACGAAATAAATGGCCTTTATCCACTTTGTTATTAATGTGTTTTTTCTTCCTAATTAGAAGTCTACTGTGTAATATTAAAAGCCATGGACATTATATGTATATGTATGTATATATATTCATTGAAAACTTTCAGGTCTCTGTTGTGATCAAGTTAGCCACGATCTCGTAAATACGCGCAATTAGTTGTAAGTATGTTGTTTTTCGTGACGGATTATATAACATATTGGATTGGTGCTTATTGTGAGCCTGTAAAATTGATTTTACAATTGGTTCTGAGTATTTGTGTTATCAAAAATTGCTTAATGGACTAGCGTGTAATTATGCGTATACTTACCTTTTCTGACATTTGTTTTTCTTTTCATTGTTTAGACGTGCAACAATATACAACTTCGTTTATCTTTGGTTAACGATGAGTTAGTGCTTAATGTAAGTTATATTTTGTTGAATAATTTTCGAACTGTTTGTCTTTCTCACCGGACACTCGGTTTTGTGATTTACTGCGTATTTTTTAATAACTTAATCGGATCCTATCAGTTCTAGGCATATCATCCTCATCATCCTCAACGTCATCATTATCATCATCACAGACAGCATTATAACAGCCGTTAGTAACTTATTTTTTAATACCTTGTTATCATGAGAATATGATGAGAAGGGAAGAGAAATAATTTGAGTATTAGAGACTAGGTATGAAGACCGGATATTAGGAAGACAATTAAAAAAATACATTTGGAATTAAAATAAATATAAATATATGACTTGAATAAGGATACCACATATGCCACAAGTTGTGTTTTATTCCTGTGCGTATTGTGGCAACCCTGAAGATGAGACTGGAAATTCGGTCTCGAAAATTAGGTGAAAGAACAATGGAAAATCTTGTTCCTACGTCATTTTCAGACAATCAGCTAATGGAAGGCTTAAAAAGAAGGGACAAGTGAGAACCCATCAATTGAGGCCAAAAATTACATCACCTGAAAATGATGAAAATTCAAGATTTTACCGACCTAAGAGTGCTATCAATTGTCCCGCAAAAGAAAAATGCGGTCAAATCCACAACAAGAAGGACAGCACTGCGCAACGAGATTCATCTTTTAAAAAGAAATAATAATTAAACATCGTTTAAATAATAAAAAGCAATAATAATGAAACAAATAATCATTAGTGGAGTGATTAAGATGCATACATTTAAGTAGGCAGCACACAGATATGAGGCAACCTAGCCCACTACGCACAACGAATATTGCCAACTTACCTTTAAAGCCCGCAACCAAAGGCGTTTCAGGCCTGACAACCAACGGATACTACTCTGTCAGACGGGTAATGATAGCATGAACTTTGCCCGTTCACATAGGTACAGCCATCCAGTTTCATGTGAAGCTTCTAGTTTGGTATAAATACGCAGTAACATTTAATGCTAAATCTGTAGTGATGGAATGATAATATGCGCGCCAGACGTGAATGGAAGGTTTCGGCGGCTTAAAAAGATTGTGGCCACTGGAATCTAGGCAGTTAGTGCTCATCAGCCTTGGTTGGCAGACTACCTGAGAGAAGGACAACTCTGAATACAAACCATGTCCGCTAAACAGGGCCTAAATGAAAGAGAACAAAATTGACTGGCTAAATTTTAGGGAATTGGTGCTTATCCCAAGTCCATAAACTGATTTAATTGATTGTTATGACCATTCACCGTATCAAACGTTGTTTATTTAAATAAATGATATAAATATGGCTAATGATGCGCAAAATAATTTTCATGGCTGCATACAAATTGTTCAGTCGAAATTCCATTGAATTAGAATGTTGTAGAGGCTACTTGATTGCTGTATTTTACTTTTAATACATAATATAGCAATTTTAGTTTGACCCTAGTTGGCCAGTTTGGTGTTGTAGCGCGACTGACGGTGGATTTGCTTCATATTGTGATTTGTTAAATAAAGTGGGATTGGCTTTTATCTTAAGTTATAAAGCTTGATTTAAGTGATTTTTGTCACCAATCACACACTCAGTAATTATTTAGTTGAATAAATTGTCAGCACAGTTCGTATAAAACTTAGAATTGCATTCAGCAGCCGGACTTTGTTGAAGTATGAATCGGCTGTATCGATATAAACCATATATAGTTGAGTTGGAATCCCACCTACAGCAGTATTGCCTTTCTTGTGAAGCTGGAAATAAATACGTGACCGTACTGCATTGGATGGATTTCATTTCGTACCTCATGTTTTCATTTTGAATCCAGCATCTTTCATTCCACCACTATTACGCATGCAATATGTCAATTATGAGACGTTATTCTGAGATGGAACCCATTGCTGTACAGTACATATTTTAGCCAATATCCATTTATAGTAAAATAACGCCATTCATCATAAAATGCGCGCCTCAGATGCATTCAACAGCCAAGGGCTGAAAGTGGAGATTGTCAGCGCACTGGATCAATACACCTAAACTGTTAAAATAAGGAAACTAAAATTGGACTAAAAAGTGCGTCTTGTTACGCCTGACTAGTAAGCAGGGTTCGAAGCCTATCGAAATAACTGATATTCACCAAAAATTCAGTTCAGAAAGGCGACCCTTGAATTCAAGTTCACGAGCTTGAGATAAACACCAATCCCATTGGCTCTAACCAGACACACCAGATAGTAAATTTACCGTCAGTCACACGTTATAACGCACTTTTACGGTCATCATCCGAGCATGGCGGCAAACAGACTAGCGAGAATCAAACCTCAATGCATATATAAGGTAGGCAAAAATAGATATGCGCCTCTCACCTCTAATAGTCTTGCGTACATTTTACTTGACTGGAAATGCCTGCTGCACAGTTTCTATGTATAAATTAACATGAACTTTTTCAGCTTTCGCCACGCGTATCTAAGTCATAAGATTTAAAAAAGGCAATTAATTGCGTAGGTGTGATAACAATGCTCTTAACCAAGTATGTGGGCTTGAAATAAACACAAAAATCCAAATGTATATAGCCAGTCGCGAAACGTAGAAAATTTACCGAAATATACGTTGTGCCAGTGGTTGTATAAACTGGATTGTTGTTTATCTCAAGCACTCAAAATTAACTTAAGGAATTTTTACAACCAATCGTGAAATTAATTATTGTTTCATTGTACGCATACTTTTTATTATGAAATAAAGATTTTAACGCGTAACAAATGCAGTGTCCTAATTTGAAAAATAATATAACTCTTGGAGGAAGTCTAAAGAGCAAAAGTGATCAGGATAAACATGAAAGACTTTATGTAAAAGCTTTGGTATCTTCTCTATTGTAGACTATTATATCAATGATCAACGTTGCACATCAGAGCTGGGCAAAGTTCCTCTTCAACTTACTAAAGAAAAACGAATTGTAATATTGAAGGAATGGCGTTGTTGCGATACTGAATTAATTGAAATTACCTGATCTGCGTTTTGACTAACGCAGCTTTCATTGTTCCAGTAATTTCCTTTTTTCATAATATTTCGATCTACATTACCGTAGATCTTCATCAGATGCATTTCACGAAACAAATGAATTGTAATACTTAACAATAATTGATTGCGCGGGTGGTGGCAACAATGCTTTAAATCAAGTGCTTGCGGCTTGCAACACCGGACTCTTATTGTAACTAGTCTTCGAACAACACTACTAGTTGCAACGTACTGACGCGTTTCGATCTTTCTATGATCATCATCAGAGTACGACGGAAAACTGACTATCGAGGATCAAACCGCATTGAATATATATGGAAATCAAATTTAGATATGCGGTTTCAATGTATGCAAGACTGTTAGAGGTGAGAGCCGCATATCTAAATTTGGTTTCCATATATATTCAATGTGGCTTGATCCTCGATAGTCAGTTTGCCGTCGTACTCTGATGATGATCATGGAAGGTCGAAACGCGTCAGTGCGTTGCGGCTGGCGGTAGTTTTGTTATGTTGTTCGAAGACTGGTTAAATACAATGGGGTTTGGTGTTTACTTCAAGCTCGCAAACTTGATTTAAAGAATTGTAATATTGTCCGACACTAACAGGAACACTTTAATGGTAACAGTTGAAATAAAGGACTAGATATCGGTAAAAAAGAAAGGTCGCTGTTTTCATGGCATCTTGGTTGCAATGATGGGGTCAATAAGATAAAACAATCGCAAGAATACAGTTTTGCAAACATAAATTATGTTCAAAAGATAAGATTAAACGGGAGGAGGATGAGAGAGAGAGGTAAGCGCTTTCCAAACACAGTCACTCTCTGATAAATATAGAGATGGATGTAAAGAGAAGTTGAGATATATATATATATATATATATATATATATATATATATAGAGAGAGAGAGAGAGAGAGAGAGAGAGAGCGAGAGAGAGATCATTGGAGGAGGGAAGAAGTAGAGAGTGAAAGTGAGAGTGAGAGTATTAGGAAAGCGCTCATATACCAATATTGAGTTAAAAGAAATCGCTCAGAAGAATCATCCCTAGGAAGAACCTTCATTCGATATGAGCTTTGGAAAAATAAAATAAAATAATTTTAATGTTTGATCTGATATAAGCATCTGACCCATTAATTACTTACGTGGCTGTCAGTATAAACTAAGAATTTTATAGTGTAGAAAGCAATTTTAGTGTATACTGACATATGTAAGTAATTAATGAATCATGTGCTTACATCAATATCGTAACCTTGATTATAATAAATGTTATCAATCATGCAACCAATGTTTGTTTAAATAAAATTAAAAATAGGAAACAATAAATAAAATGGTTAAGAATAAACAATTATTATTATAGTCAGAATGAAATAAGGCCCTAATAAAATAAAAAAATGTTGCAAGGTGAAGCGGAATCATATAAACTTTTCTACGCATACTCTCTTCGTTTTTTATATTATAATCAAAGTCCTGGTCCCTTATTGTTTTATTATTTCTAATTTTCCCTACTAACGTTTTCTTCCAATACACAAGGCTTCATTATATTTTGTGCCGAAACATTTGTCTACAGCTGTTACATTCATGGCATCACTGGTTTATGTTTCAATTGATTCTCTTATTAACCTAGTTAATGTTTTATGATTGCATCTCGAGATGTGTTTTCAATCTTACAAGTCGAACTTTCGGTCCGTCTCCTTTGAATGCTTAGCTGGATCTGATCTTTGAATGCATTTATATTTACATGCCGTTTATGTTTTCCTTTACGTACCTGTAATTGTCGCATTGTTTCCCCTATGTACCTTAGATTACAATCTTCGCAACGCATCTCGCATAATCCTGATGTATTCAGTAGTTCTTATTTCCTTCCGGTTTATTACCCATAGATAAGTGTTTGTTTTGCTACTGTTCTGATATTGTGTTTAGTTGATAATGCCCTTATTATTCTATGCAATCCCGATTCAGGTAAGACCATGGTCATGCGCGTTTCGAACGGCGTTTCATATTATGCTTGATGCTTTTCTATTCGCACTTTTTATCGCCTCCTTAATGATCTTCATTCTTACTCTTATCAGATAACAATTTGTCATGAATATTTCCCTTAATCTCTATTAACCGAAGCCTTATCTATTGCCAGAAAACGTGGGTTGGATGAATCAGATGTAATACTAAAACCTAGTAAGGTACCACGACTTTATTTATGATATGGTAAACAGAGAGAATAGATCTAGAATAGTTTCACCTTGTTACATTTGTAATATACTTTTTGATTCTTATGCCTTTCTGTCTATGATGATAATAAATTATTCTTAATCTATTCATTTAATTTCTTCCTATTATGATTTTCTCTGCCACAGGCCTATATTAAATGAACATTTTCCCTTGGGATTGTTTTAATGAGCGATTATTTTTAAATCAATCTTAGTATATGCGCGTTTTCATATCTAACTCTCTTTCTCTCACGGTGGCTTTCAATCGTATCTTTTTGGCATACTTTATGCTAACGAACGAATTATGGGTTTAAATTTTCTGATCTAATTTATTTAACCTTACAACTGTACTATAGAATTGAATTTCTCAATTTTATTCTTCTTAATCTCGTAGACACCTTGCCTCGCAACCTTTTAAAACTGAGATGTGATTAATATTGGAATAGGCTTTTACGCTCATTTAGTGTTTCATTTCAAACGAATTGGCAATCTTGTGCGTTTTGATAGAAATTTGTGAATTACGTAATTTGCATGTGTATATACTTGTATTGTACACAGATTCATAGATATTTAGGCATGCTAATCAAAAAGTTGTAGGACTTTAAAAGGCACAACGTTATGCATTTGACCGATCATGTTTGCTTGGAAAAATAAGTGAGATTTAATGTGCTTAATGTAAATATATATATATATATATATATATATATATTCAAAAAATATGTATAGTTTTACCTCGAGATAGGAGCAGCCAAACATACGACATTTTTGAGATACGAGCCGGAGCTCGGACATATTTTCGTTCAAGATACGATCCAAAATCGGAGATACGAGCTATGTTTTCGAGCGTCCCGCTAGTTGGCGCGCAGGATCGAGCATCATCCGAGAGAATCTCTCGCTCACTCGCACGTGTTACCCGCTTGAATCGAAGTGTATCTTGTGCGCTGTACTCTTTTTTGCATGATTGTTGCGTGATTGCTGAACTTTTTTTTGTGTTATCATGGGACCGAATAAATTGAGTGCTAAGGACAATAATGACAGGAAGAAAAGCACGATGTTGATAGAACTAAAGCAAAAAATAATAGAAAAACATGAGCGTGACGTACGAGTGATTGAACTCGCAAAGATCTATGACAGTAGTACATCGACATTTGGTACGATATTGAAGCAGAAGGACGCCATCAAGAGTGCTACACTAGCAAAAGGAGCCACAATTCTTTCCCAATTAAGGACAAATATCCACGAGGAAATGGAGAAGCTTCTGCTCGTGTAGATGAAAAGAGGAGTTGTCAGGAGATACACTATACTAAATAACTCTTTTATTTCTTTGGCTTTCATATTTTGTAATGTATTTATTGAGTATACATGTTTTGTGTTATTTCAAAACATATTTGTCACATAATTTCAATGGGTTGGAAATTTTCATAGGTCCTGAACAGTTAAATCGAATTCCAGTTATTTTTATTGGGAGGCGTTTGAGATGCAGGCCGATTGAATTACGAGTCATTATAAAACAAAGACAGACATAGCTAAGAAGGGATTAGTTACAAAAAACGTACAGTTAGCATTGAATGAGCGAAATTATTAACAAATCCAGATAATGGCTGCAGAAACTGGCAGAAATGATATTTATTAATAAATTTAATTCCATGGATTATGGTTATTTTTATAATATTTAAAAAGTGAAACTTTAACTATATATATATATATATATATATATATATATATATATATATATATATATATATATATATAATTTTGAAGGAAAAATAACAATGCTCCAGAAATACGAAACCAGAAAAATACATATTATAATACTATTGGAAAGTACCACATCACGTCTTTAAATATAACCTATTGTATTGAAATGCCTTAGATAAATTAGGTTAAATTCTTAAGCACGAACTCTGTCTACTTTTAATGAAAATATCGAAAAAACCATGCGTAATGTAAGTTTGACTTAATTATAGAAAGTAATAAATTATGAGCGATGTTTCCATTAAAGTTACATATGATGGCCTAATGCATAGAGGAATTCATCAATCATACAAGGAATAGTGAAACTAGTCAGATTAGACTGATATATGATAAGAAGCTAGTGAATTTGTGAATTTAGTAGTCTTCGATGAGTAATCAAATTGATTCTGAAATGTTTGCTTTGGTGGTAAATTTGTCCTTGATGTATCTGTATGATCACTGGAAAAATATCGAACATAGGATTAAAAATTGAGATTCCTATTCCAAACAAGTAGAAGAATGAGATTATTATGGAGGCAGTCAAGATTACTCAAATTCTCCCAGCTAAAGGGAGAAACAAATTGAATCGGATGTGGCCGCACTTTTGTTGAAGCATATTGAGGAAACATGGAAGCCAATTTATGACTTGAAATTCTTAAGAACACAGAAGTAGAGGGTTTTGATTAACCTGTCTGATTATAATGATACGATATATATCGAATTAATCATGGATGGAGTTTAAAGTAAAATAAATAACGACAAAACGGATAAGTTACAAGTGGTGCTTAAGATATTAATCACTTAAAAGATTAAGGCAGATGAATTTGAATCGGTGCAGGATTACTCACTAATACAAAAATATATCCTTCGCATATATGTCCATGTGTTAGTGAAGATGCAGAAACAAGGAAATTCACTTAGGCAAATAGAGAATTTTCAGGATGAAATCACTGAAATGTCGAAATGTTTGTGCCATAGAATTTTAAAATACACTTTTTAGATTACGCACCGAAGAACACATATAATTTTATTTACATTATTACTAAATACAACGTAGTTGTTAGTGCTAGACTGGAAAGCCTAGATGTTATATAGTTTTCTAGCTGACATCCTGACGCAAACTGCGTTGGAACACGCGAATAGTTTTCTAACGGAGTACCCGGGGAAGGAGAAGACAGTAAAATGAAGGTTAAAAATATTATAGACATGTTAAATATGTGTGCACTGCACCTAATTTACGTTCAGAAAAGAATTTTTGTAACCACGTTAAGTGTATCTAAATGGGTCAACTTCTGTTTGTCCCGATCGCAAACATTTTTATGCATCATTTTGAAAAAAGGATCTTTTAAAGAAAATATCCCTCAGTCCAAGATTCTTGGATGATTTTTTATCAGTTTGTAATAATGGGAATAAAAGGGTTGAGAATTTAAAAAAATTGCTTATCATCAAAGGTAATTGCAATTAAACTTGGAAAAAGAAAGGAAGAGTGAGTTATCATTTTTGGATTTTAAATTGAAAAAATCGAAACGATCAGATATTAGAAAAGGATGTTTATGGAAAAGATACTCGTGTGTCATAAATTTCTCCCAACACTCGTAGCGAATGTAAATGGGCATTCTAAAATCCATAATATTGAGAAGTCCGGAAAAAGTGATGTTGAAATACGAAGATAATGAAATGGGGAGATTAAAGAAAATATTCATGAAAAATGGGTAGACGGGGAATGTAATATAAAAAGACCATGAAGGAGACGATTCGGTGATTAGAAAGGGAGACATCAGACAAGAAATGAAGAAGTTTAAAAGCATGGGACTATTGTATTAAAGAGTACGGATTGAGTTTACAATAAGGACATTATCAGCTATATACAACATCATTGCCATGTTAAATCAAAGCTACCGAACCAGATGGAATAAAGAACCACTGACTAAAGATTGTAATCATAGGTAGATTTTGGGAAACAATTCGACTAATAAGGGTATGTAGATTAGAAAGTAGATAGGTATGTAGATACGGGGAAATTCATTAATCGTATCTAGCCAAGCTCTCACAGGCCATCAGTCGGACTTGGAAGACCGTAAACACATTTCGATGTGCAATCGCATTCGATTAACTAATTTAACTGGAGAATCATGTTAAATAAATTCTGGAAGAGGTATCATGTATGCTACTGCTTTAAAAAAATTATGAAGGCCCAATATTTGGTGGATCAATTTGTGATAACAATAAAACCTGGTAAGAGACCACGACTTTGATTATAAAATAAGAAGTGGAGTGAGTAGGCCTATAACAGTTTACGTCAATCCGTTTCGCCCTTGTTAAATTTTAATTCATTTTACTTGGAGTTTTGCCCTTTGTCTATAATGGTAATAAATATTCTTAAGCCTTGTACATAGTTTATTTATAGTTTGATTTTTACTGCACGGAGCCTATATCGTATGAAGGTTCATCTTAGGGAGGATTCTAATATACGATTTATAAAAGTCAATGCTGGAATATGGATGCTTTCCTCACTAATTCTCTTTATCTTTCTCTCAAGGTAAACTTTAATCCTTCCCGTTGAACACCCTGTTCGGCAGTCTCCGAAGCAAATGGGGCCGGGTCGAGCCCCGTCCGCGGCAAAATTCTGTGAAGTACTTTAAGTGTTCTCCTTAACGGCGAAACCGGTCTTCTGGATAATTTGCCTTTGATACATTATACAATGCTTAATTTATATTGATAAATGTATATATAATCTGATTGGTGTTTATATCAACTCGTTGATATAAAGAAATAGTAAAGACCTTAACGGTTTTATTTTAACATGAAGAATATTATAGGTCTATATTTGTGACAGTTCAATTTTTGTCTTTAGGAAGCTGCATTTCACCAATCTTAGCTGATATAATTGAACTAATTTGTTACTAGGTGAGCGTCACCTAATACACATTTGCATATACATATAAGTTATCCGTCACAGAAATATCTAACTTACATATTTTATTGAATGATATCGTGATTACCGCGAAATGTGATAACTGATGTCGATCAAGGCGAGAGTGTATGGAGTTGCTGGAACAATAGGTGTTTATAAATAGCTGTAATTTTCAACGTTTGTGAAATTTATCATACATTGAAATCAATTGTGTTGGTACCATGTACCTTATCGGCAACGATATTGTTGGTACTATGTATCTTTTCGGCAACCATTGTGTTGGCTTCGGGTACCGACACAACAGCCATAGTAGTAGCACCCTTTGCAGACTTGGTATATGTATTATATTGTATGAATTTAGTTCTACTACTTCAGGTTTACACATTTGTATAGGACGTTTTGCAGTCCTATTTTTCAACATTCCTCACTCAAATATATAGTGGGTAAAGGGTGTAATACCGGCTCCTATTGATGAGTTATCAGTAATCACGAAACGAATGTGCACGAGATTATACTTTCCGTTTACGCTGTCTTTGGTTTATTCTTGTCATATTTGAACTAATTTGTTACTAGGTGTGCAACACCTAATACACAAATGTGTAGCATAATACATTTCGACTTTGGTAGAAACTAGATACCATCAGTTTGCCTTGTAAAGAAACGCGAAGATATCATCTCTGTCTGACGTGTGCAAAGAGGAATTGACACTTATCACTTTAGTTTCACTTGAATGAGTGATGCATGTGCCGCTAATTATATGTAACTTATTATTTCTCAGTCTTAAACATACGCCCACACACATACACGCAGGTGTGGCGTACGCTTATCTAATGAATCGTCAGATGTTATTTCACTGGGATGAGTGTATACGTGCAGACATACAAACACATATGAAATAAAATTACCTAGTAAACAGATAGTTATGCTTAAGTATAAATGAGACAGTTTAAACGAAATTTTCCACTTGACATGTTAATTGTCAAATTGCTTTTGGGGTCTGCTTTCCGTTAAAAAGGCTTCTGAAACCGGAAGTCGAAATATTCAGAGTCAAATTGAAGGCTATGGATGCAAATACCTTGTTGAGCCCAACAAGGATAAGGTAATTAAGTTATCACTTCGGCATGCAGCAAAATGAATAGATTATGCTGAATTAGAGTGTTACATATGGACACCACTTGCATTGTACTCCCGGGAATCGTTGACAAGTGAAACTATATTGTATTCGAAATTCTGCTTATGCTATAGCAATGTCTCTATGAGAATCAGTTTTAGACTTGGCTCTAGACTTTCAGAATAGCCGACGTCTTGGTGATTCAGAGAGTGCACGGGTCCCGATGATGGAATGAAACCTGGCCAGAAATTTGCTCAAAATTTGCCGAAAACCGTTCAGCTTAAATATAAATTGTTTGAAAATTCCATGGAGATGACTTACCGTCCGCAAATGTCTGCAGAAGTAACGAAGGAGGAAGTTAAGGTAAACTTTTTTAAGTACCACAGTTACTTTTAAATTTTGCACTTTTAAAATGGAGTTATATTTTTGTTAATCTGTGCAACTTTCTTATATTTTAGGGCGCATCTTCTGTGATATCATTTGTACTGTCAGAGTTTAACGCGTGAGTGATTGACCTTCGTTCAAAGTTAATTTATTATTACTTTGTAAACTACCTACTTTGTCTCGCGAATATTAAGCATTTACAGATTTTGCAATGATGATGGTCCTCTCAGACACTCCTGGATTTTTAGGAGCAAAATGTCCACTGTACTACGCCCAGTTGGCTCCAATCTGCTATGGTTGATCTTCCGAAAGTGATGTGTAAATGCCTTGTTTATCGGATAATGCAACTTCGGGCACTTCCAAGGTGTGTGATCGCAACCTCCAGTTGTGTATACGTTTGCATTAAATTTGCGTGACTTCATCCAAAACGACAGTCTGCGTACGGCTACGCGTGATGAAATCTATCATTTTGTTAGACTACGCCTAGCGACATTGGGCCATTTGCAGTGCTCTTTTCACACTTTGGAATCGTCAACTTTCCGTATATTTCTCATAATTTTTATGTGTTCTGGTTTATTTTTGAACACAAACCTTTATTCAGATTGACTGTTTCTTCACTCAGAGATAAAATTTCTGAATAATGTCTCCTAGTTGGTGTAAGGAAGCGAGTTTGTTCTTTGTCCATGACTGAGCACTTTATTCTTTTCAGTCTTTGCAAAATTTTAAATATTTCTATCTTGTTTACACTGAGGAGGTGGAATATCTCTTATGTGGCTGGACGTAATTATTCGTTATATGGGCTACTCACATATGCCACAGCTCACCATCATTTATCAACAGTTGAGCGGGAAGAAATCTACTGCAATCTTTCGGTACATTGAATTGTCAATTATTTATTTAACTTTCGAAGGTCATGGGAACTATTGAGTTCGAAGCAAATATGTCCCGGCTCGAGCCCCTTATAGCACAATACTTTAACCGGAAGTAAGGAAAACGTTTAAATAAATCTACTAAAATCAAAGAAAAAAACCGTTATCATCGTTGCCTCTTCGTTGTATCTGCATATGCTCCTACCGATTGCAGCACAGAAGAAAGCAAGGACGCTTTTTACTCCGAATTAAGCTCCTTACTAAGTAAAGCACGAAGTTCGGATATAGTCCTGGTTATGGGTGACATGAATGCTCAAGTTGGTCGCTTAAGCAACACAGAATTTCATTTAGGTGGAAGATACACTCTAAGCTCGACTCGCAATGATAATGGTAAACGGCTTTTGGATAGCTGCGCTGAACATAGACTATATTTAAGTAGTACAAATTTCAGACGTAGTGTTAGACGTTGTGCTACATGGCGTCCTCCAGCACCCGGACAACGGTGGACTCAAATAGATCATGTAGCAATTAGTTATAGATGGCGTGGTTGCATCCAGGATTGTCGCTCTTTTTGGAACACTTATGTCGACTCGGACCATGCACTTATCCGTTGTAGATTTGCTCTAAAATTTTCCGGGAAATTAATTAAGAATAAACCCCAAATTGATGTAGGCAAACTCGAACAACCGTCCATCCGACAAAACTATGAAAATATTCTTAAGGCTAATCTAACTGGTCTGAATAGCGAAAATCCGAATATACTTTGGTCCAAGATAAGTTCCACTATGCACAATGCAGGTACTACTGTATGTGGCATAGCAGGCCCCCGTAGAAATAATCACTGGCTCTCTGTAAAATCTATGGAGATACTCGAAATAAGGCGCCAAATTCCACCTGGCTCGACTCATAATAATACCCGTCGCAATATAAGACGCCAACTTAAGCGCAGTCTAAAAGGCGATCTCGAAAACTTTTGGAGCAGAAAGGCTGAATAAATGGAAGTAGCTTTCGCGTCAGGTAACAGTCGCTGTTTGTTCCAACTTATACGCACAACAGGTCCGAGAAAGTTAAAAGTTAGCGAAACTATAAATGATAGTAACAACGAATTAATAACCGATAAAATAAGTCGTCTTGACAGGTGGGCTGAACACTTTAGAGATCAATTTTCTTGGCCACCCGCGTCAGTTCCGATTCCCGAAAGCATGTCTGCATCAACAGTGTGGAATGTTAGTCCCGAAGAACCATCCGAGTTAGAAGTACGCGATGCAATCCTATCTCTTAAGCGCCGCAAAGCCGCAGGCCCCGATGATTTACTTCCGGGATTGTTTAAGGATGGTGGCGATATAATTTCAGGAGCGTTGACCAAACTTTTTCATACTATATGGAATGAGGAAACCGTACCACTTGACTGGAATGAGTCGACCATCATTCTCATCTTCAAAAAAGGCAATCGTAATTCGTGCGATAACCATCGTGGTATAAGTTTGACTCCGGTCGTATCAAGGTTATTTGCTTCGATTATCCTACGTCGTCTTAGCGCTTCACGTGAATCACATACAAGAGAAGAACAGGCCGGATTCTGCTCAGGACGAGGTTGTTGGGCATGCTATTTTCTTCACTTAAGGAATGAAAATTCGCATGTCTTGAGAATAAATAGTGTTTGAGTCGATTTAATTCAATACTTTCCATGCTTTGCGGTATTCATCAGGCAACCTTGAATAGATTAATAAACGTTGTTTCGTCTTTCGGTATGAAATTCGCACCCTCTAAATGTAAGATACTGTTACAGGATCACCCACACTCACTCCAACGTTGCGACTGCAGAATGAAGATCTTGACATAGTCGACAGGTTTACATATCTTAGGAGCTCTATCAATAACGTAGGCAATATGTCCGACGAGGTGAGAATACGGATCGCGAAAGCTAGAGTAGCTTTCTCGAATCTTCGTCATTTATGGAGAAACGCGAATATTTCACTTTGCCTTAAAGGTCGTGCTTAAAATGCATCTGTACGCGCAGTCGTACTATACGCTAGTGAAACTTGGCCTCTTAGAGTTGATGATTTGAGACGCTTACAGGCATTCGATCATCGTTTTTTGAGAAGTATAGCACATGTTGGTTACCAACAACGAATAACTAACGTTGACATCCGTAGACGTATTTTTGGATCTGACAATAAGAGCTCGTTAGAAAAACAAATAAGGCTCCGTCAACTTCGTTGGGTCAATCACGTTTTGCGTTTGCCCTCATTTCGATTGCCAAGTAGGGCTCTGTTCTCTCATCCAGCATCAAATTGGCGTTAGAAACAAGGTTGGCAGATTTTGACATGGCAGAAACAATTGAAGTCACTTACATCCAAATTGGGTCTTATAGGACTCATTCGTCTGCCAGGATGGGGTCCTCGTGCGCATCATAGTTCTTGGTTAGAAACCCTTAGCGATATGGCATTGAATCGAGCTCAGTGGCGATCTTGTTGCAGATGTATAGTAGCATCATCTTCGTAACTTTCTTTTCTTAGTAAGGCAAAGTTAGCTTCAAGGTTTGCTTTGTTTATGACGTGATACAGTGAAATCCGCAAGGAAGCTGTATTGCTGATGTGACCTGGCCCGAATGCTAACTTGGCCATAGTGGTGTTGTGGAGAGGTTTAGTTTGCCTCACTTTTGTGAGTTATCCTGATAAATTTACTCATAGTAGTAAGGTATTCCTTCTCTCTCTGCCTCTCTCTTGTAAATCACTAATAATTTTTCTAAATTCACTTATATACTTTTTTTCACTCCTTATGGTTATATGGAAGAGAAACATTAGTCACTTTTGACTGTTGTATGGCTGGACATGACGATGATGAAGGAAAACGTTGTCACTGAGCCTCCTGCTCGTAAGCAGATGCTTACCGTCCTTGTGATGTACTAGTGGTCTCTGCATATGTTTATCAGTGGCTATGTCGACGTAAACGTGATTTGCAAAAATTTAAGAGGTGGCGATTGATGACGCCTTAACAATGTAACAGAATTTTTACATCGTAAAATCAATCGACTTGCACAAGCCTCTTGATGTTGAATGGATTATTCACATGACGACAGCTCTTTAGGAACTCGTGTGAAGTATAAGATCTCAGGCTATATGTCTATTTGTAGCGAATACAAGTGCTATTGAGATATGTAGTATCAAGAACTGTGAGACTATAGGAATTTACTCTTCTGGCACCAATTGCATAAGAAACTCTGATCGCTTTTATGCTATTAATGCTAGTTAATAAATCAGAAGATAATTATTATTAATTAAAAGCTCATAGTACCCTTTCCAAGTGCATATGAAAAATAAATTTTATCAGATATCAGAAATCAAAGAGAAACAGGCGTTAATGTCGAAAAATTATATTATTTACCAATATACATACGAAAGTTGTCGATCAACTTACTTAGGCCCATCGACCTGACGGTTAATTATTCGAGTGAGAGAACATTGCAACTTAAACGCCTATTTTAAATCAAATGGTGAATACACGTCTGCTAAACTAAGTATTGTATAGTGTGTCCAGTAGACCGGTTTCGTCCTTACTGGGAACTCATCACGTAATATTCAGCATTTGCCTCGGACAGGGCTCGAACCTGGGCACGTCTGCTTCGGAATATGGTGCTCTAACCACTGAGTCACCCTGCCGCACACTACACACAATTGTCAGTTTTATATTATCCAATGTTTTGTATATGAATTTCCTTAAGGCTGAGCCTGTATTGCGTTCCCGTATAGCGTTGTTTCTGTTCTATAATGACAGATTTAGGGATAGCTAGTTGGAACTTAAGGTCTAATGAAATGCCACAAGGACTCCACTTGAAGTGATTATATAACTGAAAATGGTTAATAGTGTGCGGCAGGGTGTCACAATGGATAGGGTAACACTGCGAAACATATGCCGCAGTCCGAGCTCGATCTGCGGGGAAAATCTGGACAATATTCGAAGAATTCCATAAAGGGACGAAAACAGCCTGCTCGCTTAATTGGCATTGATACATTATACAATGCTTAGTTTATACTGACAAATGTATGTACATTATGGATCATGTGTTTATATCAAGATCGCAACCTTGATAATAGTAATTGTTATCCCCGCCCGTGCAACCAATGCTAGTTTAATTGTATAAATGTTTAACTTATTTAAATGTTTGAAATGCTATGATTTGTTATTTTTTGTGTTTTCGTATTCAATGTTTTTGTATTAATCTACGGGAATTTCGCGTTATATTTCGCATGGCTGCTGATAGCCAATTTCGTAAGCAGTCGACGGCAAGTGGACTCCTTTCGTCTCTATCTTCGATGGTTCGTTTCAATGTACTTATGTCAATATGATTTGCTGTTTAAATATATGTGTATGTATCGGTGAACATTTAATAAAAACAAAGAATTTATTTTTTTCTGTCAGATATTTCTTGAATGGTTGATCGTCAACTTTAGAGTTTCCACAAGTTAAATTCGTGGTTCGTAACTTTGCACTATCAGTTTCGCAAAGATCCGATTGATTCCCGTATCAAAGTACGCATCATGTTCGTCATCGTTCATAATAACCATTGGAAATGAGGTCCGATCTATTTTTCGTTGATTAGCTACGCTTCTGAACGGCATTTCCCGTCCCATCGTCAGGCCTCTAATCATACACACACAGTCAAAATGTTCACAATAGGAGATTTGTACCGCTAATTTTGTTTGGTTTATGGGTTATTTTACTATACATTATTATCTCACATAAATTTTTCAGCAACAAATCATGGAAAAATTTTATGAAACGATTAGCAGTCTAATGATTTGTCACAGCTAGTACCTTGATGTTTAACGTAGAGAACTTGAACGGTTGTTACGTATTTCGTCAGCCATTTCCAAAAGCAGAAGTTTCCTTCCGTAGCCACAACTTATTCTCGTATTCTAGCACACCTCATTTCCTATATACACAGCAAAATTAGCCATTTAAGTGCTATTCCATGACTTACGAGGTAATAAGTTAGTTATCATTTTTATTTTCGGTCAGGTCTATGTTAACTTTGTTGGTATGACTAGATAGATCCTGCCGGTTACCGGGTGGAGACATTTTGCCGTTCGAAGCCAAAATGCATCATTTCTTATATAAGGCCATGAAATAAGTCGTGCTCAATTAATTAAGGTAACCGGGCCATTATATGCATACGTACACACATGTGTATACACGTATGTAGAAGGAAATCCAGACCTCTCACACAGTGGATTCCAAATGAGTCTGCAGCGGATAGTGATCTAATCCAAATCAAGTGCCAGCATCGGTTCACAAACCTTTGTGATTGATGACAGCTATCATAAGATATTTTCTATATTTCATTATATAATGTTTTTATAATTTATTTATTAGAGAAACACATTTTTTCGTTCTTCAAATTTAGCTTGGCTCACTTTTCTATGGCGAAAGCACGGATTCAATCAATCTCATGTGAGTTTTGCTGTTGAGTATTCATTAGTTAACAATAAAATAATCTATCAGCCCTACTAGGATTTGGAGACTTTTTGTCCTTTTCTAAGCCACGCATAATTATGACTATTATCTCATGGTTATGCAGTTTTGAAGCATCCGGTTTCAATTTCTTGTGTATTGATTATTATTTAAATTACTGCTGTTATCTGTTTACCATTTGTATAGAAGATAGTTGCCTGACCAAGTCAACTGTTTGAATGCATTATTCATTGGACTCAGGTTGTAAAGTATCCTTCTCTGATAGGTAGTCTGTCTACCAGACGGTGACTTCGTTCTTATTGGCCAACCCACTTGAGGTCTAAAGTACTACTGATGGGTTGGCCAATGGGAAATTCTGATGAGGCATCCTTTAAACTAAGATTCTTCGAAGTATGTGCCAAATGAGCAATACCTCCGTTTAGAGTTTAAAAACTTGTTTGCTCAATGTTCAACATACAATGTTTGTTTTTCATGCTTTTCGGATTAACGATCGGCAAGTCAATTCTTCACACTACGTTTCGTTTCCGCATTTGCTAAATCATAATCAGACGTACGATAAAACAATGGTAGATAACATATACAGTTATAATCAGTCGCTAAATAACTTTTCTTTAAATCAAGTTTGTGAGCTTTACTATGTAGTTCGACGACTGGTTAAATACAATGGGATTGGTGTTTACTTGAAGCTGGCAAACTCGATTGCAAGCTCGCAAACTTGATTTAAAGAATTGTTACCACCACCCGCGCAATCAATTATTATTTTATTGTATTGCCACATAACTTTATCTGTCATGTTCCACTGTATTACCGTGAGCACCAGATTCTGAAGCAGACGTATCCTGGTTCAAGCCTTATCCGCGGCAGTACGTGACGAGTTCCCAATAAGATCGAAACCGGTTTACTGAATGAATTGTCTTATATAAATGTTGATTTCAAAACTTCTTCATGTAGTGGCGTGTCTGATCAATAATGACAGATTCGGTATGGTTAGTTGGAGCTTTGGCTCTAAATGGATGCCATATGAGCTCCACCTAAAACAGAAAAACCTAACCCAGTTGCATTAATGGTGTGTAGTGTGCGACAGGGCAGCTCAGTGGTTAGAGCACCAGATGCCGAAGCAGACGTGCCCGGGTTCGAGCTCTGTCTGCGGCAAATTCTAGTCAGTTCGTGATGAGTTCCCAATAAGGACAAAAGCGGTCTACTGAATGAATTGCCTTTTCTAGACTATACAATTATTTGTTCATACTGACAAATGTTTGCTTTTAATGGGTCAGATTTTTATATAAAAATCATAACATTGACTATGGTAGTGGTTATCTCCGCGCGCGCAACCAATGTTCGTTTAATTAAATAAAAGGAATTTTTTGTCGAAATCTGGATATTACTCCATTTGAGCCATATTGTCATTATTTTATATTTATTCGCAACAAAGTGTATATGAGTATTCTGTATCGTTTTGAGATCAACTAATTTTAATTTTTTAATGAGGCAAATTTGGAAATATTTTATGTGCTGACACACTAATTGCACAAAATATTTCTCTATTTACCTGGAAAGAATAGGAGTGTTGTTAGTTTTTAAAAAATAACAGAAGCCAGTTTATTGTGATTTTTGTTGTAAATTGGAAATTTTAGGCCTCAGGATGCTGTGCTCCTCTGCCTTTATGAGTTGGTGCGCAACAATCAGCATTTTCCTTCTGTGCTGACTTACTCGCACACACATTGCACAAAAACAGGGATGTTTGACCTGGCCTCGAATAGAGGACTTGGCTTCAGTTCACGTAAGTTAATTTTATCCGTCCTCTCTGATTGGATGACCGTCAAATTACTGGTTATTACCTACATCAAAATGTTGTGCTTGCTACAAACACCAATCTCATGATGTTTCGTGCTTAGTGTAAACACCAATACCATTATGTTCACATTTGCAGATATTAACTAAGTATTGTATAAGATATCAAAAGGTTAACTTAAGGTAGCGTACTTGGTAAAAACATCAATCCCATTATTTCTACATTTATTAGTATTAACCAAGTATTGTGCAGGGTAACAAAAGGTTAAGTCAAGGTTGCGTATTTGATATAAATACCAAACACATTATGCTTTCATTAGTCAGTATTAACTGAGTATTGCATAGTGTATCAAAAGTTGAAATAAAGGTGGTGTGCTCGATATAAAAACCAATTCCATTATGTTTACATTTTTCGGTATTAATTAAGTATTGTATAGGATTACAAAAGTTGAAATCAAGGTTGTGTGCTTGATATAAACAGCAATCCCATTATGCCTACATTTTTCAGTATTAACTAAGTATTTATGGGATATCAAAAGGTTAAATCAAGCTTGCGTGGTTGATATAAACAGCAATCCAATTATATTTACATTGGTCAATATCAACTAAATATTATTATAATCAAGGTTGCGGTCTTGATATAAACACCTGACCCATTAATTACTTACATATGTCAGTATAAACTAAGAATTGTATAGTGTACAGTGAGTTCCCTAGGCGAACCGGCTACTGCAGAATTGCCCTCCTACTCTTGTTTATACTGACATATGTAAGTAATTAATGGGTCAGGTGTTTATATCAAGACCGCAACCTTGATTATAATAATTGTTATTACCACCCGCGCAACCAATGTTCGTTCAACTAAATATTATTTAAGGTATCAAAATTTTAAATAAAGGTTGCTGGCTTGGTATAAGCACCAATCCCATTGTGTTTACATTTGTCAGTATCAACTAAGTATTTATGGGATAGAAATGGTTGAAGCAAGATTTCGTGGTTGATATAAACAGAAATCCAATTATATTTACATTGGTCAGTATCAACTAAATATTGTTTAGGGTATCAAAATTTTAAATCAAGGTTGGGTGCTTGGTATAAACACCAATCCCATTATGTTTACATTTTTCGGTATTAACCAAGTATTGTATAAGATTACAAAAGTTGAAATCAAGGTTGTGCGCTTGATATAAACGGCAATCCCATTATGTCTACATTTGTCAGTATTGTTTAAGGTGTCAAAATTTTAAATAAAGGTTCGGTGCTTGGTATAAATACCAACTCCATAATGTTCACATTTTTTTAGTATTAAATAAGTGTTGTATAAGATCACAGAAGTTTAAATCAAGGTTTTGTGCATGGCATAAACACCAACCCCATTATGCTTACATTTTTCAGTATCAACTAAGTATTAAATGAGGTATCACACCATTTGACGCGTTTCGACCTTCCATGATCATCATCAGATTACGATGGCAAACTGACTAGCGAGGATCAAACCGCAATGCATATATACTTAAAGCAAAGTTAGATATGCGGATCTCACCTCTAAAAATCTCGCATACATTGTACTTGACTGGAAATGTAGGCTGCACAATTTCTGTGCAGTCATGAGCATTAACATTTTGCAGCTTTCGCCACATATATATTGATAATCAAATTCAACAATCATTGATTGCGCGGGTGGTGGTAAAATTTCGTAAAATAAGTTTAGAGGCTTGAAGTTAGCACCATTCCCTTTGTATTTAAACAGTCGTCGTACATCATAGCATAACTGTCGTCATATATATGCATTTCGGTTTGATCCTTGCTAGTCAGTTTGCCGTCGTATTCTGATGATGATTATTGAAGATCGATGTGCGTCAGTACGCGTGACTGACGATAGTTTTTCTATGTTGTATGACGAATTGTTAAATACAATGCGATTGGTGTTTACTTCAAGCTCGAAAACTTGATTAAAAGTATCGTCAGAATAATTGTTTTGTTAAATGAAGTATTTACGAATGCCCCTGGTCACAAAGGCGGTGGAATAAGGTAAAGTTATCAACATCAACATCATGTCACGGTAAATACTCAATATTTTGTAATATAATGAGCTTAATTAAGACAAGAAGTTAATATAAGTGAAGGTCATAAAATAAAATAACCCATTAATAGAAAGTTCATGGTAATATTTTAACGAAAATGTGATACTTAACGTACAGTTTCATTGATTGGCGTTACATAAGCTAACAGATTCAGTAAGACAACAATTATGGGATAATCCGCAAATTATTGAAGAGATTGTTAAATATTTTTTACCCGTCTCCCGCAACGTTATTAATCCTTCACTGGAAGTTTTCGATGGCATAGAAATTTGACCATTTTGTAAGTTGGGGATTGCTGTACATTAAAAAATTCTGACCGCTACCTGCTTTATGCGCTTTACTAAACAATACACTCTAATTGCTTGATCAAATTCACAATGACTGACAATTTCACATACTTTTAACTTATCAGTAGGGTTTTTAGTTAATTTAGTGTATATCTCTCCATTGTTTGGTTTAGCGTGCATCTTATCATTATAATCAGATTGACTCCATCGGAACATTCGTCCTTCCTTTCTTTGTTTTCAAAACACATCACATTTACAGAATTGGTATATATATATATATATATATATATATATATATATATATATATATATATGGTTAATTGGATTTGAAGTCGCGTTGTCTAAGACTTTATTTGAAGTTCATTACTGGAGGTTTGCGCATTCGTATAGGCGTTGTACCGTCCTATTTTCCGACATTCCTCACCAAAGTATATAATGAGTAAAGAGTGCAATACCGGCTCTTACTGATGAGTCACCAGTAAGCACGAAACCGATGTTCACGTGACATTATACTTTCTGTTCATACTGTCTGTGGTTTATCCTTCTGTTTATATTTGATGGAATTTGTTAATAAGTGCGCAACACCTAATACACAATTGCATACATATTAGTTCTCCGCCCAAAACAGTATATAATTGTCATATGTGACATAGTTTGTTGTTAGTCTTTTTCTGAGACTTTTAAATTATAATTCCGTTCGTATTTATGTTTTTCGTGCGTTAACAAAATTGTGGTTATGTCTTATTCAGATTTTGCGTGGTCTTTGGCTGAGGTGAATTGTGCTGTCTTAATGGAATCGATAATTTTCTAACTTTTTAGTTATTTCTCAATCGAAATAACTGTGTTCGAACGACGATTAAGCATCCTTAGATGATTCTCATTAGGCTGTGTTTTAGAAAGATATACTGTCCGATTAGTTATAGTAACACCAATCTTATATATAGCCAGACAATAGATTCCACAGTTCCCAACCTTCTATCATGTCCAATTCTGGCATTTTATCTTTATTTTACGTGTACCATCAGTAAAAACCTGTATGCATTTAGATCCATCCGTGTGCACAAATGAAAGTAAGATATCTTTTACTTTATTTTCTCCATAATCAATTTTAATTTGCGTTTCTATAAATCGTGAACCAACGTAGTCTTTATATTTTAAGTAAAATCAGATTAATGATGTCCCAATGAGGAGACCATTATGAGTTCTCATAGCAAATATCTTCATTTGTTAAAAATCACAAATTGTATGTACGATGCTTGGATGACATTTTAGCTACTTTTAATCATAAAGAGGATTAAATAATAAATTTCTTAAATATATCTAATCAAGTGAGCTAGCGCAAATTTACACTCGAAAAGGAATCATGTGCTGCGTTACAATTTCTGGATATGAAAGCAATTATAAATGGACCAAATTGATGGAGATGTTCATAGTAATGATACCTATTGTGGTGTACTTCTTAATTTTAAGTCAAATCATCCGTATTAGATGAAAATCGGCATCTTAAAATCAATGCCAGTTAGAAACCTGAGACCAGCAGACCTAATATATAGGAAGATGGTATTAAGTAGACTTCGCGAAATATTTCATGCTACTACGTACTCTGATAAGTTAACTGAAGCAACGATTATGAATGTCGCATATAATTTTAATCATAATCTGAAGTACGCTAGACCAGAGGAGGATTCTAGAGTCATGTTTAACTGTGATACTAAACTAAGCAGGAAAATAAAGTCGATAGCAGCAGAATACAATATACGATTTAAAAAAACATCTTACTCTGGAAATTAAACATGCCAACCAAAGACAAAAAGTTGAAATGTTCGAAAAATTAGAAATGAATTTGATTCCATATGAGGACTGTAACATCATTTGTTTGGTAGAACCTATGCGTCTAATTAAAGCAAGATGAAGGGGACATAAAATTATCAATATGGTTATGTTAATATTCCAAATTTTATACGTTATTTAGTAGAAACGGAACATAAAATTAACTGGAATGGCTAGAGAAAGTATCTCTAATGACATTCTCCAGGACTATTTTCAGTACACCACAAATCTCGTAGACGGGACCAGAAATGCGCTTGACATCACGAAGAGCAAGATGACGGATTGCAGGTTTACTAATGCCCTGACCGTTGTCACACAAGACTTAACGATGGCGCTTAACACCACCCTTTCCGAGACCTTTACCCCCTTTACCGTGGCCGGACATGATTCAGGTGAGTGAACTGGAATGGTTGTCAACGAATATTAATATGTAGTCATAACATCTTGATAACGTTGATTAGCCCAATAAATGAACCATCATTAGCCCAATAACTTGGCTTGATTTGGAATACAGCATTAAATAATTATAGGACGCTTTTATTGAACGGTTCAGTGAAAGAATCTCACTCCAGTAAAAGAATAAGACCGTTGGATTAAGCGTAATCTACGGGTGACGAGTGAAAAATAATTGACTTTCTCTTAACTAATTTTAGGATTATCTTATAGTTGCATATTTTGTTACCTATTGTCTTACTAAATCTATTAGCTCGTGCGACTTATCGATTGTAGCACTTGTGAATGAACGTGTACGTTAAATATCATCCTTTTTTATTAAAATAATACTATAATCCTTCTTTCAATATATATTCTTTGATTGCATTCACTTATATTAACTTATTATCTTAATTATGCTTATTATTTTAATCGTTCTTCCGTATTTGCCGTGAAATAATTTTGCGAATGGTGTATTTACATTACCTTGCCACATCCTTCATTAGGGAGCACTCGTAAATACTTTATTTTACCTGGGCACGTCTGTTTTGGAGTCTGCTGCTCTAACCTCTGAGCCACACTGTCGCACATTGCACACAATTTTCAGTTATATAATAGCTAATTTTTCTCAGTTAGCCTTTCATTTAGATGGAGCCTATATGGCACCACTTTAGACCTAAAAATTCAACTAACAATCCCCAATATGTCATTATTGAACATACATCACGCTCAGTTGTGACCAGAAGGATAAACCAAAGGCAGCATGAACGCAAAGTATAATCTCATTCACATTCGTTTCGTGCTTACTGGCGACTCATCAGTAGGAGCCGGTATTACGCCCTTTAACCACTATATATTTGGTGGAAGAATGTGGAATAATAGGACGGTACAATCTCCTAGACGAATGTGTAAACCTGTAATAGTGAAGCTAACATAATCTGAAGTAAACGAAAATGCGACTTCAATGCTAACTCACACTATATAATATATATATACCGAGTCTGTAAAGGATACTAACACTATAGCTATTGTGTTAGTAACTGATACCTTTTTTGAAATCGATGAGTACCGGATACTAACACTATGGTTTCCGAGTCGGTACATAATACCAACCTGATGGATATAAATTTATGCTAAAGTTCACCCAAATTGAGAATTACAACAATTTTCGAACACCTTTTACTCCAGTTAAACCATACACTCTGGCCTTCATCGATATCAGTTATCACATTTCGCGGTAAGCCTGACATCATTCAATTCAATATATTACAGTTAAATACTGTTTGTTTCGAAGAACTAATATATATGCAAGTATGTATTAGGTTTTGCGAACCTAGTAACAAATTAGTTCAGTTGTGACCAGAAGGATAAACCAAAGGCAGCATGAACGGAAAGTATAATCTCATGCACATTCGTTTCGTGCTTACTGGCGACTTATCAGTAGGAGCCGGTATTACGCCCTTTAACCACTATATATTTGGTAGAAGAATGTGGAATAATAGGACGGTACAATCTCCTAGACGAATGTGAAAACCTGTAATAGTGAAGCTAACATAATCTAAAGTCAACGACAATGCGACTTCAATGCTAGCTCACACTATATAACATATATACCGAGTCTGTAAAGGATAATAACACTATGGCTATTGTGTTAGTAACTGATACCTTTTTTGAAATCGATGAGTACCGGATACTAACACTATAGTTTCCGAGTCGGTACATGATACCAACCTGATGGATATAAATTTATGCTAAAGTTCACCCAAATTGAGAATTACAACAATTTCCGAACACCTGTTACTCCAGTTAAACCATACACTCTGGCCTTCATCGATATCGCTTATCACATTTCGCGTTAAGCATGACATCATTCAATTCAATATATTACAGTTAAATACTGTTTGTTGCGAAGATCTAATATTTATGCAAGTATGTATTAGGTTTTGCGAACCTAGTAACAAATTAGTTTAGTTGTGACCAGAAGGATAAACCAAAGGCAGCATGAACGGAAAGTATAATCTCATGCACATTCGTTTCGTGCTTACTGGCGACTCATCAGTAGGAGCCGGTATTACGCCCTTTAACCACTATATATTTCGTAGAAGGATGTGGAATAATAGGACAGTACAATCTCCTAGACGAATGTGTAAACCTGTAATAGTGAAGCTAGCATCATCTAAAGTCTACGACAATGCGACTTCAATGCTAACTCACACTATATAATATATATACCGAGTCTGTAAAGGATACGAACACTATGTCTATTGTGTTAGTAACTGATACCTTTTTTGAAATCAATGAGTACCGGATACTAACACTATGGTTTCCGAGTCGGTACATGATACGAACCTGATGGATATAAATTTATGCTAAAGTTCACCCAAATTGAGAATTACAACAATTTCCGAACACCTGTTACTCCAGTTAAACCATACACTCTGGCCTTCATCGATATCAGTTATCACATTTCGCGATAAGCATGACATCATTCAATTCAATATATAACAGTTAAATACATTTTGTTGCGAAGAACTTATATATATGCAAGTATACTAGGGTTTGAACCTAGTAACAAATTATTTCAGTTAGACCAGAAGGATAAACCAAAGGCATGAACGCAAAGTATACGTCATGCACATTCGTTTCGTGCTTACTGGCGACTCATCAGAAGGAGCCGGTATTACGCCCTTTAACCACTATATATTTGGTGGAATCTGGTGATCTAACCACTGTGTCTTCCTGCCGCAAATCGCACACAATTTTCAGGAATATACTAAATAATGTTGCTCGTTTAGCCTTTCCTTTAGGTGGAGCTCAGACGCAATCATTTTAGACAAAGTTCCAACTATTCATCTCCAATCTGTCATGATTGATCAAACACCACACTACATGGGTAAGTGGTTTTTAAATGAACATTTATATAATTAAACGAACACTTTTTGCGCGGGCGGTGATAACCATTACTATAGTGTTGAAAAGGCAATTCAGCCAGTAAACTGATTTCATCCTTTTTGGGAACTTATCACGTCTGCTTCAGAATCTGGTGTTCTAACCACTGAGTCACTCTGCCGCACACTACACAAAATTTTCAGTTGTAATGTGCGGCGGGGTGGCTTAATGGTTAGAGCACCAGATTCCGAAGCACACATGCACAGGATCGAGTCTTGTCCGCGGAAATTTTGGACAGTATTTGTAAAGTTACCAATACAGACAAAACTGGTCTTCGTGATAAATTTTCTTTTCTACACACTAAAATGCTTAATTTACACTGAAAAATGTATACGTGATGTTATTCGTATTTATATCAAGTTCGCAACCTCAATTTTGATAACTGTTATCACTATAGAGGATCAAACCGCATTGAATATATATGGAAATCAAAGTTAGGTATGCGGCTCTCACTTTTAGCAGTCTCGCATACATTGAACTTGACTGGAAATGTCGGCTGCACAATTTCTATGCAGTCACGAACATTAACTATTATTGTAATCAAGGTTGCGGTCTTGATATAAACACCTGACCCATTAATTACTTACATATGTCAGTATAAACTAAGAATTGGATAGTATAGAAAAGGCAATTCATCCAGTAGACCGGTTTCGTCCTTATTGGGAACTCATCAAGTACTGGCCAGAATTTGCCGCGGACAGGGACTCTGAACTCAAGTAATGTCTTCTGGAACCTGACCGTGGCAAAATTCTACAGTACATGATGATTTCCCAATAAAGACGAGACCGATCTGCTGGATGAATTGTCTTTTCCACACTATAAAATTCTCGGTTTATACTGACGCATTTGAGTAATTAATGTGTCAGGTGATTATATCAAGACTGCAACCTTGATTATAATAATTTTTATCACCACCTGCTCAATCAATGTTCGTTGAAATATATTAAACGAACATTAACTCATTTAGAAGCCATATGTACATATATAGGCAATACAATTGTATCGCTACAAGATGCTATTTCTTGTCCAAATATATTGTTGACTTTGGGCGTAAGGCCGGCTAATTTTGCTGAGTTGCCAGTAAACATAAAACGAATGTGCGCATGAAGTAATACCTTCCATTCATGCCAACATTGGTGTATACTTCTGCTCATATTTGGACTATATTTTAGTAAGTGCACAACACATAATACTCAATAATATATATTAGCTCTTCGCAACAAACAGTATATAACTATTATATATTTAATTGAATATTTTTATGACTACCACGAAATTTGATAACTGTTATCTATTAAGGTCAGAGTGTATGGATTTGTTGGAGTAACATGTATTCGGAATTTTGTAAAAAAATTTTAATTCAGGTGAAATTTGGCATATCTTGAAATCCATTGTGTTGGCACCATTTAACGATTCTGCATTTTGAAAACCATAGTGTTGATACTAATTAAAGACTCGGTATACACAATACATAGTGAGTTGGCCTTTAAGTCGCAATGTCGAAGTTAACTCCATTACTGCTTGTATACACATTTGTATAAGAGATTGTAATTCCCAATTGTCCCATGTTCCTTGACGAAGTACATAGTAGTTCTTGGGCGTATGGACGGCTCCTTCTGATGATTCGCCAGTAAGCACGAAACGAATGTACACATTAGATTATACCTTCCGTTCATGCTGACTTTGGTTTATACTTTTGACATAACACAATGCACAATATCATGCATATATTAGTTCACCACCAACGAGACCCCATTACTACGTTCCATACTTTTGAAGAAATATATTGACGTGCTTCGCTCTGCCTCTTGTCATTGCTAGCATTGTTTTATCACTAATTTTATTTTTCACTTACATTTTTAAAGTTAATCTTCAGAATGGAATCAATCCACAGGATGATAATTTAACTGGTAATGGCAATTTGGCTGGCAATGACAGTTCCAATGGCCAACTCGGATCGCAGAAATTAACCAACAATGCTGATAATTCGTTCAGCCGTGATCAAGAAAACGGAGAGTGTTTTCCAGATGGTCGAAATATTGATAACGCTTACAATGACCGAACTGAACGGGATTCGGACGGGTTGAGTGCGGATGATGAACTGCAGATAGAGAACGTTATGCCTGCTGAACCGCGGAATCTGTTGGCGGATTTGTTGGAGTACACGTCTATTGCAATGCAGGACATCAAATGTGGAGTTTTAACATCTATTTTCTATTTTGTACTGCGTATTTCTGTTTAGATACTAATATAGCTTTTGATTTACTTGATGTATGCCTAGGTAAAAAAAGTAGTTGGTTTTTTGTCAGTCCAGACCACACGATGACACTTAGCTCCATCATTTACAAGTCCTTCGTATTTATCACGACCAACGTTATTTAAGCGCACTACACCAAAGGTACAATATTGGAAGAACCTACGTCACATATTTAGTAATGCATCTAGACAACGTCACCGACTAAATTGATGCATAGTAGTTCAGATGTCTAACTAACCGAGTTCCTTTACATTGGCAGATGCACATCCTGTTTTTTTAATTGATTGATGGGTTCTCACTTGTCCCGTAACTCTGAAGACGTCCTTACACTGCTTGTCCGTAAATGTTTGTGAATTAAGAGTTTCCGAATCTTAATTGTTCGGTTTGCTTTATTTAGGACAAAGAATGTAGATGAGTTACTGTAGCTGCCAGCGTCTGGCTAGCTTTGCTAATCGATATATTCACCCGGTTTGGTTTAGGTCATTACCATCTGAGCGTCAGGATGCATTAATCCAGAGAAAAGATAACGAGCCGACCAGTCATATACGGCCATTCTGTGACGCTTCATCATCGTCGAACCTTGCTATGGCACGCCGATTGCGCTGGTGGGGCCACTATTTGAAAAGGTACATTTCACACCCTGCTCACCAGGCCGCCGATGCTACCATGGTTGGAACCGCGGAAGGCGGGGGGGGGAGGGTAGGCCAGCCATCTATTAACCGGATGCTATTTGCGATATTGGCCACCTGCTCATAGAGCACCGTACTCTCGCTATCCAAGAGACAGTTTAATGGTCGAAACTCTGTAAGCCTAGCCGCAACCAACGTGCATGAATGCTAGATCTTTGTTTTTATATGTGCGTATTATGTGCATGTATTCGACAGACATAAAAGGAATTTTCTTAAATTATCTTTATATTTCCGTACTTTTATACTTGCATACCTAAACAGATCAGCCTTCCGCACAGTAGGCTGCATTAAATCCTAGTACCATATGGCTGATCGGCTACGAATTTTCCGTTTTACCAATCTACAGTCATCTTAGAATGACGGTCATCCAGTCTAAATTTGATAGGGAGAATTATGCTCTATTATAATTATTTAGCGTCAACATTCATCTTTTTACGTAATTTCTCTAGATGTATTCCATGTTCGTAACGAAAATATTGACGGACATTGGCAGAATCGACTAACCCCTGGCGATAGAAATTTCCGCCCTGTTACTGCCGAGCCCAGCTAATTATTCCATAATAATACAACCGTCAGATGAAGTCTTGAACTCGGTTTTAATGTGCAGTTGCGCTTATTTTTAAATATGTAAACACGGAATGAAAGCAAGCGCACCAGAACAAGAGGACGTGTTTCGGCTGCGTTTAGAAACTTTGAACACCGGCGAATCCAAAATTGAGACTCGGAGCAGGTGCTGTTCTTTATCCTAAAATGGTAAACCACCTAAGAGAAGGAAAATTAAAAATATGAATTATCCAGCGTGTATCTGAAATAGGCGAGTTATTGTTTTCAAAACCAATGCAACTATCTTTTATTTTTGAATGCGCGGTTGGTAGTAACAATTCTTTAAATCAAGTTCGCGAGCTTGAAGTAAACACCAATCCCATTGTAGCCTTTATTTCGCCATAAAGCTCGGAATTCTTGCGAGTTACTGAGCAGGATGCGTAAATCTCTGTATGAATTTATTAAAAAGCAACCAGTATTTTCGATTGCCTGGTATTTTTGGGCATCAGTTCACATTTGAATTTTGACGACAAAAGTTTTTGAATTCACGCACACTTATCATTCAAATTGTTCAAAAGCGTATAATTTTCCGTTTCAACAGATTGTACAAATTCAAACAAGTATAGTTTTTTTTAATTTTCTTTTTTCAATTTTTAAGCATATTTGCCATAGCAGACCACATGTCTACCAGGATTGGGTCTACGCGGGCATCATAGTTCTTGGTTGGAAACCCTGCGTGATATAGCTTCTAGTCGAGCTCACTGGCGATCTTGTCGAAGATATCTATTGGAATCGTTTTCGTAATTTTCTTTTTGAAGTTGGGCAGAGTTAGTAAACATTTACTTTATATAGGACCCGAAAGGTAGACCAAAGTCAACCTGAACAAAAGGTATAATCTCATATGCATATGCGTTTCGTGCTGAATGACACTACGCTCCAAGCCCACTATATTTGATGGCTCAGTGGTTATAGAATTAGATTCCGAAGCAAACGTGCTCACGTGTGAGCCATGTCCGCGCCAAATTCTGGCCGGTACGTGATGATTTCCGAATAAAGACGAAATCAGTCTGCTGGATGAATTTCCTTTTCTATACTATGCAATTCTTATGTTATACCGACAAATGTACGTACTCAATGGGTCATGTTTTTATGTCAAGATCGCAACCTTGATTAAAGTAATTACATGATATCAGTTTTCTCTTTGTAACGTGAAAGGTAATCACTGCTATTATCTGCAGTATAATTTTTGAGCGAGGTGAATGAATTAGGCATTTTGTCGGGGAATGCTTTGCGTGAGCCAAGTACATGCATTCGGAAATATTCGGAAGGTTTTGACTCTGACATGCTTCATTTTCTAACGAGTTTTTCTTCATTATGATGTCCTGACCAAAAGTTTCCATCTGGTAGGGTCTGCAGCTAAACGCATTGAACATGATCTTTATGGCCAATTTCGATCAAATGTTATAATTGTGCTGAACGGTTCACTGCTACGATTCGTCAAAGAATTTGTCTTCATGAGTTATCTGATGAAACTGAACTTAGCGGCTTTTGACGAAATTTCACGAAGTTTTAATCACTATGGAACCCCATTTAGCAAATTGTGCTAACCACTCGAGAACCGTCTGTTTATTTCTCTAGGCACTATATTAACTGCCTTCAGGTCAAGTATGTCATCGCTTCTCTTTGCCACTGAGTCGTTCGAGACGTTCGACAACGGTTACCAATACCTCAACTGCTATTATGAATAAATGCATTTTCTGGATTTATTTAAGTTTACTGTCGGTTGAGCGTCATTAAGGAATTTGTAAAATGCACAGTACAGGAATCGAATGGCTGTTTCCGGTCGCTCCCATCTACGCAATGTACGTCGAACCCAGGTGAAGAACGTCTAATGACTATGGAGAGCATTGTTTTCCCATATCGATCATACAATCTGTCTGCCAGGCTACTTCCAAAGTGGATGGTTGGTACCACAGGAGAAGTATATTGACAATCATGTTACCGTGAGCTATTATTCTAGCTTTATCAAATTAGAACATACTCTTTAATCGAGAAACTGTTGATGGGTAACAATCGATAGGAATCAAAACAGAAAGCAGAGTCGATTAAAAAAAGATGATTAGTTCTGTCTCATGTTCTTTTGCAACCCTTTTAACGAGTTACATAGGCCGCTGTTTATACATATGGTCTTTTTGAATACGAGCCTTAAGAAAATTCATAGTACCCATTCCATGTGAAAAAAGAAAATGAAATTTGTTTAGATACAAGAAATTGTTTGTTCTCTTACTTTACACCGTCTTCAAGTATAAATTTTTCTTATTTGTTTGCCTCTCAATATATAAATATAATATAATATAGTTATATATATATATATATATATATATATATATATATATATATATATATATATATGTATGAAGATAATAAGGATGATTGAGAAGAATATGAGAAAGAAACGGTTCTTGTGTCTGATAAAATGCCTTTTTCTTTTTGAACGTAGAGAGGGTACTATTGTATGTATGTATGTATGTATGTATGTATGTATGTATGTATGTATGTATGTATGTATGTATGTATGTATGTATGTATGTATGTATGTCTGTCTGTATGTATGTATGTATGTATGTATGTATGCATGTATGTTGCATGTATGTATGTATGAATGTATGTATGTATGTATGTATGTATGTATATATGTATGTATGTATGTATGCTTTTATGTATGCATGTATGTATGTATCTATGTCTACGACTTTTGCTATGTTATATATGACAATTTCCATCGTGCAGTCAATGGTAGTTCCTTTTGTTGGAATGGGCTTCCACATCTGATTTTGAGTGATACGCCAAATAATATTTATTTTCGTTGTTATGCAGCAACAAAGGCATGGCTATGTAATACGGATAACACGCACAACGCAGTTTGATCTAGAAAAATATGTTGTTCTCTGAACTGACGATGCCAATGGAAGATCGATACACCCTAAATAAAAAATAATGCTAAGTTTTTGACACTGTTCATCAATCAGAAACATGGGACTTATGTGTATATATTAAGTCGACAATAAATATTATCTTGCCGTGATTATTGTGCTGTTCATTGACTTGTGTTAAGCCGCCAATTCTCACTTCGTCATCGTTTGGTTGACTCATCCTAACAGTTTGACTTCTATAACTGAGTTTGATTTCTTGCAGCTATCTGTGCAATTCATCTAATTTAGCCTACACCACTTTTTCCTAGTTTTCATATTAGAAGTCAAGGGCAAGTTGCTGTCAGCTTTAATCAGGATTTAGAGCGTATATCGTATAGACACTCGCATTGAATGGATTATTTGAAAGCATTTTTTTCATTCGTTAACCAAAGCAATGTCTGGTTTTGTCGACCGTGTTATTCAATTTGAAAGTTGTTCTTTTGCTACGCAGTGCGATCATCACATTTAACGTATCCACGATTTTCTTTCGTGGGTAGTAGATTTGCACTCTCAGTTCCGCAATGATCCGATTGATTCTCATTTCAAAGTATCCGTTGAGTTCGGCTTCGTGGTGGCTGGGTGTTAAATTCGTCCCTTCACTCCGAAGGCTTTTACACCATTCGTACTAACCACTGTGTAGCAATAGCCACCTTTGAGACTAAGAAAGCACCAAGGGTTCTATATAGGGTTGGCATTAATTCGACAGGAAGTCCTCGCAGAAGTGCCCATATAAGGATGAAGCAGTCAGCACAATGACGGAAGCAGATTTCGAGCCGCAGAAGTGAACATAAGTAATAAATATTTGTAAATTTGTTTTACTTAATAGATGCTCCTTATCCGAACAAAATCCTATATATAATTGATTAAAAAATAAAGCATGTGTATGAAGTTTACAAATGGCTTCTGATGGGTTGGAAACGTTGATTAAAGGACTGACTGCAAAAATGAAAAATTTGACTGCAGAATTAGGTATAATTAAGTCTCGAATGGATGATACATTAATAATAAATTCTGATGGAATCCGCATAAACGACCCAACCAATATAACTGGACTCAATACACTGTGCATGAAATTCGATCTAGTTTTGGTTGTATAAGATTTGGGTACCTCATTTATAGTGGTTATTACGAATGGTATGAAAGCCGAACTCAATGCGTACTTGGATATAAAGATCATTCGGATCATTTCGGAACTGGGAGTGCAAATCAACCACCCACGAAAGAATACCATGGATACGTTAAATGTTATACAACTTTTGTAGCATTATTATCAGGAAACCATGGACATTGACCTCATCCATGGTGCACAATTCTACAAAACTGAATTCCAGTTGGACTATGCTACTGCAATAAGAATGCTCTATAAGCATGCACATAATTGTTACTTTAAAATTTTAAGCACTACTAAAATGCCGCATAATATTTTAGTCACTGCGTGCTTATTTAATAAATAAATAAAATAAACAATATATGTTCTAGCATCTGATAAACGCAGCAGTATGTGATATGTTTAGCTGCGCTTCTAAACTTACGTTACATACTTAGTTGCTAATTGTAACATATTAATCATTTCTTTTTTTAAATATAGCCAGTGATTCGCGGAACTATTGCCAGCTGTGCTTTTACATCTTACTCGGTATTGTAGAGGTATTTGAAATATTCTATTATTGATTATATTTTTTTAATTCTTATTCATACTGAGGTCTGTTTTTTTGGCCAGATTTCTACGCCGCATTTTATATTATACTTCTGAAGATTTTCCGTCTAATGGCTAAACAAAGGACAGGTACACGGACTTTGTTTCTGTCTGACCATATTTTACAGATTGAGTCCAATGAGCGACTACTGTGCTCATTCATTTGGCCTGGCCAGCCAATTGCTTGGTTTGCACAGCCTGCAGACAGCCGAGGCGACATCTGTTGAAAGTTAAAACATCTAAATATGTTTAACAAACATTGGTTGCGCGGACGGTGATAACAATTATCTAAATAGGCAGGGTGGTTCAGTGGCTAAAACACTAGATTCCGCAGTAGACGTGACCAGGTTTTAGCCCTGTCCGCGGAATTATCTGGACATTACTTGAAGAATTCCTATTAAGGACGAAACCGGTGTACTGGGTAAATTGCATTTTCTTTATTACGTAATGATTAGTTTATATTGGCAAATGTATGTATACAATGGGACTGGTGTTTATATCAAGATCGCAACCTTGATTTAAATAGTCTAAATATGTTTTCGCTGTAAACATGATATAGTTACTTTTAATCAAGGTTGCGATCTTGATATAAACACCTGACTTATTATATACACACATTTGTCAGTATAAACTAATTATTGTATAGTGGGGTAAGACAATTTATTCAACCCTAGTTTGGTGGCTTAGCTCCAATGGGATACCAATAATGAATAAGCAACGCTAACATCCGTATGCATACGTTTGATTCTGCCAATGATTACCCCTTTTTAGACAATTATATGAATGTTAATTTCAATACAACTTCTCTATGTAGTGTGGCGTCTGTTCAGTAATGACAGATTTGTGATTGTTAGTTGGAACTTTGGGTCTAAATGGATGCCATATGAGCTCCACCTAAAGGAAAAATTGACTAACCAAGTTACATTAGTTAGTATAAAACTGAAAATTGTGTGTAGTGTAGTGTGCGGCAGGAGAGCTCAGTGGTTAGAGCACCAGATTCCGAAGCAGACGTGCCCAGGTTCGTATCCTGTCCGCGGCAAATTCTGGCCAGTACATGATGAGTTCACAATAAGGACGAAACCGGTCTACTGGATCCACTCGTCTGCCAGGATGGGGTCCTCGTGCACATCACAGTTCTTGGTTAGAAACCCTTAGCGATATGGCAGCGAATCGAGCTTAGTGGCGATCTTGTTGCAGATGTATAGTAGAATCATCTTCGTAACTTTCTTTTCTTAGTAGGGCAAAGTTAGCTGCGAGGTTCGGTTTGTTTATGACGTGATACGGTGAAATCCGCAAGGAAGCTGTGTTGCTGATGTCGCCTTGCCCGAATGCTAAATTGGCCATAATGGTGTTGTGGAGAGGTTTAGTTTGCCTCATTTCTGTGAGTTATCCTGATAAATTTACTCATAGTAGCAAGGTTTTCCTTCTCTCTCTACCCCTCTCCCTCTCTCGTAAATCTCAATAATAATTTATCTAAATTCACTTATATACTTTTTTTTCACTCCTTATGGTTATATGGCAGTGAAACATTAGTCACTTGACTTTTGTGTGGCTGGAAATGATGATGATGATGACTGGATGAATTGCCTTTTCTACACTATACAATTCTTAGTTTATACTGACATATGCAAGTAATTTATGGGTCATGTTTATATCAAGACCGCAAACTTGATTATCATAATTGTTATCACCGCCCACTCAACCAATGTTCGTTTAATTAAACAAATAAGGCGTCATTAATTGCTTTTGTTTAGTTATGTTTTTGTATGCCTTCTATTCGATTGTGCAGTAGGACAATATTCTCTCAGCTGGTGCCATGGAACGATTTGGCCAGTTTTTTATATGGCAGAAAAAGCCAAAGTCAGTTACCTTCTAATTGAATAGTTTGAGACCCGTTCGTTTTCCAGGTTGGGTTTACGTACGCACTGCAGGACATGGCACCAAATCGGGCTCATTAGCGTTCTTGTTGCAGATTTCTATTAGAATCAATTTCGGAATTTTATCTTCTTAATTGAGAAGAGTTACCTGTCATGCTTATTAAGCGTTAACGTGAACATCTCAAGGACGCTGTATTGCCGATGTTGCCTCGCCTTAAATTTGATCTGGCTTAAATTATGCTGTGTAGAGATCTTGGTGACCTCTTTTCTGTGCGTCACATTGCGAAGTGTCTCCATTTGAACTAAATCCTATTCTTCATAAATCACTCTCGTCTAACATTAAAAGTTTCTTGCATAATCTCCATCATCACTAACATCGCTTCCACCAACATCATCATCCTCTTCATCATCATCATTATCATTATCTTCATAATCAACACTGCCGGTATCACCATCATCTTCAGAATCATCCTTAACACCATCATTATCATTACTGCCATCATCACCATCATAATTATCAACACTGCCATCATCATTATCATCATCAACATTATCCTTATCATGGTCATCAACATAATGATCCTTGTCAACACTGCTACGATCACCATCATCAGTACCTTCATTGTCAACATCATCGTCATCATCAGATTCATCCTTTTCATGATCATAATCATAATCATCATTATTACCACTGCCACCATCCCTATCATCATTATCAACACTGCCACCATCAACATCATCATAATCATCAGTATCACCACTGGTACCATCACCATCATTATCAACACTGACAACAACATAATTATCAGTATCATCCTTATCATGATCATCATTATCACCACTGCCACCATCGCCATCATTTATATTACATTTCCACTATCACCATTATCGTCAACATCTTCCTTATCATAATCATCATCATCATCAGCATATTCGTCAACTTAATCAGCATCATCATCGTAATCGTCATCGCCATCGCCACCATCAACATCATCATTATCAGCATATTTTTTCTTTCAAGTGTACAATCGTGGGAATCACTTTCAATGTTAAGCTTCGTCTAGCTCGTCTCGATTTGTTATAATCGAACGATAATTTGTTTCAAAATAGAATTTATCTCTTCCTGATGCATGAATAAGTCATTTTTTCGTTTATTCTTCCGTTCTAGAAAAGCACTTAAACTTACCGTTTGGGTCCGATTTCTGTGTGCATAATTTTCTTACATTTTTTACGTCTAAAGCTCGTAGCTACAGAAAAATTTGGTCTGTCGACCAATGTGCTTTAGCCAGTCGTATCGGCGTTTTTGTTTCGCCAAGGAAGTTGTCACTATTCAAAAGTTAACCAATAGTTCCAACAGATTTGTCTAACAGGCAGATTGCCTTAAACCTTCTTTACAGAAATAAATAAATGTGAGGCGGCTTGTGATGCTAGCTATTTTATTACTGCAGTAGAGCAAACTAGAATACACACGGCGAACTGACATACGCTATTGCTGATCCTCGTGGCTGTTCCAGCTCAGGAATATTGCATATTTTGGCCTATGAAGTGTAAGACCTGCACAGGCGAGTTATTTGCATAACTTGTCTCTGGAAGACTATAACTGTTTCGAGCACTTTAGAATGTGCCCCCACTTGGGCCTAGGTGATTCTTCTCTCATCAAACTGCGAATGTAGTTCAGTCAGGTATGATTCAACAAAAGCCTTGGTTGACTGGAGAGCTACAAACTCTCGTCTGACCTAAGCTGGACTCCTCGTAGACAATCTGATTCTTTTAGTCGTAGACGTGTAGCGCCATTTCTCAACCTTTTTGCTAATGATATAAATGATTTCATATAAAAGCTGTTAGATTTGGCCTCTAGTCTTGAGCGCTGTTCGGGCATCTTAGCGATTGCTAGTGAGTTTAACATCAGACTAGGTCAAGGCTGCGTGGAAAACGGGGCTGTGGCAAGGTAGTTCCTGACTTAAAGTTGCTGTTAAAACGGCGTCAGGCTGTCCAACTCAATTTTCCAGCACCACAAGTGATATCTTGCCACCAGGTGTAGCAGATGGTACATCGACATTCTGCCTTATTCAGATCGACAACATTTTAGTAAGCAAACAGGCGTTGTCCTCTGTCTAGGATGCGAGAGCGTAACACGGGTGCTCTACTGGTTTAAAAATTAAATCTAATCAATCTTGCGTTCGGCATAATTGAATTCAAATGTTGCTCCTTTCAGCTGTTCGCATTTCGTCAAAATATTCATTCACTATGAACGAATGCCAATGTTCAGGTTGTCTTAATTGTGTTCTATGCTTTGACTGAGCTACCTGTAACTAAAAATGGGAATTCCAAATAGCATCTAGAAAACTATGAGTGAAAAGCTTAAGGAAGCTTCAACCTGTCTTCTGAAGGGAACATCTGAGAACGTGTTTTATATTTCTACAAACACCGAGTCTTGTCAACATATGAGAGGCATAAGGAGACCGCTTCCTGGCTTGTGAATTTTGCAGACGTTTTTCTGTAACCCACGCAGTACATGAAGAATACCACTGGATTTATGTTGTTAATGAGTTGGAAGTAGCTTTGAAGCGTACCAGCCAATTCGAATTGTACGCCCATATTAGCCTTGGTCATTATGCCAAGGGTGTATGGGCGTCCTAATTGTTGAGGTTCATCTCATCAACCTTAGGAAAATCGACTAAATATGCCATCCGTTGCAATTGGTTTGGTTACTGATGAGGTGACCCATCTACATTGTTACGAGATGAACGTCGGGACTCCTACTTTGTATGAAGTGGCAGAGACTTACAGTCGCTTGATGGTTTATAACAACATTGACATCGATGATTTGCTTTCTGAATTTTTCAAGTTAGGTATAATAAAGGCTCGGAATGAACTGGAGTGAGGAATCTGTCCGAAATGGGTGGACGTGTGCTATTATGGTGCCCAGTCACTTAAAGGTGGAAAAGTATTCATCCTAGTTGTTGTAATGCCTAACGCCTTGAAAACAGTCGTGACAAACTTTTATTCGGAGGAGAAGACCGTGTTGAGCGACTCTTCTGCCAATTGTTAGTGAATTCTTTACCTGGGATCTCTGGTTTCAACAGACGAATCAGCTTCTGCCGAGATTTCCAGGCGTATTACCCTTGTTGCATCTGTCTTTGGTAATTTTGAAAACAATTTAAAAATTTTCGAACTTGTTCACTGATTCCAATGTCTTAAAAACAGGCTTACTGACGGTCCATCTCTTTTGCCAAAACTTCAAACGTAGACCACTATAGCTGCATTCGCCTGGATCGCCTTTTAATCGATTTATTCACTGAGTTGGGCTTAGTACATTGTTAGCTTAAAGGCCCGAGATATTACTCAATATCATTATTCATAAGCCAACCTATTTTATCCAACTACTCTTTTATGTACCATTACCTTAGAACCTTGCAATGAAGCGTCGATTTTATTATTTTGAGTTGGTAAATTACACGTCCGCAAATTCGACAAAATCCAGCAGATGGATAGAACCACAGGAAGGGTAGGCCATACTCACAGCGAAAACACCTTGTGGCAAGTGTTATTTATGTGAGTATGGTGTCTCGAAAATTCTGACAAAATCGAAAAATCTTAATTCAAAGACATTTCCTAATAAGCAGTGTGTGGACGTCTTTAAAGTCACGGGACCACGGAGAACCCATCAATCAATGAAAAAAGCAAGCTGTTCACATGGAAATGTAAAGGAATCAAGATTTTACCGACCTACGAGTGCTATCAATTGTTCCACAAACGTTAATTGTGGTATCGGCTCGTGTTCATTTAAATTCAAAGTCTTCAAGGTAAACGTTCTTTCGTGCTCTTGTATGCTGCTAAATTATTGATGACTGACGGCAGCTTTGTAAACACATAACTACGGTAACTGTCTGCTGACCACCAGTTGCCATTACTTGCGAGCAGTTTCCGAGCAGACCAGTTTTATCGGGCTACTCTTCGATATGCCTTCAACGCCGCATTTGGTTAAGGAACGCTGACCATATTGGTTTTGTCTTTTCAAGGAGTCCAATCGCACATCCTGCATTCCAGGCTTTTGAGAAAACTGCGGTGTATCGCTGGATCTCCATATGAGATGTACCGGCGTTTTTATTTTCAGATGACATTATTCGCGATATCAATCTTTTGCTCACGGCACGCCTTGAAACTTAATAATCAATAGAAAATTTTATTGGCAAAATCTGCATTGATTTTTCGAACTTACAAGCCTGGCCTCTACTGTAGTTAACTGTTACATATATCTGCATCACTGTTTTGTCTGAAACAAAATACGTTTCATTTTGTATACAAGGCTTTTTAAACTATTTTTATCTCTGAGGCATGCTAACTTGAGAGGTGTTTCAATTTATTTTGATTTGTTTTCTTTCATTGTGAACACACAGAATCCCATTACGAGCTCGATACTGCACGATATGCACATCACATTCAAGGTCAGACTCCATCGGTCGGTAAGTGTACTTTCCACATAAGCTATGATTGGAATTTTTACTGGAATTCATAAGAAGATGTGACATATCTTTATAAAAGGAAGCACATTGGTTATAAAATTCGATAATTCACGCTCGACGAACTACTATTTAGAACTTATTTATTTAGTAACTATAAGTCTTTCAGTCATGTTTGAAAACTTGAGATAATTATTAATCCCATTTTGTGCGACCAGTCTCGCTACACAGTTAGACTACCATTAGTCTCGTGTACTGATGCTTTTTTCACTTCAATGATTATCAGAGTACTATGAAGTTGTGGTTTGTTCCTCGTCAGTCAGCTTGCCATTTTGCTCTGATATTGAGAATGGGAGTTCAAAACGGCCAGTACGTTCGTATGGCAATATGTTTTTTAGCTATGCTGTTCGTAGAATTTATCAAAACTGAATGGGTGGTTATCTCAAGTCCGCAAAGTTGATTTAAAGAATTGTTGCCACTACATGCACAGTCACTGATTGTTTAATTGTATGATTTATGTTTATGTGGCGAAAGCCGCAAAATATTAAATTTTGTGACTACCTACTCATTTTCAGCCTAAATTTCCAGTCAAATAAAAATTATGCGAGACTACTAGAAGTGAGTGTCGCTAATCTAACTTTGATTTCTTTATTGTGCTCTGATAATGACCTTGGAGGTTCGAAACGGATCAATATGTATAACTGACGGTAGTTTTGCTATGTTATGTAACTGGTTAGATACAAAGTGACTGGTGTCTATCTCAAGCTTGAAAACTTGATTTTAATCTGTTGTTTGCTTCCATTAACACTAATTCATGAAAGTATACCCGTTACATCAATTTGGGACTCTAATCTCCATGCCGTCGTCAGATTCAATGATAGGAAATGCAGGTTTAATTATTAAACATGACAAAACTACAAGTTCCCATTATCTGCAACCGATCTTATTTAAGGATATTGTCGGAAATTTGTGCACGATGACCATTTTACCCTTTATAAAAAACAATTATAATTGGTGTGATAGCCAACGCTATTTTAGATTGACTCTAGATTTATCTAGATGTATCGCTTCGATAATTTTGTGTTGCCTCATATCTTCGGACGGATCCCATATTAGATAGAGAAAGGCTGAAGTGCGCGTTAATTGTCGGGTGTACAGTGCATCAATACACGCAGTGGTTTTCTGCGCTACTAAGACTTGATTCTTTCGTGTTGTGGAACTTTAACGCTTACGCACACTCGATCATTGTTGTTTCAGAAGCGAATACAGTGCAGGATATCAATAGCCACGTAATGACTAGTGTCCGATGGCTAAAC